>OY740776.1:40956674-41453674 GCA_963513935.1 Aphrophora alni
CTTTCGTGGGTTACGGTCCATTTCGGGACATCTGTCCCTTATGGGGCGATAGTTTTCTTCGGGATAATCGTCCCTTCCGGAGCGATAGTACCTATCGTGGCATTGGTCCCTTCCGAGGCGGTGGTCCCTTACGGGAGGTTATCCCCTTTCGGGGCGATAGTACCTTTCGGGACATTGGTCCCTTCCGAGGCGGTGGTCCCTTACGGGAGGTTATCCCCTTTCGGGACATTGGTCCCTTCCGAGGCGGTGGTCCCTTACGGGAGGTTATCCCCTTTCGGGGCGATAGTACCTTTCGGGACATTGGTCCCTTCCGAGGCGGTGGTCCCTTACGGGAGGTTATCCCCTTTCGGGACATTGGTCCCTTCCGAGGCGGTTGTCCCTTACGGGAGGTTATCCTCTTTCGGGGCGATAGTACCTTTCGGGACATTGGTCCCTTCCGAGGCGGTGGTCCCTTACGGGAGGTTATCCCCTTTCGGGACATTGGTCCCTTCCGAGGCGGTGGTCCCTTACGGGAGGTTATCCCCTTTCGGGACATTGGTCCCTTCCGAGGCGGTGGTCCCTTACGGGAGGTTATCCCCTTTCGGGACATTGGTCCCTTCCGAGGCGGTGGTCCCTTACGGGAGGTTATCCCCTTTCGGGACATTGGTCCCTTCCGAGGCGGTGGTCCCTTACGGGAGGTTATCCCCTTTCGGGACATTGGTCCCTTCCGAGGCGGTGGTCCCTTACGGGAGGTTATCCCCTTTCGGGACATTGGTCCCTTCCGAGGCGGTTGTCCCTTACGGGAGGTTATCCTCTTTCGGGGCGATAGTACCTTTCGGGACATTGGTCCCTTCCGAGGCGGTGGTCCCTTACGGGAGGTTATCCCCTTTCGGGACATTGGTCCCTTCCGAGGCGGTGGTCCCTTACGGGAGGTTATCCCCTTTCGGGGCGATAGTACCTTTCGGAACATTGGCCTCTCGCGGGGGGATAGTTTCTTTCCGGGGCGGTATTCTCTTTCGTGTCAACTCCTGTCAGTCCCTAGCTATATCCTACACCTTCTTCTATTAGATCCCTCTCTTTGAGGTCTCTCTAATTCTCGTTCACTCCCGATCTTGCTGCTATTATAGTATTCAAGAACTAAGGGTATTTTAAATTAATTACTTCCTTTTTTTTATATATAAAACAGTGATGACACAGAGAACAGGGAATAAGTTTCAATAGTTAGTTAAAAACAGCGACGGGAATTCAACGTGCTGACCACCACATTACCCCAACAGGCCTTCGCTCTCTGTTGCGCCGTGGAATTTATTTCTGTCGATGTTTTTAATTTAAGTGGAACAAGAAAGTGTAGTTGATCAAAAAAAATATATTGTTTCGTTTCCAACTACAATAAAAATAATTAAAAGGGGGGGGGGAAATAGACTTTTAATCAACGTAGAATTTAAAAAAAGAGAAATTATGATATAATTTGATTTGTTTTATATCACTTAGTTACATTCAAACTGCACGTAACGTAAGAAATTGTTTTGTTTTAATTCGGCCAGGGAGCAAGGTGAACGCGGCAACACCGCACGTGCGGTGACCAATAGAAACTGCTCCTGTGTACTCAACTACGCTGTTCAATAAAAACCTATACAAAATAGTGATTCAAAATTACGTTTTTCATATTACAATAGCATCCATACTTTTGCAAACGACAGTAGTTCCTGGATTTTTCTTGTGGTACAAATATTGTGGTTTTAAGGAAGTTAAACGACTTCACCTTCTGATAAGTCGTTTCCTGTAGACTTCACTCTGATAACAAATAAAATTATATTAGGTTACAAAAGTCTACACACATTCATATAAGCCACAGACGAGAACAGAAAAAAATTGACACGTGATACAAAAAATCTTCTGATAAGACTCAAATTTGAGGTATAAAAATGAAAAAAAGCTTTTGGGATGTAAAGCACGTACTCTTTTGTACGTCAAAAGCAAAAGTCAAAAGCACTCAAAAAAAATCCGCTAAAACTGACATATCCCCAAAAACTGATATATCCGTTAAAACTGATATATCCCCAAAACCGGATATATCCTCAAAAACTGATATATCCGCTAAAACTGATATATCCCCAAAACCGAATATTCCTCAAAAACTATAATATCCGCTAAAACTGATATATCCCCAAAACCGGATATATCCTCAAAAACTGATATATCCGCTAAAACTGATATATCCCCAAAACCGAATATATCCTCAAAAACTATAATATCCGCTAAAACTGATATATCCCCAAAACCGGATATATCCTCAAAAACTAATATATCCGCTAAAACTGACATATCCCCAAAACCGGATATATCCTCAAAAACTATAATATCCGCTAAAACTGACATATCCCCAAAGCCGGATATATCCTCAAAAACTAATATATCCGCTAAAACTGACATATCCCCAAAACCGGATATATCCTCAAAAACTGATATATCCGCTAAAACTGATATATCCCCAAAACCGGATATATCCTCAAAAACTAATATATCCGCTAAAACTGACATATCCCCAAAACCGGATATATCCTCAAAAACTGATATATCCGCTAAAACTGACATATCCCCAAAACCGGATATATCCTCAAAAACTAATATATCCGCTAAAACTGACATATCCCCAAAACCGGATATATCCTCAAAAACTGATATATCCGCTAAAACTGATTTATCCCCAAAACCGGATATATCCTCAAAAACTAATATATCCGCTAAATCTGACATATCCCCAAAACCGGATATATCCTCAAAAACTAATTTATCCGCTAAAACTGATATATCCCCAAAACAAGATATATTCTCAAAAACTAATATATCCACTAACCTGATATATCCCCAAAACCGGATATATCCTCAAAAACTAATATATCCGCTAAAACTGACATATCCCCAAAACAGGATATATCCGCAAAAAATCTTGATTTTTGACTCAGCACAATATTTTCTCTACTTTATTTGAGAAAAAAATTACACGGAGAAAAATTTGCCTTGTAGTGTCCAGACAAATAAAAATAAAATTCCATGCTGCAGTGTTTGTATTGTTATAATCAGTAATATTGTTTGCATAAAAAAATATATATATTTAAATAGAAAAAAATGTTGTTTTTTTTTAGAAATTTAGCCAAAATAAAAAATTTCTACTTGTAATATTTTTGTTTTTCAAAAAACTGTATATTTTGTGATATATAGCAAAGAAAATTCTGATGACAAAGTACAAGACATTATCTTCACTATGATTTTTACAAATATAAATATTTGCAAAATAGATATTTTCTGAAAAAAAAAAGGGTGAAAACTTTTTTTTTGTCCTTCAGAGTTGACATTAAAAAAGATGGCAGGTAGTGGACCGGATGCAATGAGACTAACTTGACAAGATCCAATATTGACTGGGAAAAAAGGCGTCTAAAATACTACATTGCAGCGCCGGTATGATCGCTGGCTGTTGAAAATCAAGCGGTAAGGAGTAAAATGTCATCAATAGCGCGAAGAGACGATTATATCGGTTTACCGGACGGTAACCAGAGAGTCCTGCAGTATTGGCATGAATGTTTCTCAAAAGGGATTATATCCCCGGAGGGGGGCCAATGTCCCGTACGGGACTATTGCCCCGAAAGGAGCCAACGTCCTGAAAGGGACCACCACCCCGGAAGGGGCCAATGTCCATTAAAGGACCATTAGCCTCGGGAGGGGATAATATCTAGAAAGGGATCAAAACCTTGGAGAGGTCAACAAGCTTTTGTTCCATCATCGTAAGGTATAAATAGTACGGTTACTGTGTAAGTACATAAAAGGGGGGGAGCTAAAATAAAGACCATCTGTTCTCGAATACTCTAATAGCGTCAGATCGGAAAAGAACAAGAGTTGGTCAAGAGAGACCGGATAGGAGAGATGAAAGGGAGGGATCTAACTCGATTACATGAAAAAAGGTGTAGAGGTCCCTCGTGATTTCAGTATAAATGGAAAGCAATAGGAAGTTACGTTCAAGAAGTCCTGATGGTAGAGGGTCGAAGGTATTTTAGATTGCTGTAGGTGACGATTTGGACCTTCCTCTACATGAAGTAGCGTTGGAAGACGATAATGAAGATCCGGAAGGTTGTAAAGGAAATGTTTAGTGGTAAATCGATAGAACCTGGAGTCCCGTATACCGGGAGGTGCGCACCTCCGAACGCATTCCTTCTTCCGAGGGAAAAAAGAATTTTTTTTTTTTTCAAATAATTTGGGAAAACTTGTATTTTTCAAGTTACGAGCATACTAAAAATGTTGAACGAATAGTATCGATTTTATTTTAATGGATTTGTCTGGATTTTTAAATAAATTAGAAAAAAAAAATTTGGTCATCTATAAAGAAAAAAGGAAGCAAATTACATAAGAGACTAGGTAAAGGTGGTGTTTAGAAACTAGAAAGAACGTTATACCGCCCAAAATAGAATAGAACTGTTGTACGAGACCAATACAGTAGTTGTAATTGCTCTGGGAGAGTACAGTGGCATACTGTGTGTGTTGCCATACACAAACAGCTGTCTTTTATGTTTACAATTGTCCCCCTTCCCCTCGTCGTCTTCATGTCTGCTTGCCACCTGTTCCACCCGATAAAGGAAGACGGAAATCACGGCTGGCATTTACTGTCTCAATTACATATGATACAAAGAAAGTAATATCTTACATTCTGCACAACCAACTCCTTCAAGAATCCAATAAGGACGAAAACCCTCTCGGTCATCATCGGCTTATATATAAAAAGGAAGAAAAGAACATAAAATAAAGACCACTAGCTCTTAAATGCTCGGAAAGGGATATATGTCCCGGAGGGGGCAATGTCTAGTAAAGGACCACTGCCCCGAAAGAGGCAACTCTCCCGGAAGAGGCCAATGTCTCGTAAGGAACCTCTGTCCCCGAAATGGACAACCGCCCTGAAGGGGCCAATGTCCCGTAAGAGACTATCGCACCCGAAATGGGCGTATGTACAAAATAAACAGACGCCCCGGAAGGGGCCAATGTCCCGTAAGGGACTATCGTCCTGGAAGGAGCCTATGTCCCGAAAGAGACAACCGCCCCGGGAGGGGCCAATGTCCCGTAAGGGACTATCGTCCTGGAAGGAGCCTATGTCCCGAAAGAGACAACCGCCCCGGGAGGGGCCAATGTCCCGTAAGGGACTATCGTCCTGGAAAGAGCCTGTCCCGAAAGAGACAACCGCCCCGGGAGGGGCCAATGTCCCGTAAGGGACTATCGTCCTGGAAGGAGCCTATGTCCCGAAAGAGACAACTGCCCTGGGAGGGGCCAATGTCCCGTAAGGGACAACCGCCCCGGGAGGGGCCAGTGTCCCGAAAGGGACAACCGCCCCGGAAGGGGCCAATGTCCCGGAAGGGACTATCGTCCTGGAAGGAGTCTATGTCCCGAAAGAGACAACCGCCCCGGGAGGGGCCAATGTCCCGTAAGGGACTATCGTCCTGGAAGGAGCCTATGTCCCGAAAGAGACAACCGCCCCGGGAGGGGCCAATGTCCCGTAAGGGACTATCGTCCTGGAAAGAGCCTGTCCCGTAAGGGACAACCGCCCCGGAAGGGGCCAATGTCCCGTAAGGGACTATCGCCCCGGAAGGGGCCACTGTCCCCCCCCCCCCAAGAAGAGATGGACGAATGACGTGAAACCAAAATCCAGATTGCGATACACAATATAACAAACATTGATTTGATACATGAACGTCATCACGGCTCATAAACAAATCATTCAACGATTAACAACTAAACCTGTGACACAAATAAACACACTGCGTTGGAACGTTGTGATTGGTCCAATCAGAGGCTTTATTGTCGTCTATTGTATAAGGATTAGAGCAAGCAAGTGAACGTGGCCTACTTCATTAAAATATTGCATGAACTTTCCGACTTGGCACGAGTTTCTATTATTTAACTCTTTCAAACCAAAGTTAGTAATTACTGCAACAGAGGTTATTTTGTTAACTTATACCATTTTATTATATTTTTTCCCTTTGTTTTTCGATATTACAAAGAATGTTTATTAAATACGAAATGAAACGTATTCTGCCCCTTTTTTTGGTCTGTTTTGCTTTAAAAAAAAACTGATTTTTTAAAGATTGTATTAAATTTGTTTTAGCCTTTATTTACACAGATATAATCCGGGACAATAGTCCCTTGCGGGACGATGACCCTTCCCGGGAGTTAGTCCCTTACGGGACATTGGTCCCTTACGGGACATTGGTCCATTACAGGACATTGGTCCCTTACGGGACATTGGTCCCTTACGGGACATTGATCCCTTGCGGGACATTGGTCCCTTACAGGGCGAGTCATTTACGGGGCGTTAGCTCCTTCCGGGGCGATATTCCCTTCCGGAATGTTACTCATGGTCCCGGAAGGGTCCAATATCCCGAAAGGAACTATAGCCCGGAAGAAACAAATGTCCCGTAAGGGACTATTGCCCCGGGATGAGACAACATCCCGATTGGTTCAAACCCTGAAAGGTTAAACTATTCACAATTAAATAAAAAATTGCAGAAATAAGAGGAAAATTTCGATTTAGGCTAGTCTTAGGTATTGTAGACAACTACCAAGAAATTATTTTTTTGCCGATATTATTTGTCGTATGGAAATAATTTTTAAAAAAATATTTTATTTTCGTTAAAAGAGTGGTACCGTTTTGGCTCTTGTAGATTTTATTTTAAATTAACGGTTTTAAAAATATTCGATGGCCATTTTAAATGACCGTCATTTTTAAAAGAATAAAGGAAATAGGTTGATAATTTTGTTTTTTTATACCATCATTTACTTAAATTTTGGCTCTAGGCTAATCCAGGGTGTTGTACACAATTACAAGGAAATAATTTTTTATATTTTCGTCGATAATTCGGCTACAGAAAAATTATAAAAAACATTTTATTAGTCGTTAAAATAGTAAAATAAGTTGTCTCTTGTGAATATTTGTTGAAATAACAGTTTTTGAGATATTCGATTAAAAAAAAAAATTAATACCAAATTTTGACACGAGTAAAGAAAATCGGTTCATATTTTTTCTCAAATTGAGTCTTTGACAACACTTTAACAGCATGCAATATTTAAACTCTGTATTTGCAGTTCAAAATATATGAACTCTTTTGTTGGCGGACAATTAACCATTTTAAACCATATGTTCATAATATGAATTTTTTCTTTATTTTACCTGTAGAATAGGTCCTAAATGTTTGTCCTTGGAACACCCTGTATAATATTAAAAAACCTTACCCACTGCCCCGTATCAGCCATCTATCTGCCACTTACCTAAAACAAATAAAAAACACAAATATAATTTTTGTATATGTAAGGGTGGGCACAGCAAAACACATACTCACATTAGTCTATAAACTTTGTTTACAAAATGATATTAAAGATTAAAAAAAGTATAAATAGGAAAAAAATAATTGCTATGTAAATTTTAATGTAACAAAATTCATTATTATTAATTTTTTTTGTTATTTAAAGGCGAAAAACCTCTGTCACCATTATAATAAAAAGGGGGAAAGTAAGAGCTTGAAAGAAGCAGGAAGGGCCAATGTCCCGAAAAGGGTTATCGGCCCGAGTAGGGGCAGTGTCCCAAAAGTGACTATCGCCCCGGTAGGAGCTAATGTCCCGGTAGGGCCAATTTCCCGATAGGGACCATCACCTCGAAAGGGACCAATGTCCCGAAAGGACCATCACCCGAAAGCTGTAATGTCCCGAAAGGGACCATCACCCCGAAAGGAGCCCATGTCCCGAAAGGGACCATCGCTCCGGAAGGGATCAATGTCCCGATAGAGACCATCACCCCGAAAGGAGCTGATGTCCCGAAAGGGACCATCGCTCCGGAAGGGATCAATGTCCCGAAAGGGACCATCACCCCGAAAGGAGCCCATGTCCCGAAAGGGACCATCGCTCCGGAAGGGATCAATGTCCCGATAGAGACCATCGCTCCGGAAGGGATCAATGTCCCGATAGAGACCATCACCCCCGAAAGGAGCTGATGTCCTGAAAGGGACCATCGCTCCGGAAGGGATCAATGTCCCGAAAGGGACCATCACCTCGAAAAGGACCAATGTCCCGAAAGGGACCATCGTCCGGAAGGGATCAATATCCCGATAGAGACCATCACCCCGAAAGGGACCATCGCCCCGGAAAGGAGACAACATTTCGAAAGGGATCGAAACTCTGGAAATTTTAACAAGCGGAGGTCGAATCAGTCACAGTTACCAAACTTCTGGGTCAGTAAATGGAAGAAAAGATCATAAAATAGACCCATAGCTATGGAATTACGTTAATAGCGTCAGGGTCGGAAAGAACAAAAGTTGGTCAAGAGAGACCTGATAGGAAAGATGAGTGAAAACTAGGCCAGATGTATAGTCTGTTCACTCTCGGATTGCGGCTGGCGAAGGGTCGGTCGCTCACACACACAAACGCAGCCCTCACGCACACATTTAGGGCGTTGCCCTGGAGGGGATTAAGACCAGACGTTGACCGGGCTGGTGTTGGTGAGTGTGCGTGCGTGAGTGGGACTGGGGCAGGTAGAAACCCTTCGCCAGCCGCAATCCGAGAGTGAACAAGGTATAGGTAGATTATCCTGAGATTGCCAAATGAGTCCCTACGTGGGGGCCATGAATAATTAGATTTTGATACGTGTAAACTTGGAAAAAAAAATTGGTAATAATTAATATATCCAAGGATTAATTTTAATGAAACTTTAAAGTTCATAACTAAACAGTTGAACCGAATCGGAAATTGCATTAAAAATTATTTAAATCAAAACAAATCCATCGTTTTATTTGAATCCTTGGAGATTACACCTTACCAAAAACATTGTACAAACTTTGTGTTTTTCCCCTTACGGCTACCCCCAAAATGCCTAATCTAAACGCCACCCCTGAATAAAAATCTATATACAGGGTGTTTCAAAAAAAATCGTTCCAAAACTACAGTAACTTATTTCCCACATCAAAACCAATGAAAAAGTTTATATAAACATAATATAACCTAAAATGCTTAATTTTCTATCTAACCGCCATTTTGTTTTTAACAAAAAAAATTATATTACTGTACAACGATAAATGATATGTAATGAAAATTTGCTACTTAGTGAGAAAAATAATCAAACAATTGTTACTCATTTCAAAATGGTGGCTATTTAAACTTTTTATTCTCGTTTTATTGTTAACGGTTTTATTGTAAAAACCGTTAATTTTACAAATATTTTCCTCTTTTTAACGACAAACAAAATGGGTTTTTTTTTTTTTTTTAATTATTCTGTAGCTTAAAAGTTATTAGAGCTATCGACAAAAAAAAAGAAAACATTAATTCTTGGTAATTATCTAAAACACCCAAGATTAGCCTAGAATAAAAATTTGAGCAGGAAAAAATAAATAACTGAAGGTTTATTGTACAAAAAAACTAAGGAAAACAAGATCTGATTCTCCAATATTCCAGCTTTTAACGCCCAAGTCAAAATGGCGGCTAGATAGAAAAGTAAGCATTTTAGAAAATATGTTTTAACTAAACTTTTTCATTGGTTTTAATGTGCCGAATAACCTTGTAAAGTTTTTGAAACATCCTGTTTAGAAAAATGTAATGGATCAAAAAATAAAATTGACAAAAAATCAATTTTAATAAAATTGTAAATTCATGATTTTTTTTTTCTTCTTAAGATTGCTACTTTGAGGTGTAAAAAATTAGATTTTTTTTTTATTAGCGTTTTATTTTCTTTGTTTTATCTAGATTGTGAAAATATATACTTTTATATACGAAAGATGTCTCTAAACGGTTAAAAAAAAAGGTTAATGCTATGTATGTCAGTGTCTGGAAATCAAAACTTTGACGAGCGCGGAACGAAATGATTTTGTTATATTATTATAAACTCTAACTTTACAGTGATATTAATTTTCTTTATGTTGGCAATTTTAAAGACTTGAATTTTTTTGTGTACATTAAGTGAACTTAGGTCTTCAATATTCACTAACAATATATCAAATTTCCCTAGTGACTTACCAGAAAGAAATTAACAAACATACAATTTTTTGGAAAAAATTAACATTATTTTTATTTGACTATAAAATATAGTTATATTATTTTTTTTACAATATTGTTAGTGCATTGTGTTCCTAAAGTCTATAACAATAATGTGTAAAAATTTGAAGAAGATTGGTGGAGTAGTTTTTGAGAAAGATGTACCTAACTAAACTAAAAATCCCCATATAAATAACATTGAACGCTCATAGTGGCCATCTCCCCTTTTAAAGAAATTACCTCCAAAGTTTTAGTTTAAAAAAAAGAAAAGAAACTTAAAAGTCCGAAGATAAGCAAATACAGCCACGCATCAAATTTAATAAAAATCCGTTCACACGTTTAAACTGTAGATATGTTAGAGCCAACATTCCAAAAAAAATTTTTTACGAGTCAGGAGACCACAAAAAACTACAAAGATTTTTTTTCCACACATCACACAAATAAAACTGGACAAAAATTGTTCAACCTTACCATTCAATAACACAGTTGTCATGCCTCAACACAAAGCAATACTAAAAGTGGGCGGGGAGGGAGAAGGCAATCAGTAAAATTAGTCAAAACCTTCGCGTCTACAGATTGTTAATTATCTCAAATCATTTAAGCATGCGCATTACAAATATTAGGTAAGTTTACTTGTATAGTCTGAGACTCTAGAATGGGACACCGCGTCTTAGATTAGATAATTGGGGGTATGATGACTCAAGATGTACGTCGTCTTACTGTGGCTCAGGAGCTTCCGTACTAGACTGTCGTAGAGGGGCCAAAGATGGCTCTTCTTTTAGCATCAGACCTACAGCATCCTCAAGGTAGGAATGTGTCTGGACGGAGAGGAAAAGAGGCGCCCCCACACTTCGTCTGCTCCGTTTACTTTCAGCGGTACAACCCCCAATAAAAAATATATAGACCTCTAATGCTTCTGTGTAAACGCCTACCCTACGTTCGTTTCTTTTATCGGTGTAAATAAGAATAAAACGTTTACAAAAGTTGTAACTTTAGGAATTAAATGTAGCTAAGCAGTAATTTGTGTACCTAGTTTTCTTGGAATGGATTGTACCGTCAAGTCAGGCAAGGGAAGCGAGTAGAAGGGAGGACACGCCCCTTACATCTGACACAATCCTAGTCTGAGGCTACTCTACTTATTGATCATGAGTGTTAGCAAATATTTCCTAAAGCCGCCGTGTCCAGGAAGTAACGTCATAACTTGTTGGTTAGTTGTTGAGCAGTATCTGTGATAAGCTTTTGTCCATAGTAATCCTGTAATGCCTGTCTTTTGAACATTTTCAATAGCAGAATAGACAAACGATTTTGATATGCCACAAGCTGGCGCTGGACTCAAAAAGGGCGTTCTTTCATCCTTCTTGGCCAGTTTATTCATTAGCACGAATGCCTACGTGACCATGTACCCAGGTTTAGGGTTACACAGTTGGTAGCATTCCCACAGCAGCTTGGAGGAGATTTGCTCCGAGTGAAGAGTCTTAAGGACAGCCTGACAATCGGTTATTATAACTATGCGTCTGTTGGTATAACCTAAATTGACAAATGCCAGAATTGAAGAAACCTCGGCTTGGAAAATTGTACTCAAATTTTACCAGACTTGTGCTTAGAACAGTTTTGACGTACTGCTCACGTTAGATCCGGTTTCCCTCGATGTTAGAGACATTTTTGTACCAGAAAATACTACCTTGATAGTTACACTTTCCTTTCCACTCTTCAAAAGAAAACTTACCGAAAAAGGTCTCGTCCAGACATACTCTGCGCCCGTGACATCTGAAGTCATGCTGAGCACAGAGCTGTCTAGAGTTACCATAGTAATGGTTCTATGACCAGTGACCCGCAATAGCCGGGGTATAGACCGATTTGCGAGCTTCCTTCTTAATGAAAATGTCCAGGCAGAAGCCCAATGGCGACTTCTAGGGTAACCAGTGGACTGCTTATGAAATCCCAAGTGACTAACAAACAAGTCTCTGTAAAGCAGCCAGTCTGGTCATAGTGGTCACTTGTTCCACAGACCACCCTCTCCATAATCAACTTGAGGTCTTACTACTGCACTATATACCCAAAAGGCAATGAGTTGCTTAATGCCCCAGTTGGAGCAAAGTGTGTGCTCACCATGAGTGATTTGGCCTTGCGCAGGACGTTGTTTAAATGATCATACCGCGTCTTAAACTATCTCCGCTTTCACTCTTTTAGGATTTTAGGGCTGAAGTCTCCAATACCGATGAAATCGTCACAATACAGTAGAATTGTATCAGACCGGATGACGAAATCAAGTGCAATATTTGTCTAATGTCTATTTAAATCAACTGTAATGAGGTAGGCCTACACTTGTGTAAATCCTAATTGTCAAATGAACGAAAACGCAAAACCACAGTGCCGTCAGTGTGCATGTAACACCTGAGGATGATGACTCATTGAGACGCGTTGGTGTATAAAGTCTTTTCATTCATTTATTGTATATTTTAAAACTCATTATTTCTTTATCACAGCCGGCCTGATTGTTACCGTAAGGGACCAACCTCCCGTAAGGGACCATCGTCCCGGACAAGGTGGCGAACATTCCCGAAAGGATTCGGAACTTTGAAAGAGTTTAAAAGACCCATTATTTCTTTATCACAGCCGGCCTGATTGTTACCGTAAGGGGCCAATCTCCCGTAAGGGACCATCGTCCCGGAAAAGGGGGGGAACATTCCCGAAAGGGATCGGAACTTGGAAAGAGTTTAAAAGACTCATTATTTCTTTATCACAGCCGGTCTGATTGTTATGTATTTTTTTACAACTAACAAGAACCTTGCAATAATACTTTAGGATAGATAAAACACTTATCTTAGTTTACCTGATATGATTAATGTGCATGCCTAATGATTTCTGATAATTAACAATAATCTTTTGGACATCGAAGGTTTTGGCTAATTTTACTGATTGCTTTTCCCCCCCTCACCATCTTTCTCAGTATTTTGTGATTATAATATTTGTTGGAATGTAAATGTTGACTTACAAATTTATAAATACATGATACCATTTTCGACATTTGATATTTTAATTTTACAATACAATTTTACAAGTCGCTTATATACCCTTCTTTTAAATTTGTAGATCATCAAAGAAGGGTAGAAGAATTTTTACCTAATTTCCCGAATAAATCTATAAAACTATTAAGATGTAACAACCTGAATTCGAGAAGTAGCTAGCGACTTAAAATGAAAACTACTCCATTAGTAATCTCATCCTTTCATATTTCTAATAAACAGTGAATAAACGTATTATAGCACTGAAAGGGGCTCCCACACCGTATGACACAAAGGTCTCGGAAGAGACTAATGTCCCGAGAAGGACCACTGCGGCAAAAGGGGCTCTAACTTTGGGACAAACGTCCTAAGAGGAACTACGGCAGAAAAATGGGGCTCTAGCTCTAGCAGGGGCTAACACCCATAGAGGGACCACGGCGGAAAAATGGGCTTAAGTCTGGAAGGGGCTAACACTCTGAGAGAGACCAATACGACATAAGGGGCTCTTACTCCAGAAGGTACTAACGTATCGAGAGGAACCACGGCGGCAAAAGGGGCTCTAACTCAAAGTAACACCCCGAGAGAGACCAGGGCGACAAAAGGGGCTCTAACTCTGAAAGGGACTAACGTCCAGAGAGGGACCACGGTAGCAAAAGAGGCTCTAACTCTGGAAGGGACTAACATCCAGAAAGGGACCAAGGTGGCAAAAGGGGATCTAACCCTGGAAGGGAATAACTTCCAGAGAGGGACCACGGTGGCAAAAGAGGCTCTAACTCTGGAAGAGACTAATGCTCCGAGAGGAAACACATCAGCAAAAGGGGATCTAACCCTGGAAGGGATTAACGTCCCGAGAGGAAACACAGCGGAAATAGGGGCTCTAACTTTGGAAGAGACCAATGTCCAGACAGGAATAACGGCGGTGGTAAAAGAGCCTCTAACTCTGGAAGAGACTAACTTCTCGAAAGGGACGTTTGGTCCTTCCGAAGAAATAGTTAATGTAGGAACATTAACATCCTTTCAGGAGTCAATTGTCTCATTCAGGACTTAACCCTTTCCGGAGCAATGTAACCACTCCAGGGGCTATGTACCCTTTTGGGACTTAATCACTCCCGCGTGGCTACGGATCCTTTTGTGAGATAATGACTCCCAGAGAAATAGACCCTTTCAGAACTTAATCACTACCGCGGGGCTATGGACCCTTTCGGGACTTAACTACTTCCGGGGTGATGATTCCGATAAGAAACACATGGAGTAAATCTCAACATTATATAAACTGAAATTACATTTCTTTGTAAATTGCCTAAAAACAACATTTTTGAATTCTGATAATTTTATTCCCGAAATTGTATTATGTTAAACCTAATGAGTAATTGTATTTGGTTCAAACCAAACCAAAAATCTTTTTCAGACGAGAGAAAATAATTTAACCCTTAAAAAGTAATTAAATTTGTAGTTTTTTTTTTGTTGATATCCTATATGGAAAAATAATTTTTAAAACTGTTTTGTTTCTCTTAAATGTGGAAAATATTCTCTTTTGTAATTTTTTTGTAAAGTTAACAGTTTTCTATATATATTCGACGTTAAATATTCTAAACGGCCGCCATTTTGAGTCGTACAAAATAAACTCTTTGTTTTCGGCACACTTGTAAAAACCTAACAAACAAAAAATGCATGTACCAAATCTGAACTCAATATCTTTACTATTTCCAAAATGAAAAATGTTTATGAAAAAACAAAATGGCGGATAAATGTAAAAATAACCTATGAACTTTAGTCTTTATCAGTAGAACACGTCCCGTGGGACACCCTGTATATAAAGCCGATTTTGGGGAGATGAGGACAAATAATATTAAATGTGAAAAAGACAGTGCAATGTTTTTATACGCACTTACTATGCCAGTCGTCCTTCAACAGGATGCTAGTTTTATCAACAAATCACATTTTAAAATTCATAACATGGTTCCTAAGTCATTCAGTAATTTGGCATCTAGTATAGAGTTCAATGAACAGAGCACTTTGTGTCTTGCATGGACTGGATAAAAAAAATCATAATTGGTACACGGATGACCAATCAACTACATTTCTACAAGATATTGGATTTTCTATACCTGAGGTCAAGGTTTAAATTCAATTTTATTTTCTCACACTCTAACAGGAAGGGACTATCAGCTGAACGTTAGCTCCTTCCGGAAGTATCGGTCACCATTTGTTAAAAATTGTCGTTTTGTGAGTTACTGGTAAAAAACAAAACATCTACAGTCCGGCTATTATACAAAAGATTTTCTCATAATCGATCTTTTTGATGAATAGTTTCGATTGGTTCTCATTTCATTTTGGGGATGGGTGAACGATACAGTTTGTGCAATGTTTTCCACCGTTCACACGAATTTGTAGTTGGAATTTCCACAAGGAAATTTGTTATTAGCTAGAATATGTTGTTTTCAGCAGATGAAATTCACAGAAGAGAATGGCGAACTAAAAGTGGGTGTACCTCAAGGCTGATATAAGGTGCCAATACTATTCCTTGTACAGGATGATGAAAAAGTGTCTGTGCGCCTGATTATTACACTACTATATTCAGTCAAATACTATCAGTGATTTCAATCAGACTATTCGTAGTTAGAATGATGGATAACAGGTGGCGTTAGTGTCAAATAGGTTTGTTGTTTGTAATCTTATTGAGCCAAGTAGTTTGGCAAAGAAGACATAATAATGTCCTAGTATTTCAGTGTAATATAGGATACACACATGCAGTGTGGCAAACCGGAACAGAGTCTGGGTTAATCTAAATAGTCAAAGAAATACGACGTACGTGGTTACGCCAATTAGATTTTTTTTCTTGCCGTTTACGGGCGAAAAATCTTTTATCATAGCTTTATAAAACAACATAAAATGTCGACCTCTAGCCTTCGAAAACGTTGGGGCGTAAGAAAACAAGAGTTGATCAAGCGAGACATGATAAGAAAGGTAAAAGAGAGGGATCTAACTCAAGACTACATGAAAAAAATGTGTAGATCCAGCTAGGGCCCTCGGTATTGCCATGAAAGAGACTACTGTCCCGTAAGGGGTTAATTTGTTGAAAAGGGTATCGCCCCGGAAGGGGCTAACGTCCTAAAAGGGACCAATGTCCTGGAAGGGGCTAATGTCCTGAAAAGGATTATCACCCCGAAAGGGACCAAAGTTTTGAATAGAACTATCGTCCCGGAAGGGGGCCAACGTCCCAGAAGAGGCCAATGTCCCGAAAGGGACAACCGCCTCGGAAGGGCCCAAAGTCCCGAAAGTCACTATCGCTCCTGAAAGGGCCAATATCGCGAAAGGGACTACCGCCCCGGAAGGGCCCAAAGTCCCGAAAAGACCAACAAAATAGTAAAAAAGCATGAAAACACTCGCATACTCAATGAGAAGGGAGAACCCAATAGCTACAATACTAGCAATGGATGAAACAGGCAGAAGAGAATGACATTAAATACGTAGTTAAAACTGGGTTCACCCCAAGATACCAATCCTATTACCACTATTTCCTTCAGAAGATGGTAATCCCAAGAGACACCCTTTTTTTCCATGTAGTCTTGTGTTAGAGATCCCTCTCCTTCATTCCTACGAACTTTCTCTTGACCAACTCTTGTTCTCTTCCGACCCTCAAACGATTAAGAGTATTTGTGGGCTAGCGGACCAACCGTAAGGCCTCAGGAAACTAAGTGATTCTCGACATGCCAACCTTCCGTCGCCATTGTCGTCTGTACAATGCACGATAGCAGGCATAAAAATAATGATAGGAACATGAAATTTGATACATTGTGCTTATTTAGAATCCTATTTAAATTCAGAAAAATGAAAATGAAAATGGTGGTTATTTCAAAACAGTCTATTATTAAATCTGTAACACCCAATTAGACTTCAGCCTCTTCCCGGTCAATGGACCCTTTCGAGACTTCATCCCCTTACGGGGCAGTGGTCTCTTTCGGGACTTCAGCCCCTTACGGGGTAGTGGTCTCTTTCGAGACTTCAGCCCCTTACGGGGCAGTGGTCCCTTTCGGGAATTCAGCCCCTTACGGGGCAGTGGTCTCTTTCGGGACTTCAGCCCCTAACTGGGCAGTGGTCCCTTTCGGGACTTTATAGCCCCTTACGGGGCAGTGGTCCCTTTCAGGACTTCAGCCCCTAACGGGGCAGTGGTCCCTTTCGGGACTTCAGCCCCTAACGGGGCAGTGGTCCCTTTCGGGACTTCAGCCCCTAGCGGGGCAGTGGTCTCTTTCGGGACTTCAGCCCCTAACGGGGCAGTGGTCCCTTTCGGGACTTCAGCACCTAACGGGACAGTGGCCCCTTTCGAGACTTCAGCCCCTTACGGGGCAGTGGTCTCTTTCGGGACTTCAGCCCCTTACGAGGCAGTGGTCCCTTTCGGGACTTCAGCCCCTTCCGGATCAATTGTCCTTAATGGACGTCAGCCCTTACTGGGCAATGGTCCCTTTCAGGACTTCAGCCCTTCACGGGCCATCAGCCCCTTCCGGGACGTGTGCCCCTTCCGGTTATTTTCGAAATGCCGTCGTTGTCCTATGATAACGACCACAAATAAAGATAGGAAAATAAATTTTGTTACAGGGGACTTATAGTATGCTCTTATAGAACCCTATTAAAATTAAGAAAAATCCAACTGAAAATTTTAAAAAATGGCGACCATTTTAAACATTTGTTAGGTCATATCGAGCGTTATTCAACTTATAACACCCTAAATTAGATGAAAAATTTTCAGTTTTCAATTCTGCATGGTACCCACCCCACCACCTCTCTACGACGACAAACGGCGAAGTTATTGTTAAAAAATCTTATTTCGAAACACGAAAAGTGTGATGTCCGTATAGCTTTGAGATCCGGCACGAGCGTAGCGAGTGGAGGCTCTTAGTCTGCTAGAACCGAGACATTGACACGTAATATTTACACATTTACGAGGCAGGTAAGCGCCTAACCAACATCTAGTAGTGATAAACACAATTACGAGGCTATGTCAATATTGCCTTCAAGACGCAAGAAACCAACTATTGGAACACCAAAGAGGATCTGCTTGAATTGTATTGATGGGCCGGGGTAAATACCACGATGTTCCCAGGAATTTGTTATAATCGGCTATGATGACGGAGAACAGCCAAGTTATACAGGGTGTTCGAAAAATGTGGGGCAATAATTTACGTAGTGATTCCACAAATTATCAATACATAAATACAATTTAAATTTTCAAACATGTACAAAATGAACATTTTTTTAAAGAAACACAACTTTTGTGATTTTATAATGTTTGTTACAGTTTTAACATTGTTCAAATGGAGAAAACTGTAGGTATAGCAAGGAAGAAATTAATTCCTCTGTTATTCTTCGTCTAAAATAAGCTTAATAAGATATGGTTGGAATCTCCATAAAACCTACTACATTTTACGTATCTTGCAATTTTTTTTTTTGTAAAATTAATGGTTTTAGTGAAATTTGCCGTCAAATATTTAAAATAGCCGCCATTTTGAAACGTTTAAAGTTTTTTTTCATTCGTATTTTGCACAAAGATAGCGCCCAATTAGATGAACATTTGTGCAGAATCTCAACGCTGTATCTCAAACCGTTAAAGAGTTATGAATTATTTTGTAAAAAACACATACTGTACAGACAGACAGACGCTAAACGAATCGAGATAGGACATATGTCTATATAAACTTTTTTGCTTATTTTGACCCAAGGAATCACTACGTAAATTATTGCCCCACATTTTTCGAACACCCCTGTAGAAGAGATTGATATTTATTAACTAGAAGTGGGTATACCACAAGGTAGCATTAAGGTGCCAATGCTATTTATTTCCATACGTATATGTTCCTCTACTTTCTAACAGGTTTTAACTTATCTGCATTATGGATACAAGATGGAGCCGACAGTTTATGTCATGGTATAAGCCTTGCTCATCGCACGTAACTGCATTCCCACTTGTAGTCAACACTGCACAAACTTTTCCACACAAGAATTTCAGTTCGGTGGTATGAACGACTCTGTTTTTTTGAATCGTTAAATAAATTATATATTTAAATACAACCTAACCTAACCTAACCTAACCTAACCTAACCTTGCTCATCGCACGTAACTGCAGTCCCACTTTTAGTCGACACTGCACAAACTTTTCCACTCAAGAATTTCAGTTCGGTGGTATGAACGACTCTGTTTTTTGAATTGTTAAATAAATTATATATTTAAATACAACCTAACCTAACCTAACCCAACCTAACCTAACCTAACCTTGCTCATCGCACGTAACTGCAGTCCCACTTTTAGTCAACACTGCACAAACTTTTACACCCAAGAATTTCAGTTCGGTGGTATAAACGACTCTGTTTTTTTGAATCGTTAAATAAATTATATATTTAAATACAACCTAACCCAACCTAACCTAACCAAACCTAACCAAACCTAACCTAACCTAACCTCACATTGATTGTGATACGTCTTCAGCTTCAATTAATTAGAACAGTACTCGCTTATTGATTACTCATTTAAAATACCGGATGTGTTATAAAGTCCCTTACCTTTTAGCAATGACTACATAAATACTATAAGACACGACATGGCCATGTTAAATATTCTACGCTTATTCTTGAGTTGTCCAATACCCGCTAGGTGGCGTTGATGTGACCAATCTGAAGTTGATGTGACTGGCGCTAGGTGGCTCTACGGTCAAACAATGTTTCAAGCGGGTAAGAGAAAACGCACTGATGCCACATATGGGACCAGAGATGCGAGGGAAGGTCGAGAATCGCTTATCTCAGCGCACGAACTGACAACACTGACTATGCTGACGGAAGTAAGTGAGAAGGTTTGTGAGAGAGGTCAATAGTTGTACAGTCTCAACCAAGTGGGATGCGTACAGTCAAGCACCTGCTGCTAGCGCTTTCTGATAGCTGTGTGTCAAACTTGTGACGAACAGCACCCGTAAAGCGTAGACTATTTCCCTATCCTATGTCGTGTCTTATAGTATTTATGTAGTCATTGCTTTTAGTAAGTAGAAGATAAAGATTACTACTACCTTCCGGGACGGTATTCCCTTTCGCGATATTGGTTTCAATTAAAAATTATTTTTTTTATCGATAACTTGATCCGGAATTCCTAAAACGGTCAGTTTTGTTTGTTGAGCAAAATTTTCTCGAAATCGTTGAAGGCGATTTTGAGAAAATCCTAATTTTGTAATTTTTCACTTATGCCAACTAAACCCCAAATCGAAAAACTTTATAGCTACCGACGTTTGGTCAAAATTGAATGAAATCGGTTCACGCGTAATTTAAAGCGAATTAAAAATGTTGCCCAAGGACGGGATCAGTTGACATTCCATAGCACCACGTGTTTGAAACCAACAGAGACTAAACGTACAGAAGACATATTGAAGACAAAGGTTTTCCCCTTTCAAACAACAACAGAAACATATTCCAATGATTTGGGAAAACCGTACATGAAAACATGCAGAAAAGAAACTAAACGTGGGTATACCGCAAGGTTAACATTAGGTGCCAATGCTATTAGCATTTTACGCATTGCAAATAGCTCGAACGTGATTTGCCAATTACTAGCGTAAAACAAACTGATGAGCACCATCACGGTACTTACCCAGCCCAATTATACAATACAATACAAACAGATATTCTAAACATAACGCCCGAAATTGGTTTCTCAGGTCTTGTAGGAAATCTTAAATTGAATTGGTAGATTTAGGCGTCACATACAGTAGGGTAAGTTTGTTTAAAGCACAGGTTTTCTGAACCTTGTAATTGTTAATATCACTGTGACCAGGCCTTAACGTGCCTATATAAGTGTCCACTCGCTTCTCGTATCACTGGCGACCATCATATATGAAAGAATGTTTCATTTTCTCAGGGAATTCAACGTCCAAAATTACTTTTTTAGACAATAACTTCGCTATTTGTCATCGTAGAGATGTTGGGGTTGGTACCATTACATGCAGAATTTAAATCTGAAAAGTTTTACTTTATTTAATGTGTTATAAGTTGAATAACACACGAGATATAGATAATGGACGACTTTAAATGGCCGCATTTTGACATTTCCAATTCGATTTTTCACAATTTCACTAAAGTTCTATACAAGGACATTATAGTCCTCTGCACAAAATTTCACTTTCCCATCTTAATTTTTGTGTTTACGAGACAGCGACGACGAGCCGAGGTCATGTCAAAAATCACTTTTGAAGTTTCGTAGGTCATGAAAAAGGAAGAAAAAAAGAAAAGACAACTACCGTTCTAATATCGACATTGTCAGAAATTAAAGGAGCCAATGTCCCGAAAGGGACCACCGCCCCGGAAGGGGCAAATGTCCCGAAAGGGGCTAATATTCCAAAAAAAAATTAACTCATCAAAATTTGGATAACGTTGTAAAAAGTAAAGACAGTTCCCCATTTTAAAGTTTTTTTTAATCTCTTATAGGTTTAGAGATACTGTACACGAAAGAACTGTTCGTTTACCAACATTGTGTTCGGATTTTGATGAAACTAAAATTAATTGCTGGCTACCAAGAAATATCTTCATTAGTGGAACGGTAGTGCATACGAAAAGCATAGCATAAAATGTTGACTTTATCTTGCACCTATGATGCAGGTCATTAGAAAATACAATCTATTAGAAAGCAGGTTGTATAATGAACAGTATTGGCACCTTATGGCAACCTTGTGGTACACCGTTCACTTGGTGTCGACTTCATAGTGTTCTAGTCAATTACCTGTTGTTTAACATTCTGTCATATATATACGTAGTAATCGTACAGAGAGTGTCAACGAAATGTCTGTTTTGAGGTTACCTGAATCCAAAAAGTGGTTTTATGGAATGGAAGGTTGTCTCTAAATAACAAATTTGATATGTTCGTCATATCGCGGGACAACGAAACATATATCCAAACAAAATATATAAAATCCTAATCACCCTTAAAAATATCAGTTCGGGGATTATTAGTAAAATAAAAATTACTATAGGCGGTGTCGTAAAAGGTCAAATCTATTTACAAATGTGCGAGCAATTTCGATGACCATCCACACAACCATTATCTTATGTAAGCGTCCTAGAGACTGTGAATGGACTAAACATGAATTAAACCGAATTACAGTTGTTTATTACATAATTTGGAAATGTTACATTAATGTTGTCGTATCGGAGAAGGCTGGGAAACGTCCAAAAGGGAGACCGTTGCCCCGGAAGGGACTGACTTTCCGAAAGGGAATATTTCCCCGGAAGGGGCTGTGGTCACGAAAGGGACTATTGCTCCGGAAGGGGCTGACGTCTAGAAAGGGACTATTACCCCAGAAAATGCTAACGTCCCGGAAAGGACCAAAATTACTAAAGGGATCACAGACCTGAAACGTTCAACCACCTTCAAACGGGCTCTAGCTCTAGAAGTTACTAACGTTACTCTTAGGACGTTTACTCCTTCCGGAGTAATGGCTCCTTTTAAGGGTCAGTCTCTCTAGAACAATGGTCCCTTTCGGGATCTCAGCCCCTTCCGGGACACTGGTCCCTTTAGGGAAGTTAGCTCCTTCCGGGGCAATAGTTCCTTTCGGGACTTCAGCCACTTCTAGGACATTAATCCTCTACCGGGGCGATAGTACTTAACTAGACATTAGCTCCTTTCGAGACATTGGCTCCTGTAGAAGCGAAGTCCTTTACGAAGCATTTACCCTTTCCGAGGAAAGGATCTTTTTCGAGACAACAGCCCCTACCGGTGTCATAGTCCCTTTAAGTATATTTGTCCCTTCCGAAACGGGGTTAACGTCCCGAAAGAGAATATTGCTCCGAAAGGAGCTAACGTCCCGAATGAGACCAGTGTCCAGGAAGGGACTGACGCCCCGAAAAGTACCATTATCCCGGAAGGGCTGACGTCCTGAAAGGGACCAATCCCGAAAGGGACCATTCCCGAAGGAGGCTGACGTTCTGAAAGGGACCATTGCTCCGGAAGAGGGTAACATCTTGTTGATGTTCTGACACAAACCATCGCTTTT
Organism: Aphrophora alni; assembly: GCA_963513935.1. Taxonomy (NCBI): domain Eukaryota; kingdom Metazoa; phylum Arthropoda; class Insecta; order Hemiptera; family Aphrophoridae; genus Aphrophora; species Aphrophora alni. Next base: position 40,979,733 of record OY740776.1, read on the forward strand.
TTGTTTGTATACGTAAAAACTCAACTTAAATCACGTGATTTTATATTTAGTATATGTGATATAAAATAGGAATTACAACTAGATCCTAGCAGACAACATAACTTTTCAGATATTTTAATACTTGGTAGGGCGGAACGCTGTCCTGGTCCTAAAATAAGTATAAACGAAAATGATTACACAATACTTGACAGTTTTTTTTTCTCTACAAGTTAAAAGAAACGATAGGCATTTGTATTAGACCAGAGTTCAGGCCTAACAGAAAGACTGAACGCTACATTCTTTGGCAACAGCTCTAATCAGCTACAGACTGGAACCTAGAACAGTCTATTACTGAACTGAGTTGTTTGCCCTATCTGTTCATCTTCACTGTCACACATACCACCACGCTCCAATACTAATTGTATTGAAAAAAAAAAAAAAATTACATTAACGTCGAAAACCTTAGTGCTTCGTAAATTTCTTGTAATTGACCAGCATTAAGTGAATCCAATTAATTCCAATTAAATTTAAAAGTTTAAGAAAAAACAGGCAATAAGAACAAATCTAAATTCTGACTACTCTACAAAATACTCTAAAACCGCAATTGCTCCGGGACATTAGTACCTTTTGGAGCGATAGCCCTTACCGGGAAAAAAGGCCCGCCGAGGTAATGGCCCCTTTCAGGACGTCAACCCCTTTCGGGGCGCTGGTCTCTTTCGAGACATTGGCCCCCTTCCTGGGCGATGGTCCCTTTCGAAACATTGCCCTCTTTCGTGGGGACACTGGGCCCTGCCGGAGCGAGGGCCCCTTTCGAGGTGGTAGTCCCATCAGGACATAGGCCCCTGCCGGGGTAATAGTCCCTTTCTAGACATTGGCCCTGTCTGGGAGTATTACATTGTGTGATCGGGCTAAGTAAGTACCATTAACTTGCTTCCAGAAGGTGTGGAACGTAGATTTATATTATAAACATCAAATTTAACCAAAATCTGATCGAAATAATTGCTACCATCAATTTTTTAAGATTTTCTAACCTTTACGACCAAATCCAAATATAATTTCCCCTTTGAACTAACATTTTTTGAAGTTGGCGTTGATCAAGGCGTCTTATTTCAGTAGGGTAAATTTGTTTACAACAGTTGTTACACCTTGTTAGTGTATAGCAGTACTTTCTTGACGACGGCTTGGCAATAACGACCTTCACAAATTTGGTCTATATTACAAAGACACCACTCGCTTCGCTCGTGTCAGTGTCTCGGCGGTGGTGGGGCTCAAAGCTGTACGTATTTCAGTGATGAGCTCGTGTCTGTAAACAGGGTTTGTCAAAAGTATAGGAATAAATTCACTATTAGGTCGGAGTTCGAATTTGATAACTTGATCATTTGTCATCGTAGAGAGGTCAGGTTGGTACCATTACATGCAGAATTGAAATCTGCATATTTGTATCTAATATATATATATATAAGTCAAAACTCACTGACTAATCACGAAATCTCTGGATCCAAGAAGCCTAGAGCTATGTCTTAAACATGGTTTGGGGTAGGTCTGCAGACACGTACCAAGAAAGGGTTTTGAAAATGTTCCACTCCAAGGGTGTTTTTACCCCTAAGCCAAATCTCTGGATCCAAAAAGCCTAGAGCTATGAATTTTTAAAAATGGTTTGGGGTAGGTCTGTAAACGCGTACTAAGAAAGTGTTTTGAAAATGTTCCACTCTAAGGGTGTTTTTACCCCTAAAGCATATCTCTGGATTCAAGAAGCATATAGCTATGAATTTTTTAACATGGTTTGGGGTAGGTCTGTAGACGCGTACTAAGAAAGGGTTTTGAAAATGTTCCACTCTAAGGGTGTTTTGCCCCTAAGCCAAATCTCTGGATTCAAGAAGCATATAGCTATGAATTTTTTAACATAGTTTGGGATAGGTCAATAGACGCGTACTAAGTAAGGGTTTTGAAAATGTTCCACTCCAAAGGTGTTTTTTACCCCTAAAACAAGTATCATATCTTTGTTATTTATGGGTCGATTTTGATTAAAATTGATGTATTGCTGTATTTGGGCATAATTTATTTCCATAACACAACCATTAGGGTTGTGCTAAAAAATTTTGTTTTCTGTATAAAACTCTCTCAACTATCCCTAGGTGAAACTGGGGCCCATCAGCTGGGTTATGTTATAAGTTGAATGAAGTGTTTAAAATGTCTGTCATTTTAAAACATTTTCACTTCAATTTTCCAGAATTTCAATATGAGCTGACCCTTTAGCAAATTTCATGTTCCTATCTTAATTTTGTGTCTGCTATAGCACTTACGTGTACAGGGTGTCTAGAAAATATTGTCCCAAATTTCACCAGGCTATTCTATAGGTGAAAATAAGGGGAAAAAAACTTACAAAAAACAAGTCCGGAAATGCTTAGTTTTCAAATTATCCGTCACACCCCCCCTTAATTTACTTGTTTTCACTACACTTAATATCTTTGAAAATAATAAAGATATTCATCTCAAATTTGGTGCACATATTTGCTACGCAATTTTTTACCTCTGTACAAAAAACCAGAGCTTTCTTTTGTAAATTTTCAAAATGGCGGCCATTTAAAATTGTTAATGTCAAATATCTCTAAAACCACTAACTTTACACACAAAAATCAGAAAACAAATACAGTAACTGACTTTAAGCGACAAACAAAGTGTCTTTTAAAAAATATTTTTCCGTAGCTTAAAAAATATGCTCACATATGAAATGTGATGGAAATCAGTGTCATTTGTGCTAAACAAACAATAGACATCAAAATTTACTTTTTTGGATAAAGACGCCCTCAAATCTTGAGAACATATGTTTATTTCAAGGATTTTTTCTCCTATTTCCTCTGTAGAAACAGTTCTCAAAGGATGGCAGTGTAATTTTGAACCACCCTATATAATGAGAAAGTAAAATCTATGTTTTATATTTTCTCATATAGGGACTGATTTAAAATTGAAAGGCAATTTTTCCAGAACTGTTTCTAGGGACTAAAAAGCCCTTAAAATAAAAATACAGGCCGTACTGTAATTCTTGGGACACAAATTAAAAACTTTGTTTTCCGATTAACAAAATTTAATAAAATAAATCCCAGAACTGTATCTACGGTAATTCTCGAGAACACTTTTTAGGTTTGACATGAAATAACTTTGTTAAATGGCTAATAGAGACATAAAACCTTTGAATAAAACTGAGAAAATTGTTATAAGTAAAATTTATTCAAGTTGCAGAAATTTATTGTTTGTTATAAAGAAAATATTTGTTCTGTTTAAAATTGTCCTGTCATATTTTTGTCCGTTTTGTTAAAAGTCGAATTTGTGTAATATATTTTATGTTAAACCTTTAAAAAGTACGTTATTTGATTTAAAAGATATATTTTATACCAGTTTTCTGCGAAATTTGGCCTATTCCGAAGCGATGGTCTCTTGTGGGGCTTTTGTCCCAACCGGAGCGATAGTCCCTTTCGGTACAGTTCTGGAATTTTATTAAATCATCCAGATAATAATACCACAACACTTTCAAATTTGTTTCTTAATCTTAATTAATTTGAATCAACCTTGCAAATATTGCCGAGAAATTTTGAATCATCCTGTAGGACATATAATAGGTTAATATATCCTAGGACATAATTTTTATTTATTATTTTTTTAAAGAAAGGAGCATAAAATAAAACCAAAATACAAATTTTCCAGAACAAACGAAACTAATAAATAATAATCGTGTCCCCCATCCAAAAAAAGGTTTTAGGATGATCTGTACTCCAGATTATCCCCAAAAAAAGAATCAATACTCCGGAAGAGTTTCTTGCCCTGAAAGTGTCTGTCAACCAAGAAGAAGAAATGTTCCAAAAAGGACTATCCCTCAGGAAGAGTCTCTGGCCCTGAAAATGACTATCGACCAAGAAGAGGCAAATTTTCCGAAAAGGATTAGTACTCCGGAAAAATCTCTTGCCTTGAAATTGACTAAGAAGAAAATGTCCTGAAAAGGACCATCATTCCGAAAGAGGCTCTTGCTCTAAAAATGATTATTGTCCTGAACAGGCTTAAGCCATGAAAATAGACATTGTACTGGAAGAGGCTCATGCCCTGAAAGTGATCAGTGCTCAGGAATGGGGTTAAGCCCTGAGAAGGGACATTGCACCAAAAGGGGCAGACATCCTGAAAGGGAACATTGTCCCGGAAGGGCCTGACATTCTGAAAGTGTGCAATGGCTTAGAAGGGGCTTACGTATCGAAAGAGACCATTACACCAGAAGAAGCTGACATCCTGAAAGGGACTATTGCCTTGGAAGGGGGCCAACATCCCAGAAAAGACCATCACCTCGGTATCGACAATTTCAGTGATGGTCTCTTTTGGGATTTCAGCCCCTTCTGGAACAATGGTCCCTTTCGAGATGTCAGCCCCCTACAGGGCAATGTTCCCTTTCAGGACATTAGCTCCTTCTGGAAGGAGCTAATGTCCTGAAAGGGATTATAGCATCGGTATGTGCCAATGTCCCCCGAAAAGGATTACCATTGCGCTGAAAGATACCACTGCTCAAGAGGCTAATGCCCCGAAAGGGTCTATCACAAAGTAGAGATCAATGTTCTGAAAGGGATTATCACCTTTAAAGGAGCCAATGTCCTCAAAATACCATCTTTCGCAGTTTTATCCCTTTTTAATGTATGGGAAAGTGTGTTTTTGTGCCGCTTATCATGAAATGATTGATTATTACATTTTCATCCATAACACTTTACACATTCTAACAGACGACTCCACAACACACATTTTCAGGGAATATTTTGTGTTAGTTTAATAAGAAAGTTCATTTTGCTGTTTATTGTTGTTTTGAATTGTTTGTTAAGGTAATAATCCAACTGGCACTTGGCACACAGCCTGCAGTATCAACAAAGTGGTCATTATGAAGTAAAGTACATTGAAGATGGCTAAATCTATTAATTACAACAACTTTACACTTAATTATAAATTGTTTATGTTACAGAAATACTGCGACTTGTGAACTTGTAATAGAATTGTGTTGTTATTGCTAAATGTCTTTACTCAAGGAGAGACTTTCAAATGAAACAATTTATTTTCTTTTGTTTATTTTTCGATATAGTCTCCTTTTAGTTCTTATAGACTTTGTGTTCAAACTTCTTTAGACGAAAGTAAAATTTATAAATTTTAATTTTCATAAGCGTATCGTGTCATATGTATGTGGTATAGAGATAGTTAAAGGTAAAAAAGAAGAAGTTTTTTCAGGTATACATTATGTCTGTCGTCTGTTACAGTGCTCTACAACTACAACAAGTACTGTAGACTGATTTTTAGCAAATTTGGAATATGGGCATATTTTGGTCATTTAGCGAGGTTTTTTAAAAATTTGTTTAATAAAATAAATATTGTGGCTTTCTTGTCACAATAAAACAAGAACTGAAAAACTCACTCTGAGAAAATCTAATATCCTGCAAGGAAACATTGCCACGGAAGAGAATGTCCTGACAGGGACCATTGGCCTGGAAGGGGCACACACTTCTGGGATTATTGCTCTGGAAGAGGTTAACATCCCGACAGAAACCATTGCCTCGGAAGAGGTTAATATCCTGTCAGGGACCACTGGACCGGAAGAGGACTATGCCCCGAAAGGGGGCTAGACCTTGAAAGAGACCCCATCATACTACAAGGGACACTCGTCCCAAAAAAGGTTAACGTTCCGAAAGAGACCATTACATTGTCCATTCCAGGATGTTAGTCCCTTTCAGTGATATGAGTCCCTTCCAGGTCCAAGGTCTCTTTGATCACTTCTTGCTTTTTAGAGGTTTTCACCTTTCAACAAACAAAAAATAATGGTTTATATATATGATGCCAGTTTATGAACGGCTCTACAACTCGGCATCAACAAAAATATAAAATAAAGAGGTATAGTCTTCGAATACTCTGATAACGTTAAGAGTTGGAAAAGAAAAAGAGTTAGTCAAGTGAAACCGGGTTACAGAAGTTTCTTTGCAATTCCTTCGCTACTACTTACATATTGATTCAGGTGTCTTTTCCTCTGCACTAAGCTGACATCAGCATCCAAAATGCAGGACCACGCATGCGCTTGATTTCTAAGAGATTTTTTCAGTCGGCCATGTTGTCTGTCCCACTCGTGGTAGTTCCACACGTAGTGTATTGCGTTTACAACAAGTGCGAACATCGTATCACAGTATAACTAACACCACTGTTGCATACTATAAACTGTATAATTTACACTTTTAATACAATCGCTTGCTTCAGATTACTGTACTCTTGCAAAATGGAATGTTATGATAATCTACTGAGAAACTACAAGATCACAAACATTGCACAGCCCCATACACAAAATCAAATAAAAATCAAGTTCAAAATTTTAAGAAACAGCTGCCTAAATATCAACACTCAAATTAGGATTTTCTTCAAAATTAATTCCACTAATGATTTTAACTAAAATGTAGCCTGTAAGGTCCTAAACTATACCAAAACATTGCACAAATTTTTTCACTTACGAATCCCACAAAACCAAATACAAACCAACCACACCAAAAATAGAAAATAAACTCTTCTTTGAAGAAGATTAATATATTTAAACAGTGATTAAACTTTACTTATACTATAAATTCAACGTAAATCGTAACTGATTAATTAATAACACGCTTATTTTGAGAATTTATGACTTTTACAACAATCCGTGGTCGAATTTTGATTTTCCATCGATAACTCATAGACCGACATTGATGGAGAGATGGTGTTTGATACACTTTGTTTAGGTCCTTAGTGGTTTGATTTGAGTAATATATCAAAATTGTTTGAGTATATATTGATAAAATCATAATTTTAATTTTTTATAAAAGTTACCTCCTGAACGTACACATCTCTAGATATGCCTAAATAACAAATTTTATTCAAATCTAGTTATTAGTTTATATAATAAGATACAAGTGAGAATGTATTTACGAAAAATTATATCAGCAATTTTGAACTATGCAGAACAATAATTCTGATTAACGAGGTTCTCCAATGTCTGGGCTATAGAGTAGAATGCACTATTTCTACCAAAAAATAATTATCAGTTGACAAAATTTAGAAAATCCAGCTTCTTAAAAAGAAAGAAAAACTATGTAAAAATTAATCTGCAAAATTGTGTAATCTCCAATCAAAGAAATCTCCGACCAAAGAAATTAATAACTTTTCCATTCCCCCCTAACCAACAATAACTACCCGAATTTTTCATGATTTTCCCCTGACCAAACAAATCCCCAGGACTTTTTCATGATTACATTTCCGTGATTTTTTCCCTGTCCAAACAAAATATTTAGAACTTTACCTTGAATTATTCCCAAAAAAAACAGAAAATTCCCTGGACTTTTCACAATTTCTCTTTCATTACACATATTGTGGGATTTTCTCAGAATTTTCCATGATTTTTCCCTGACCATAAATATATTGTCAACTTTTCAGCAACCAATTTCATCTGAATTCTTAGAACTTTCCCATGACCAATCAATTTCCAAGATTTTCCAATGAATTTCCCCTCATCTAGATTTTCCTAACAGTATTGTAGTTTTTTTTCCTGATCAACCAATTTACCCTGACTTTTATTCCTTTTTTCCCCTGACCTAAAAGTCACTTAAATTTACAGTCAATTTTACACAACCAAATACCCTAAAACGCAATAATTTTCCCAGACATAATTTCCGCTAACAAACCAAATATCCTAAACTTTTCCATGAAATTTTCAAGAACAACCAAATACCCAAAACTTTACGTTCACACAAGTTATACCTAACATTCACTCCAGACATAAGACAATCTCCACTGCACTACACTTCACTGCAATCAAGACACTAACACACACACGTGTATTCCACCCCATTCTATACATAGACTCCAGCGCGACACCCCCATTGCTTATAATAACCAGAGCAGCTAGACACTCTACAACGGACGGCTAAAATTACTCTGAGCATTTTGTTGACAATGTTCGTTACCTCACATCTTTGCCAAAATATTCATAGTAAAGATGTCGTTGTCATGGATACACAGCAGTAAACAAGGTTGGAGTGGTGATTTGTTACAAGGTGGGATTAAGTTTATTATAACAAATACAGAATCCTAACCTTCCATCTATAAACATAGTTACAAACCATTCGTACATTTGACTACTCTAAGTTTCTATGGATTAATTATAATACAAACGGATTATAATAATTTGATTGTCAGCCAACATCAATATCTCACAAACCGTTGGACTGATTTTGATAAAAATTTGTACCTAGGGACTTCTTTATCTACTAACTATGGAGATACTATAACTTAATATAACATCCCGGAAAGAGCTATTGTGCCAAAAGAGATAAATACCCGGAAGAGGCTGACATCTCATAAGGGACCAATGTCCCGAAAGGGACAAATGCCCCGGAAGGGCTAACACCCCGAAAGGGACCAATGTCTAGAAGAGGGTAATGTTCCGAAAGGGGCGAATGTCCCTGTAGCGACTAATGCCCTAGAAAGTGCTGACATCCTGAAAGGGAAAACACCCCAAAAGGGGCTAACATCCCGAAAGAGACCAATGCCTTGGAAATGACTGATTCCTAGGCGATGGTCCTTTTGAGATGAAATGGGTCAACCAATTTTGTTGAAATGAGATAGATCTACTGAATCGAAGAAAGTGACTTAGTTAACTCTTGACTTTGATGAAAACTTATTTGGAAGTTAATAACTACATTGTAGACTTTAAAAAATCAGCCCTACAGTAAAAAATTCCTCATTAAATTTTATCGATGTCAAGGTCACTTTTTACACATACAATATTTCATGATGAATCTTTATGCCATTTCAGAACTTTTTCCTTTTTTAAATTTTTTCAACTTATCTTCTTAGGCCCTCTGGATCCACCCATGCTTAACCCCCCCCCCCATACAACTTTGAGCCTGTTAAATTAAAATGCTAACCTATTTTTCACAATATTTATTTGATGTTGCAAACCTAGGTTTAGTCAGTTAGAGCGACTAGTGAAGAGAAAGCTTTTTGAGTTTTACAGTTTGCAAAGACTAAATCTGTAGTTAGAGTGGAACGTGCATTCCGTATTGGTATCATCAGTTTGAAGACACCGGCTGTCTTTGCAAAGAGAAGAGTACAGGATGACCAAGAGTGACTGAAGAATGTGTTGAACAAGTGAGAGACTCTTTCACGCATAGCCCCAAGAAATTAGTTTGGAAAGCTAGTCGTGAATTAAGGAGACACTTACAACTACGTCCTTATTGTTTGCAGTTGTTAGAAGCTCTAAAGCCTACAGACTACGGTTTATATGCCAACATTGCAAACAATATGTTGCTGCATGGCGATGAAGATTTTCTGGATCGTCTCGTCTTCAGTGACGAATTGACATTTCACCTAAGTGGTCATAAAAAAGATCATGTGTTGTGCCTCTGCTACCAGCTAACTTACCCGACTTAAGAAACAGGATTGAAGCAGTTGTTGCAACAATTACTCCAAACACACTGAACAAGGTTTGGGATGAACTCGGCTATCGACTTGATGTGTGCCGTGTGACGAATGGTGCTCACATTGAACACATAAACGGAAAACTGTTTAAGTTTCTCTTTCATTTGATGTATTATTTATGATTGAAAGTTAAATGTAATAAATACTACAAAGCCTTAAAACCCTGGTATTCATTTTGAAACACCCAGTGTATATATATAAACTAATATGTTGGCGATTGGACTATGAAGACAATCTTAGTCTTTGTAAAAATTTAAAATACTATTAATTAAAGATTTTAATTCTTATGTATATTTTTTAAATCTACATGTCAATGCTAAATCTGGAAATGCTAGAAATTTACTTCGTAAAGACTCCAACAAATAATATTATGTAACTCGCGACTCCTTCAACACTCGACCAACAAGCTGTAATGTAACTGTAGTCTGTTTTAAGTTGTCTATAAACTGGTTTAACTTTAGGCCGACAATACACAATAAATATTACGAAAACTACAAAACTGTTTATTTATTCAATTTAAAATAGACTCCTACCATGAACCAACAATTGTAAACATAAATAAGTTTAAGTGGCTATGAAAACATACTACCCATCCCTAGTGACCCAAAGGGGGGAATGACTTTAAATGTACAAGTTATGACTGGGCTTATATTTCAAGTATCCCTCCCTCTCACACACAAACCTAATGACTCATTACAAACAAGAGGGCCTACTCTGCTTTTAATGAATCACACAAAACTGTGCCAAACCTTGGGTAAATGAAACCATTCTGTAGACAAGCTAGATTATGTGCAGCTGTTAATGTAGGTACGCTTAATTTTAACTATTATCAACTCCACCAATTTCATTTTGTTATAAATGACTTATAGAAACATCTTACTGTATGAAATGAGCACTGATCATGATTTCCAAGATTTGAAACTCTAGGTAATACAAATACAGAGTTGGATTAAAATATCTATTTTTTTTTCTTGTTACTTAAAGGCGAATAATCTCTCGGTCATCATCGTCTTATAAAAGAGGAAGAAAAGAACTTAAAACAAGTTGAGACCCATCATACAAGCAGATCCTCTAAATATAATGTCCAGTATTTGGTTTCTTGCGTCTTGTAGGAAGTGTTAAGTTGTATTCGGCTCTTAGCAGTTGGGTAAGTTTGTTTGAAACAGTCGTTTCAGAGATTTTTTTGTGTATATCACTACTTTGGTGTCGGGTAGACCTTAACAGGCTGCGTAATTCTGTAAAAGTCTTCACTTGTATCATCAGTGTCTCTGGTATACAAAGCTTTGAAGTTGCGCATATGTAAAGGAGCCTACACTCACTGTGCTCGTATCGGTGACGCTGCCCTGCCAGATCTTGTAATTACACAAGTATCATATTTTCTTCGGAAGTGATGGGTGCAAAATTACATTTTTTACAATAAATTCTCTATTTGTGATTGTAGAGTGATTGATATCATTACATGCAGAATTAAAATCTCCTAATTTGTATCTCATTTATTAGTGTGTATAATTTGAACAAAAACAGTTTAAAATGGCCACTGTTTTGTCATTTTCAAATAGATTTATTTTTTTTTAATTGCAATAGGGTTCTATATGAGCGCACTATAGTCCCCTGTACCTAATTTCGTGTTTATATCTTAATTTTTGTGGCCGCTATCGTTCTTACGTCGAGAATGACGATGACACATCGAATCAATTCTCGGTATGCCGGAGCCATGAAACGTACAGATCAGCCTAAAAACAGAGGGCTGATATTTGTGATTACCAATCTTACCCTATACTTCGTACAGGTAAGTAATAAAAACCCCTATCAGTCAAATACTCTAATAGCATCAAAGTTGGAACAGAACAAGAGTTGGTTAGTAACTTGATAGGAAAGATGATAAAGATGGATCTAAACCAGGGCTACACAAAGAAAAGTGTACATCCAGATTGAACTTTCGGGATTGCCAACTCTGTACTCACTATAGTGAGGCCCAAATAGTTGTTAACCATTTTTACCAACATAAACTGTATGTACAAGATCAGTTCACCCAAATTTGTATCCAAGTCAATTGAAATTGTCTTTCGTTTTGGAAAAAAGATAGACCAGAAGAGGGTAATGTACCAAGAGTGATCACCACCTCACCAGGATCAAAAGCGAGGTTTACTGTTCACGAAACCCGTAATTAGTATTTAGTTTTTATTTACTGGTACATGAGAAAGATTATTAAGTAATAACAAAGACATGTAACGACCACATCAACATTTTTTTATTTCCCTTCTGTCTGTCAACTGTCTTAATTAATGAAACATGTTGTCATTAAACTCTTTGGGATCCCTACTCACTCTTATCATATTTAACTCTATGACCAAATGGTGCAAGTGTCAAGAAATAGACACATAAAAAACTCCCCCTCCCCCCCAACTCTCATCCAAGGAACCATCTGTTGCTTCTCTTACTCATTTTGTGTTACTCTCTCACCACGGTAAGTGTTTGCATAATTTAACAAATGTATTTTATTTCTAATTTTGAACCAAATTTTAGAGTCTGTTAAATTGTTCCTTATAATAAAAAAAATAGAATAATTTCTAACCTAAAATTTAAAAACCATGTCGAAATATTTTAACAATGTTTAGTTGCATTTTTAACGATTGACTATTCTTTAAATATAACTAGAGTCATGTCACTCAGCACGAAGATATACAGGGAAGGATATACTTCAATACGTAATTCATAGACAAAACTATTTGAACACGCTTTGTGCTACTCTGGTTTGAAGTTAAAGAACAAACTGGCACAATATTTGATAAAGGAAGAATCTGTTGTTTAAGAAAGGATTACAGTTACCTAGCTCAACAGGCATTTTATTCTGTTAAAGAATACTTGAAGCTCTAAAAATGTGTCTGTGTTATGTTTACATTTAATTACAATAATGTATATATTATAAAAATTTATATTTAACTGAAAAAAATCTTCTAGGGTTTCCAGTCATTTACTTTTACTGATATATATATATATATATATATATATATATATATATATATATATAATAATACAGATTTTCTTACATTTAATTTGCCAAAGATTTCCGCGCCAGTCACGTTGCTTTACAACAAGGCTGATTTTAATTATTGATGTGTCAAATTAAACAGTGTTACCTGCAGATTTGCTGAAAATTATTCATTTCCTCGAAAACACTTATTTTGTAATAAATTGAACATTTAAATAACATACCTGTTATGGACAAATAATAAGTTTCACAAGAAAAATAATTTGAAACAGCTGTTATAAATTTTCAAATACGTTTTATTTTGTTGTTTTGTTCGAGAATTTATAATAGATGTTTTAAATCATTTTTACGTTAACTTTGTGAGGATTCACATTGTGTTGTGATTGAATGCTTGTATTTTGCAAAACTAAACAGATTATATGGCTAATGTGTGACAGTTGGTTCTAATTTTTTTACCTAATAGATTTGTTTTTCTTAAAGGGATAAAACCTTTCGGTCATCATCGCCTTATAAAAAAGAAGAAGAAAATAACATACCCCTAGCCTTCTAATACTCTAATAGTGTCAGGGTCGGAAGAGAACAAGAGATGGTCAAGAGAGGAAAGATGAGAGAACTAGTTAAGTAGCAATATTATATTGTTTTCATTGCGATGTTCTCAACTTACCTAAATAAGTCAGTTTTAAGCCAAACAAGACAATTCTTACTTGATGAAATTAACCACACAAATGTATTTATTCAAAACTGTTAAAATTCAGAAACGACTATTCCTAATTAATTGTGCATTACTAAATTAAATTGTTATTAAAACCAATAATGATTTATGAAAAAAAACACGTCTTATCACGATGTTTAAAAAATATTTATATATAAAGTCTAAATTTGTTTCGCTTGTGGTAATACGTCCTCGGTTAAATTGTACATAATTAAAATCAAGTTTTTAATGACAGCAGTAAATGTTCAATTTTGATTTTTACCAAATATTCCTGAACCGCAATATTTTTTTGCTTGCGATTTTGCACACGGTTTGGAGTCATTAATCTTAACATTTCAATGAAATTTGAAAAAAGTTGGTAGTGATTAAAAAAATTACGTATTTTATAACAACCCCATCTTGAAAATTTTTCTTTTGTTTTTTAGTGATAACTAACGAATTGAATTTTTTGTAAAGACCAATAAGTCGTTTGTATCCTTAGAGGATACAAAAAATTTGTTGGGGCAGATTTTCAGAAAATTGTAATTTTCTTTTTGTTATGGCACCTACATAAAATATTCAGTAACCAAAAAAATGAAAAAAGTGAGATTCAGTCCACATGTTTAGACTCTTAAGGATTCCATATTTATATATATATATATTTTTTTAAACACTGTTTTTGGATTTAGAGGATTTCAAAATTGATATATCTGCAAAATGTTTTTGACCTATCAGATAAATTTTACTGTACCACATACATTTTGACCCACAGAGAGGTACATGCCTTTGATTTTCTATTAATTCCTTATTCCTTTTAAAAGTTTAGTCTACATACTTTTTAATAAATTTACCAAAAATGTGTGAAATTTTCTGGTGTTTATAGAAACGACGTGGTGGCCAACACACCAAAACAAAACAAAAATTCTATGCCTCTACACTTTCATGCCTTTTACTCTTGCCAGTTTAATTGATGAACAGCTGTTCAATTCAAATTGAACAACAATTACATTACAACATAGCCTATTTCCTTTGAGTACAATTTTATTGCCCTTTGTAGTTGCAAAATGTTTTTACAGCTGAACAAAAAGTAAAGTGTTGTGCGTAGAAGTCAGTTTTAGATTGGCCACACTGGTCTCCTGATTTAACTGTGTGACCTTTTCTTATGGGACTATTTAAAAAGCAGTGTACGCTCATAGTTTCAACAATGAGGATTTGAAGAGTGTTATCGAAGAGGAACTTCTTCAGATCTCACATAATTACTTCACAAGGTCATAATAGTATATTTCATAACAAGAGTGGAAAGTGGGGTTTTGCATGTTCGAGACTATATGTTTGAAGTGCGAGATTTATCGAGCACTTCAAATATGGTCGATAATATGCAAAACAATTTCGCTCGTGTTTTGAACGATACTTTTCACTACACTACGGAATAAAAACGAGACATCGTTAAAAAAAATTAAACGAATCTTGGTAGTTTACTAGAACACACTAGAGGTTTTTTAAATCATATTTTAGGCCTATATGTTAAAGGATATTTTACAGCTGATTATTTTTCTATGTAAAATTTAATTCAGGTGGACTTATTGTAGAGGACATATTGGTTTGCTATTATGCATTAAATTAATTTTTTTTTATTTAATCTTGGTAATTTACTAGAATACACAAGAGCTTTTCTTTATCATATTATATTTATTATCCGTTGAAAGATATTTTACGAGACATCGGTAAAAAAAAAAATTAAACGGATATTGGTAGTTTACTAAAACACACAAGAGGTTTTTAAATCATATTTTAGGCCTATACGTTAAAGGATATTTTACGAGATTTCAACATCATCTGCTAGTGCAGAAAATAATATTTTCCACTCTAGAGTGGGATAATCAGCTGTGGGAAACTCGGCTAAAGCCTCGCGCGTAAACTCAATGTTTCTCAGGTTGTAAACACATAACGAAAACAGCTGAACTCATAGTAGTGTAGTGAAAAAGTAATTTGTTAGGCTATCAGTGTGTCGCTGAGGATGGGTTTCAGTTTTAATAAATTCATTCATTTTTATTTTCATTGGTTTTTAAAACAAATTATTAGTTTTTAGTTTGTTTTAAAAGAAAATTGTGTTTGTATCAAATAATGTTTGTAACAATAAAAGTTTTTCCCAAACATAACAAAAGCGGTACTTCATTTCAACGGCTGTTCTTTTTATTACCGCCATTTTGTTCCTATAAACATCAGTGTGTTCTAAAAAGTATGTAAAGTTTCAAACAAATCGGTTGAGGAGTAATCAAATAATATAAAATCAAAAGAGTGTATTTCTTCGTGAAACACAAAGTATATATAAGAAATTAAAGATACACATACTTGCGAACTCTAAACATAAAATCACAAACATCGGTTCAAAATGTATTATTATTATTTTTAAACTCCTTGATGAACATGTATGGCGTAGTCAGTTAGTACTTTATATAACTTGCATCAAAATTCGGTTTATATTGCTGAAAATATCAACTACTTATATTAAATTCAAATTTAAAAACCTAATAAACAAATGTGTCATTAAAATTAATACAAATAAATAGTAATCATATATAAATAAGTGTTTAACCATCGAAGTGCTACCCTCATTTTACCCTCTGTTAAATTCTACAGTCGTAATTTATGACTAATTTACAGCCCACCAAAACATTATAAAATTTGGTACCAATCGATAGTAGGGATTTTTAGCTTTATTTCAATAGTAAAATAACTGAACAAATTCAGAGGAAATGTACTGGCTGGAAGTTCACTCTTAATCTGCCAACACCTGACGCCCAATCTTACAATTGAAAAATATAGTAACATTTTTGTCATCAACTTTTTTTGTAAATAAGTTGTGATGTATATATTTATGTGTTTACAATAAAACGATTTTTTCCGTTATCTCACATCATCATTATTTTTCTGCTATTTCAGATCATAATTATTACGATAATTTCTGTAAACATTTCACAAGATCAAGATACACTTGACTTTTACAACTTCTATATTTTTTTAATTGTTTAAAATCAGCTGATCAGAGTTATAGTAGAAATTGTTATTAACAATTACATACTTTTAACACAGGCAACATGAACTTTCTTAAGCTCGCAACTTTAACAGACTCCAAAGAAAAAAACTATTAGTTTTTTTATAAAGCAAAGGTATTTTGCATAGTCACAGGTTGTGCACTAAAGGGCATCCCATGAAGTTCTACACCGCAAGCCACGACAGGTGATGTCAAGTTAGGTTATATTATTGGCATAAATTAATTTTATGCCTCCTTCATAATGAACTTTTGAATACAAAATTGATATTAACCCCTTAAGTGTTTTATTTTTTTTTTGCCTAAATCAACCCAAAAATGCCTATTTTTTTTATTTGATTATTTTAATGTTTGTTAACTTGGAAGGTAAAAAATAGGCATTAAAAGAAAATATAAGCAACATCAAAAGTATAAATGTCATGTTTAATATAATTTAAAAATTTTCTGCAAATACATTAAAAACACATTTACCTAACAATTAAAAAAAAGTAAAATGTATAAAACCATTGTTAAAAATAAAAGTACACACAATAAAGATTGTTTACAGTTTCTTACTAATGTTTAGTAATTTTTTTGGGTGTGATATATTTTAAAACATGGGGCAGCACACAGCCCAACATCACATTCGCTGCACTGGTATCGCGACTCCTTGTAAATATAATTTCACGACGGATCCAAAGAGAACAAAAATAAAGCGGTAGTTTTATAAGTTATGCTCTAGAGAGCATGCCAACACTATCTAGCGGCAATACTAGCAACTACAACGTAATATTTCGACAGATAACGAAATAGAATAGGGCAAGTTAAGAGAGTCAGCTTTAGCCGACAGCGGCACTTTTTATCGATATTTGTAGTGTCGGCTTAAAACGACATAAACACTTAAGGGGTTAATTTTGATTTAAGAATAAATATAATTATTTTATATATAATGCATTTTAATTTTTAATCCTTTTCACTTATGATCTGAAATAACAGAAAAATATTGATAATAATGAAGATGCGAGATAAAGGAAAAGTTCCCCATAAAGAAATGAATGTTTTGTATATGTCAGTTTTTGGTACCAGTGGTAAACTGTGAATATAAAATAAATAAAAATGGAAAAAAACATTTATCAAGGAGTACTGCCCAATTAATTTATTGTCTAATTTCACAAAAATATACATTAGTTGTTTAAATGTGTTGAATATAACAATATATTTACGTTTAGAAAAAATTGTACGCTTACGGAATTTACCTAGCAATTCTAGGGTTAAATATACATTTAATAGGAATTTAACATATCCTACAATACTCAAGAGAGCAACTTTGGGGAATTACATTTAGACAATCTGCTTGTATGAAAGGGGCGGGTTAAGTTCCATGATGGTGCCTCCAACTTGTTTCATTTTATTATCTTACTTTCCTTCAGAACACATACAGTTTTGTAACAATTTTAAGCAATGTTTAACACAATGTTTTTAAAGGTTTGTAATAACACAGCATCACTGCATTAAATACACTCTGCCAACTAAATGCCACTCAGAAAATATCGGCCGGAACATTAGTTGGATTTCAATCAAATTCTGCAACTAATATATATAATAAAGTACTATACCTTAATTTTCCGTCAGTGAACCTCTTTTTCTTTAATCTTGACGCGTTTCGAGATTTTTATCCCATCATCATAAATTCCCTCTATGGATGGAGGTCGTCAAAACGTTAAATACACAACACATTTAAAAAACACAGTCTGTAGATGCGCATCTTACGGCTCCCGGATATGCACTGGTTGTCCGTTGTTAAACAACACACAAAAACTATAATATGCCTCGGGCGTTCTGAATTATTATTGCTGCGTCATACAGGATATTCGAATCAAAGTTCAGTTGGTTAAGTTCAGTTCAGTTCAGTTATTTATATAAATAATTTAATATTTAAAATATTAAATTCAAATAATGAACACCGATTATTGAACGACCAACTGAACTTTGATTCGAATATCCTGTATGACGCAGCAATAATAATTCAGAACGCCCGAGGCATATTATAGTTTTTGTGTGTTGTTTAACAACGGACAACCAGTGCATATCCGGGAGCCGTCAGATGCGCATCTACAGACTGTGTTTTTTAAATGTGTTGTGTGTTATGTGTATGTGTTTGTGTATTTAACGTTTTGACGACCTACATCCATAGAGGGAATTTCTGATGATGGGATAAAAATCTCGAAACGCGTCAAGATTAAAGAAAAAGAGGTTCACTGATGGAAAATTAAGGTATAGTACTTTATTATATATATTAGTGACCTGGATACTGGAAAAATGAATTCATTCTGCAACTAAGTTAGGTTTAAATATTGAATATGACTGTTACTCGAAATAAATGGTCAGTAAAATACAAAAAAAGGCGGCTTTGTCTTTACCTATCCTACACACGTTTACCTATCTATCCTCGTAGACCTATCGCAACTCGTGTAGCTTGGCAAAAAGCATATTATACAATGTATTAAAATAAAGATTGCAATTGTGGAACAATTGTGCACAAACTTTTCCATATATCTATTTACAAAACCAATCAACCTCAAAATTTAAGAAGGAAGCTGGCATAAAACCAAAAGTTCCCGATTCTTAAAATTTGTCATGACAATTATTTTGCTAAGTTATCGGTCATCATCTCTTCAAAAATGAATTTTTTTTTTTGGTTTTGCTGTTGTTGGTTTCAGCCTTTTCAATAATTCATCTCCACATTCAGCCCTCCCATCCACCTTATCTCCCATACCCAAAATATCATCTCTTACTTGCCCTTCCTCTATTTCTCCTACCAACTAGTTTCCAATCTAATATCTTCTTATTTACAATATCTTATTCTTAAATTTTTATTTGCAATAAATGGCAACACTGTAGGGGGGCTGTTGCGTAATTCTGTAATGACATGGCAAAACCGGGCTACCCAGAGTCGTGGAACACTTTGCTAGGTCAGTAAATCACAGCTAAAAGTCTTGAAACATGATTAATCTTCTACAGCAACCATCTTTGATGAACATAAATCAAGACATAATTTAATGAGATAAGGAGAAATCGGTTCAGTTGAACTTATCATATGCATAATACGCCATTAATAGGCATAGTAATGGATTTAACCTAATCATACGAGTATAAAGCCAATTCGTAGTGCGCATCTCATTTAATCCCTCTGAGGTCTTAGACCTGACATTTCGAGATATTTAGGCGAACATTTCACAATATATTAGCATAATTATAACTAAAAGAGCCACATTGCAGAAACACGTCCTGCCACCTCGACTCATAGATACGCTCTGTTTCTTGTGCTCCAAGTGTTCGCACACTTTGGCTGTTTCGAGACATTTGTCTACCTAATATCGGACTTGGGGGCCAGGCATGCAAGCTGCAACACATCGGTGTTGAATTAGTAATCTATGGAGTAGAGGGGTGATATATTAAATTCGCTAATATTTATATATATATATATATATAATATATAATTCGCTATTCTAATATTCTTTTTGTAACATCATTGTAACCTTGTATAACTCCATAAGGGCAGTATGGTCATCTTTGTTGAATCATTCAAAATATTATGTTTTTTTACTAGACAAGGTTGTCAGTCCTGTGTCTAACTTCCAACAGCAGGATCAGTTAGAACACTTGAGTTGACGTGTTGCAGTTTTAATCTGCTATAAACTTGTTTTCCGCCTTTTCCCATTGACATTATCCAGGGTGTACCATCAAAGAAGTGAAAATTGACAATTCTCCTGCACACAGAGTAAACATTTCTTGAAATTTTGACACAACTTTCCTATCGACAAAGTGTGTAGCACCCAGGATCATAAAGTATCCACTGATGACATCAATTTGAATAATTTTATTCTTGGCCTCCCTGTACACACAGGGTGTCCAGTAAACATACTGTCAAGCTTTGGGAGGTGATCCTGAATAGTAACAGAAAAATAATACAAAGCTCCAATAAAAGTTATAACCAAAAATATTTAGTTTTTTTTAACTGTTTTCAATAACGTCCCAAAAGGGACCATCGTGAAGGAAACAGCCTCAGAAGGGATAAATGTCTCAAAAAGCACCATGGATCCCTTTTAGGGTAATAGTTCATTTTCGGGACATTAGCCCCATCTGGGGATGATCCTCTCCTGTGGGATGTTAGCCTTTTCAGGACAATAGTCCTTTTCAAAACATTATCCCTTTACCAGGCGGTGTTACTTCTGAGAGTTTAGCCCTTATCCAACAGCAAAGTTGTACCACACACAAGACCCCATACTAAACATTTAGCTCTCTCAAAAGTGAGCAGTTAATAAAAATAATAACACAAATCATCATAAAATTTGCAATACCTCAAAATTATTCAAATTTGATGAAATGTCAAAAATCACATTTTATTTTTCCTTTTTGTTTAAAGGTGAAAAAACTGCTCAGTCATCATTGCCTTATAAAAAAATGAAAAACAGAACCTAAAATATAGACCCCTAGACCTTGAATACTCTAATGGGATCAGAACAAGAATTGGTTAAAAAAGACTCACTAAGAATGATGAAAGAGAGAAATCTAACCCAAGACTACATGAAAAAAAGATTATCTGGTTTGGTACCCTTGGGATTGCTATGCTCGTACTCTTCACAATTCGTAAGTAATTTGTAAAAACCCGTCAACATTCTGTGTATTAACATCACGCCGAATATTTATATATTAATGTCACTAACAAATGCTACAATTTCACTCAAGGCTGAAACACATAAGAATAACTACGACACATTATGAAAACAGAAATATTTCCTAGTGGGTGTAACGGGAATAAAAACAAAATGTTGGCACCAGACAAAACTTATTATGCAATAACAACGGAGAGCATACCTGCGTTTGAAAATTCTTAAAATAAACTAAACATATAAATCTTCCGAAGCAATGAAATGTATACAGTTAAAAGACTAGTACCGTTGAATTGTTGATGATAAAGAAGTATTATGTCTGCTTTTAGCAGATGTTTTCATCTAATTATCAGAACAAACCTAATATAACATTTCTAGCTGATACAATCCCTCTAATAGGAACGCACATGAGACCATAAAATGTCCACCGATCCTACCCATGTGAAACATTTTTAGCTTCCTGTATATACAAGCTGGACAGTAAGTATAGTGGTATGTTTTGGGAAGTGACGTTGCACAAACTTTCTCACTCACCCTTTGTCGTCAAAAATGTCAGATCGGTAGTTATCAGTCAAAAAGTGAAAATAAACCGTGGAAGTTGAAGAAAAAATATTTATATATTTTAATTTAATATAAATTTGATCACTTATGGCATAAACACATCTACAGCATAATCAGATTTGATTAAAATTAAAATTTTCATTTTTTTTTTAAACACTTTTTTGGATTTAAGGAACTTAAAACGGATATATCAATAATGAATTCTTGACCCAATCACATAACATTCTCTATACTGCGCATAAATGAAAAAGCAAAAATGTTTATGTTTTCCGTCAGTTTGAACTGTCTGAAATATGAATACCAAATTTATCATAATAGTTTATTTATTACGTTATAGTGTTAATATGAATTTGTCACAAAAGTAACTATCATCCCGAAAGAAACCATCACCCCAGAAGAGGGCTAATGTCCCGAAAGGGACCATCACCCCGGAAGGGTTAACATCCCAAAAGGGACCACTGTCACAGAAAGGGATAATGCCCTAAAAGGTTTCAGAGTGATAACACTTTCTAGACCGTGAGCTCCGTTTGGGGCATTGGTCCCTCTTAGGGCATTAGCTCCTTCTGGGGCTATAGTACCTTTCAGGACATGAGCCCCTTCTCTTTCAACATATTCTTTTTCAATTGCTAAACTCTTATCCTGGCAAAGGAACGATCTGAAGTTCAAAGTTTCCAATAAGCAAGACACACTACAGTTATTGTGACGACAAACCTGTTGTATTTTTGGTATTACTTGATGCTGGAGGCCATACTAAGAAGTAAGACTACCAAGCATGTTTATTTTTAAAAGTATTTTACACGTTGTGGTAAATAGAACAAACTCATGAAGTTTTGGACATTGTCATTTCTACAAAATAAGTATGATTTTGAATTTAAAACTGTAAGAGTATAAATTATTTGAAAAGGTACCCTCGTATTATTATACAGGAGCAATATTACCAATACCACCCATTATAAATGAAAAAAAAACACTCACTTTTTAGGTGTTTTGAAATTTTAGGGGATCACTTTAGGGTTCAAACTGTAGGAGTAAACTTCAAAAATTTTAATTATGAAGATGGTCATATGACATATCAATTAACACTATCTTTTTTTTTTAATGTTTAAAGTCTTCAAGATATCAGTAAATTTAAGATTTAGAAGTCAACTTAAAAGTTGTAATGAAAGGCAATCATGTGATATATCGTTTAAGACTGTATTTATTTTCTAAAAACAGTGGTTGAATCAAAACAGAAAAAGGTTTTACCATTTTCGAGATATCAGCTGACATCACAATCTTTCCGTTTCTATTGTAAGTCGGTTGAGAGCTGACAGCACAGATTGGTGTGTATCTTTGGCCTATTATGTATTCTATATTATTTCAACTTTGTAACATACCTGTTGTGTTTTCCACAAATCTTTGGAATTATTCAAATTTGATTACGTGATTTTATTTTTAGAATATTTGAATGGCGTTTGTAGAATCTCAGCTGATTTGACTTTTGTCCTTGTTTCGTGTGTTTCCTAGATATTGAAGTAATATATATATATATATATATATATATATATATATATATATATTGGTTCTTTCTTCTAAAATGTCAGGTTATAATAGAAATAGATTATTTTATTTACAAAATTTCAAACAATGAGCCTATATTCAGTGAGGGAAACTAATACAATTTGGGAGATTAAATGCATGAAATATGGGTAGATGAAGACAGTGATTGTGATGAATTTAATGTAAATATAATTGATTTTTATGGAATTGAATATATAAATACAGTATAACTGAAAGTAATTTAAATAGTGTAGATATAGTACCTTTAAGTAAAAGTAAGATTATGCCTATAACATTTCTTCAAATGTACATTATAAACTATTACGCTTAGATTAATTCCAGTGATCTGCTGATAAATCAAATTATGATAAAAAAACAGAGGAAATTTTGCGAAAAGAGCTAGAATATCTAGTCTTTGACATGTAACCATAGTAGCTAATCAAAAAATAAACTAACAACCCATTATATTAAATGTTGAGCTTGACTTATGAGAAAATTTATACAGGATAACAAACAAACAGAACACAATTCTCACAAAAAATAGCCTAAGTATCAGATGTGTTTCAACGACAAGGTCGTCCTCTTCAGTGATACACGAGCTACACCAATAGAAATAAAATTTTTAGTTTGATCGGTGTAGCTCGTTTATCACTGAAGAGGACGACCTTGTCGTTGAAACGCGTCTGATACTTAGGCGTATTTTTTGTGAGAATTGTGTTCACGTTTGTTTATTATCCTGTAACAACCCATTGTTTACATTACATAACAGAATATGTTGTTTATTGCTTTTGTTTGGTATTGTTATGTGTGTGGATGCAATGTGCTCACCTGTATGTACGTGTATTTTTTAAGATATTTAATATTTATTTCTTAAACAAACTAAACAAATTGTAGAAAAGATTAATGGACATCATATGATCTATTGTGACTAATTTTTCTTAACCATGTAATGTTAAATGAATATTGATTATAGTACTGTAATTATGTCTTATTTGAGGACAAACTGCCTACCTGCAACAGTCTCAATGTTATCAAATCAGGTGCAATGCAGTGAAATGAAATAAATATACACACTATATTCCTTAAATTTAAT
Organism: Aphrophora alni; assembly: GCA_963513935.1. Classification (NCBI taxonomy): domain Eukaryota; kingdom Metazoa; phylum Arthropoda; class Insecta; order Hemiptera; family Aphrophoridae; genus Aphrophora; species Aphrophora alni. The sequence continues at coordinate 41,003,802 of OY740776.1, forward strand.
ATATTCTTGGTAAAAAAAAGAGATCTGTGGGGCTTCCAGAATCTATATTATAAATAGTTGTAACAGTTAAGTTTTTGTCTCTGTCTAATTTATTATGAATGTATTCTTTGTAATTGGCCTAGTTAAATTTTCTAGTCAACAATTTTATGTGCCTCATAATGATGAATACATGAAAACTAAAAATGAAGTGAAATGATAAAACTGCATTTGAAACATCTATAATAATAGTACTTATAAATAGTTGTACTTATAAACATTTGTTTTGTTTAAAGGCGAAAATTTTCTCCTGATAAAATAATGAAGAAAACAATATAAAATAAAGCCTTCGAATAATCTAATGTCAGTAAGGGGAGAGAACAAAAATTAATCAATAGAGACATGATAGGAAAGATGTAAGAGACGGACTAACCCAGTTGTAAATACAGCTAGGAAGCCTCGGGATTGCAATGTTCATACTCACTATAGATGAGCCCTTAAGTGTAAATACATTTTAGAGACATAAAATAGCATTGTAAATACAAACATTTTCTTTTAATTGTTTCTTTACATTAAGATAATGTATTCAATAAAATTATAAATTGCCTAAAAACAAAACACTATTTGTTCCAGGACACTAACGTAGGCATTGACCAATCATCAAGCTCTCGTACTTCGTACGGACGATTACAACATTACTGCATTACTTGGCACCTAACTACCGTTCACCTATCAACATAATCTTCACATATTTCAACCTACTGACCTAATTTTGGCTTGTCTCAAGCGCTTGGCAACTGAATCCACAATACATGTGACTCAATGAGAAACAATTGCATTAAGTTAACAGTAATGAGATGTGTTTAACATGTGTGGACGTGAAGCAGGTAAGAAAGAATATTTGCACCTTTTCATTAAGATATACTAATAAAATAACGCTGAAAAACTTTTTTCAATATCAGAGTCGTTAAAGTTTTGGAATTAAAAGACTCTCCAATTTTACCAATCTTACAGTTCTTATTATTCCCTAACTTTTTCTGAGAAATTAAGAAGTTAATTTGACATGTAACGGACAAAATTCAATTTTTAAATTTAGTCTTTTTCTTCCAACAGCTCCTTTCCGGTTTACACCATCTTGGTTCTTGCTTCCCGAGATGGATAAACAACTTATAATTCAGATAAGTCCCTTCACCATTGTTTCACTTCATCTAGACCATTACAAACCAGACAATAATCTTCATCCATAATAGAAACAAGACATACATGATGTGTTGGAGTCAACGATGTTTATTTTATTGAGATTTTCGGAGAGACAATCTTGCCCCGTGACTAGTCGAAAATTACCTACTACTGTATTTTTCGTGGGACTCTTTTATTTAAATCAAAACATTTAAAGAACTCAAATGCAATAAACGGTTTATTCTTTAATGTATGCGGATGCGAACAACAATGTCCTCAAAATTTTTTAATTTACCTCCATCGTGATTTATTAATTGCTCTCATGATTTATTATCCTCCCTCATGAAAAATGTTGATATTCTGGAATATAAAAATCTATACGGTTTTGAAGATTGGATATTATTATTAATTTGGTTCGTTCAAATTATTTGAACATTTACGAACATTTATGTAAAATAAATGGTCCAAAAATTGCACAAACTTTCTCACTCACACATCCTCAAAACGAAATAAAAACCAGCCAATACTATTCACTAAATTTATGTCCCTTAAGTAGTTGCCAATCAAAAAATGATAATGAACCATGGAGACTGTTAAAAAAAAAATTCTATAAATAGACCCTAAACTTGCTTCACTTATGCCATAAACAATAATTATACTATGCACCACAAATTATATCCGTTGTATAATAGCCAATAGGAGAACAAGAGTAGTGCAGAGTTGTCATTCGAACAGCTCTCTGTATGAGGCTAACCCTGGCTCGAGGCAACCGATATCTTGAAATGTTATAAGTAGTTTTATTGTTTGTATAGTTTTATTTATGAGATACAGATAGGTTTTTGTTTTATAATTTAAACATATTCAGTCTACCATTAACACATTATGTCAGTGGTACTGACATGTTTATTTTTTTTAACATTTTTTGCTCTAACGGTTATAATTATTTCCCCTGTTAAATAGTAATAACCCAGAACAAAATAAATATTAGTTTTTAATTCAAGTTTATTGCAATTTAAGGGGAAAGATTTCTTTTACATTTATTTATTTAGTTGGAAAAATATTATTTCCATTCAGAAATTGATAATTTGTTTACAAAGAAGGAAAGCATCAATGGATGATATATATATATATATATATATATATATATATATATATATATATATTTTTTTTTTTTTTGTCATGAACAAAATTTAATCAAAATCATTTATTTTGATAAAATTGTAATTTTGTCTTTTTCTTACCGTAAACTATCAACAAATTTTGACTTATGAAGAATTGGCAAAACAACAAAGTTATATTCAAAATATTTTAAAATTGGTGCAAACTATTAGGGCTGTTAAACACTGTACAGATGATGGACAGACACTTTTTTGGATCTCAAAATGGATAAATCCGCTAAAAACAGTTGCCCGATGATGCCGCAAGGCGAAAAAATTGTAGCTCATTTATATTATTAAAATATTTTGAAACTTTAAGCTTTATTTTATCCTTGAATATGGAGTTTCAACAAGAAATATCTGCTGTTACATTAAAATTGAAAAAAAAAAGAATTGTTTAAAACTGCCTTACATTTAATGTATTGTCAAAAAGCCTTTCACGTCAATTAGTTTCAATTAATTAATTATAAGAACATATGATAAGTATTATAGTTATTTTAAAGTACAGATTGTTATTGACCAATCACACAGTTAATTCCAAAGGTTATTAACCACTGTGGATTCATTACCTTATAAAATATTGCCAACAATGATTGTTCTGTTTTAAAGTTGTTTGATAATTATAGATTTTTTTTATATCTTATATTTAATTCATTAAGGAATTTCTGCACCAGTCACGTATATTTCTTTACTACATCGATTTTAATGATTGGGGAGTCAAATTAAACGGTGTTATCTGCAGATTTGCCAAAAATTATTCATTTTCATTGGAAAAACTTATTTTGTAAACACTCATTTAAATAACACGTTTATAACAAAAATTATTTTCTCAGATATTTTTTATTTTGTTTGAGAATTTAACTGCTTTAAATTATATTTACAGTTACTTATATAGTGCTTACTTTATTTTTTTCGGATTCAGGTTGTGTTCTGATTGATTGCTCACATTTCGCAAAAACTAAACACCAATTTAATGTGTGACAATTGGGGCTATTTTTTTTTTAATCTTACAAAACTTAACGAACTATTTGTACACACTGTATAGCGCTTACTTTATTTGTGATTTATTGCTTTTATGAAAAAAATTAACGGTTTATATGCCTTATTGTTAATGTGTGACAATTATGAAGTGATAATTGACGACAGATGGAAAGCTTGTCAAAAATCACATTCGCGATTTCCTGAGCCCATAAAATGTGAAAATCAGAAAAAAGAAGAGTGATAAAAATTTTCTACAGCTAACAAACGCACACTACACTGGGTATATAAATAGCTTGCAGTTAATTTTTACATGGAAACTACTTTATAACAATGAAATTTTGACAAAAATTACGTAAGAATCTAATTTTCAACTATTCTAATTAGGCCTATAATTATTATTTTCAATAATTAATTATTATTATTATTAACTGGCGTTATTTTATTGCTTGGTTCCAGCGTATCAGCCCTTGCGTCTTGAGAGGATTTTATTTATTTTTTTAAAATTCGACTCAAAACAGATTTAAGAAGCTGTTAAATTTGCTTACAGTAGTTTTACTTTTATATAAACAGGTTAAATCGAAAGTCTTGCTTTATTAAAAATGAGTGTTTGTTTATGTTTGGTCTTGGTGACACATATTGTGGTCCAGGAGTTCAAGGATGAAGACACATGAATGAGTTGGTTTTTAGTCTTCACTATCGGCTGTGTGTAATACCTATAAAAGGTTGGTCTAATTAAATATTTAAAATCGCGGGTAAGCATAGTGAGGGACTTAAGTCAAAAGCGTGTCTAATGATTTTCAGAGTTAAACAGAGTAAATTCATAATTAAAATAGATTTCCAAACATAAATAAATAATGATGTATAGTTTTTAAGATAATTTAATGATAGAAAGTGTTTATAAATAATATGTTTTGTAAAATGATGTGTTTGAACGCTTTTATGAAGTGAGTAGTTTTTTTGAATAGAACGTTGCATACGATTAGCTGATGCGGAGAAATTGAAAATATCCGGTCCCTAACGGGAAGTCGGATCTTGGAAAAAGCCATGTGATTTAGCACAGTCTTTGTATGGAAGTTGACAGAGTAAGATCTATTGAAGTGTGGCTCACCAAGTTTTGTTAAAAATGTAAAATGTATAAGAAACAGTTTTTTGTGAAGGACTTACAGTGGACAGACATTTTAATAAGTACTAAGAACAATGATTTTACGTATTGAAACAGTACTAGTTTAAAAATAGCGAAAAGAATTAGATTTTCGTATTGTGCACGTGGTGTGAAGTACAGACAAAAAGACTATCGTATTTCACATTCGTTAGACGAACAATGGTGATAAAAAATCGCAATATAAACTTTGATAGAATCGAAAGTGCGTTTAAAATAGTATCAACGGTAAAACTACCATGCAGGACATAGAACCTCGACTAGATCACATTGTGGACAAAGACAATTCAAAAGATTGGTAAAACGTGTTATATAACACGCCATATTCAAATTTGTATATTCTATAAAATTATTATGTTCTTTGTTGTGTTAGCTATAACTTTAATCATTTTTAATTAAGTAAACTTTCCAGTCAGAATACCAAGTAGGTTACTGACATAGTTAATTAATTTTTATATTACATTCAGATAAATAAAGTAACCAATAATTTTGATATTTTCAAATTCATAAAAGAAAATAGATAATTGCAATTTAAAGTACCGGTAAATTTAACATTTTTAAATGAAATTAGACCTTGGCAAAAGGCAAGTAAAATTCAGATAGGATGTTAGTAATAAGTGATTTCCATGATACAATTTTTATGAAGATGATAAATTTGAATGTATAAATGTTTCATGTTTAATAAATATTTTATGTTAAAATTTCAGTTCAAGTGCTCTCATTCCATTGACCTAAAAATCACTGAAAGTACACTTTTTGATAGAATTCACACCCTGAGATTAAAATTCAATTTAAATTCATAAAAGATTAGTAACTTTTCAAAATTGATGAGAACTCGTCTGGCGCCCATAAAGCTGTGCAATCTTTAAAATTTTAAATATAATAGTAAAATTAAATTCATTTTTTTTATTCTTAAAGTAACATTTACATATGAACCATTAAGGTCATATTTTACAATAGTTACATGTGTTAGTCATTGTGTGAAACATATTTGTAATTATTACTGACTGTCAGTGCAGCTGTAACGATAGTTTTAATGACAGTAAAATGTTTTCTATTTCTAATGTGCATTTGTTCAAACTGAGCTCTTTTAGAATAAATTATATTGAAATTGTAGAGTTGTTTTGGCAGGTTTTGTGTTGTTTTTGAACAGATTTTTACCGTGTAGAGTTTGTTGTTGCACATTTTGTTTATTGTTGAGAATGTTTCTAATTTATGGTCCTGGTGATTGTTGATCTGTTACCGTTTCATTATCCGTTATTGGGTGACTAGTTCTACACTATTGGTCTTACAGAGCAATAAAGAAATTAAATGAAAATTATGTTAAAGAAGAGACATATGTCATTCCATTTAAAAAATATTTATTATAACACGTTTCTGGTATTATAATCATTGACTCAGAGAAACTATTACAATATGAATACAATAGTAATACATAAACTTGAATTCTACAATAACTCTAAATGAAAGTTGGTCTTACCTCTTTAGCAATTTGATCAAGAGCTTGATCTTCCGCCGCTTGATGTCGGGTAGTTGTTCTCTCCCTCCGCCGTCGCTCACCACCACCTCCACTTGTATTATCCATTGTCTCTGCAGACCCGTATCACTCCGCATAACAGATTCCACCAGAAGGCAGCATTCTATAACACATAGCTATTGTTACAAACATGTCCAAGTGACAATACTGGTTTGCAGTTAATACACTCTCTACAGCTAGACAATTACCAATAAACAATTGTTTACAAATACCTTAATTTAGTTTTGTTCAAAACAATTGTTTCTTAAAATTTTGTCAAATAATTTAAACATATAATGCATCAAACATTACACTTAGGGTGTATTTTTCAAGCTTTAACAAAATATGTTGAGTTAATTCAATTAAGACCGATTAGGCTATTGTTGATATTTCTTTTTCCGTGTCAAAACGTCTCAGTCATCATTGCCTTATAAAAAAAGTGTATAAAATAAGGACCTTGAATACTCCAATAGCAAAGAACGAGAGTTTGACAAAAAGACCAGATAGGAAAAATGAAAGAGAGGGATCTAATCCAAGGCTACATAAAAAAAAAAAAAAATGTGTAGATCCAACTACATCCTTAGGAATTGCCGTCCCCGCACTATAAGCTACTGTGGAATTTCCTTATGCCCTTATTTCCTTCATGTCTGCAAATTTCTTTTAGTGATCGGCTATTACCCTGTTGGCGAGTAAGCTTAATGATCCCAAAAGAGTCTGCACAGTAATTGACGTAAGTTCCCAAACAACATTTGCCGATTTTGACATTACTCCAAACCTATTTTATTTTGTCAATGCTCTGACATCTAGCAGCAGTATCTTGAACTAAATAGACTTCCCAAATATTTATTTATCGCAACACATATGCTGGTAACGGTATCAGTGCCACCTGGCATGTAAAACAATAACTTGTTTTACCCCCTTTATCAAACATGTTTACAGTTTTTGGTGCCCTTTATTACTAGTTAGGTGTGAGAGGAGTAATTTACATTGGTGATTATTTGTGGTTGTTTAGATGTGTAAGATGTACATTTTTATAAAGATTATATAGACTTTTTACTTCTCATTTCCAATAATAATACACGTTAAAAAAATGGTTCTAAAAGTAAATAAAAGTTTGTTTTTTTTTTATTTAAAATTTTTTTTTTTTAAATTTTTTACTCCTTTGTGGTTTGTTTGCGTACTCAATTGTAGCATGCATCAAAGCACTCGCCAAGATATTCTAAAAAGTTCAATAAACAAATATTTGTATGTATAATTAAATCCTGAAAAGAAATATAATTTTAAGAAATAAACTATTACTCATTTCCAAAAACCAACTCAAATTTTAATATCTATTTTAATCAAATTTTATTTATTTTATCTATCCACTTGTTTGGTTTACTCTGTTTTGACAATATTATGAAGTGCGTTTTTAAAATAGGCCTGTTTTTAACACTGCGGTAATTGATGCGGGATCACACATAAGCTGTGTTTTATCATGATGTAATAATCAGCCATTGGCATTGAATATGCGATTGTTGTTTGTGAACGATTTTAAAATGGCTGATACAATAAATAATCCTGCTGTGATATGTTTTTTTGTTAACAATAGTACTGTTGAAAATGTCAACTGACACACACAAACAGAAATGTATGGCTTCAGTTTGATGCAGTATTTTGCAAAGGGGATCAGTTGTTTGAATACAGTATCACTGGAGATGAAACATTGTTTTCATACAGAAATGTAAAGCCAACGCAATGTTAATACTCATCGTGTCCAAAGTAAAGATGATTAAATATTATAAATAAGCACATTCTCCCTCAAAAATCATGACCACTGTGTACTGACTGATTCTGCAGAACATAGAATGACTGTTAATGCTGATGTGTACTATGAAAACTTAGACGTGGCATTCAAAAGGTATAGGATCATCTTTATTGCACGACAACGTTAGACTTCATAACCAATTGTCGCTTAATAGAAATCATTTATCTTTTATTTAAGTTTCTTGTTCTTTAAAAGCAAAAAACTTCTCAGTTATCATTGTCTTATAAAAAAAAAGGAAGAAAAGAATATAAGAAAAGATCCGTAGCCCTTGAATATTCAAATAGAGTCAGGATAGGAAAAGAACAAAAATCGGTTAAGAGAGACCTGATAGGAAAGACAAAAGAGGGGGATGTAAACCCAAGACTACGTTAAAAGAGGTGTAAATCCCTGCTAGGCTCCCGCAGGATTGCCACGACAAAATTCACTATAATTCAGCTCCTATCTCTTTTACTGTAATTTTTTATATTTCACAAGAGACCTTACTTAAAAACATGTCACATACATACAGATTGGAATTTGCACAATAGGCCTAAAACAGGATTATGTAGGTTATGTATATAACTGCTTGAAATTATCACCATTTTAAAACTTAGCAACATTTTTTGATCATATTCTATGAATAGTTAACTAAGGTTTTTGGCTAATTCAGAGGTGTAATTTTTTTTAGCAAAATACTTTTACAGTTTTAACATATGTTCGGCATCCTTCAATATAGATTTTAGTTCTACAAAAAATCTACCAAGTGTCCTAAAAGTCCCCCCCCCCTATTATTTTTTTTTATTAATGGAAATAGACAGATTTGCTTTGGGGAAAGTTTAAACAAACAACTGAGGAATATTTTGAAGTATCAAAATTTTTAACCCTTACCCCCAAAATGTGGTAGTTTGGGGGTAAGTCAAGAATTTTAAATAGCAACCCCTATTGAGTGATACCTCATTTTAAAGGTCTTTTAAAAATAAAAATAATGGCGTAAACTAGTGATCTCTAAGTTCATCCTACCCAACATAGCGACCAATCGAATTATGAATTTTACGTTAATAATTACACCGAAAATATTACGAAACATTCCGAAGCTTTTGAGTCCAGAAACTATTTCTGCCAAGAAGTAAATGGTAGCCATTTCCAGAACTTAATCTGAGCTAAAAAACAAGGTAAGGCTCTTACCATCATTTTACTAACATAGAGCAGTTTGTAATGTAATAAAAACAACCGGAGTTTGTAGGTTAACATTCACAATTCGATTGGTCGCTATGTTGGGTAGGATGAACTTGGAGACCTCTAGTTTGCGCCATTACATTATTTTTAAAAGACCTTTAAAATGAGGTACCACTCAATAGGGGTTGCTATTTAAAAATCTTGACTTACCCCCAAACTACCCCATTTTGGGGGTAAGGGTTGAAAATTTTGATACTTCAAAAATTCCTCCTTTGGTTGTCTAAACTTTCCCCAAAGCAAATCTGTCTATTTCCATTAATAAAATAAATAATAGGGGGGGGGGAACTTTTAGGACACTTGGTATTGTTAGAAGTTAGAAGATGTATCTATGGGTTAAAATAGCATCCTCAAAAATCTTCTCATATTTCCCTATACGTAGATACAGGGTAAGTTTGATAATTGAAAAAAATTTCGACTTCCATTTTTTGACTGACTAACTTTTCATGGCCTCAGGAAACAGAAAAAGTGATTTTCAACATTCAGCCCGTCTGTCGTCATTGTCATCCTGTATCTGCATGATACTGGCCATAAAATTTAAGATAGGTAAATAAAATTTGGTGTAAAGGATTATAATGTGTTCATATAGAAACCCTTAAATTAAGAAAATTATAAATGTCATAATAACGACCATTTGAGCAGTTTTTTGTTTATATCTTGCGGTTTATTCAACCCAAAACACATTGAATTAAAATTTGCAGTTTTCAATTGTGCATAACGAACCCCATCTCTCTACGATGACAAATAGCAAAGTGATTGTCAAAAAATGTAATTTCGAATCCTCATTTCCCCCAAAAATGTGATATTCCTGTAGTTTCAAAATCCAGCTTGGCCAACTTTAAGACACATGCGTAGTACCTAGGTACAGCTTCGAGGTTCGTCAAGACTGAAATAGTGACTCGAACGAAGCGTGCGGAGACTTGTAAATATATACACATCCACCAGGAGCGTTACGGCCTAGCCGTTGTCACGAATGTAGTGATATACACAATTACGAGGTTCAGAAAACCTGTGCAACTGTTTTATACAAACTTACCTACTGTGTACGACTCCTTGATCTACCACAATACAATATCTCGAGTGTTATTAAAGTTATTACACACTAAATTAGATAAAAGTTTCAAGCTCCGCTGTCAGGCCGAGTAACTGACAAGAGTACAACAAGTGGAGGCTCCTTCACATATACACCTTCCACGCCCAACACACTGACACAAGCGAAGCAAGTGGAGACTTTTTATTACATACATATCTACAAAATCCATTAGTGCCTCACCGTCGTGAACAAAGTAGTGATATACACAATTACAAGGTTCAGAAAACCTGTGTAACAACTGTTTAAAACAAATTTACCCTACTGTACAAGACACTACTAATACAATTTAACGTTTCTTACAGACCCAAGCAAGCAACGTTTAGGTATTAATTTAGAGGATTTGTTTTCATTAAATGACTGGATAAGTATTATGATGCGTAAATCAACTTGTTTAAAATTTGAATATCGAATGACTTCTTAAAATTAACAAACTGGTCAATGAACTTAGTCAATCATTTATAAAACCAAGCTCATATCAAATTTGATCAAAATTGCTATCTTAGAATGTTTACATATACACATAAGGTTTAGGAAATGGTGTTAGATTGCGTTTTCTGTTCCTCGCTATTTTATCAATTTCTACACTAGGTTAGGTTAGTTTTACTTAGGTTTTTAACGATATTTAAAGGAAGTATATTAAAAAAACGGTTAAATACATTTTTATAGACTGACCTTTAGAAGGACGATTTTGCAACTTCCCACATTCTTTTTACTGTGTTTGTACGAGCTGATTGGATTAATAATATTACTGTGATTTACTGTTACATCAGTTCAAAGCTATAAACAACTAAAGATAAGTGATGCTACTTATAACAAATAATTTCCTAGCGGCGGACAGATAATGGAATCTTACTAGAAATGGTTTGATAACTTTGAACGAATAACAACACAGTCATAACCACACTTATTAGCCAAACTCAATTAAACAACACAATTTCACAAACCTAACTTACCCACTTTTTTTAGTTACATGTGCTTCCATACAAAACGACATTTTAAGATTTTTGCTACACTTCTAAAAACATATGCACTGTTTAAGATGTAGTGTCACTCAAATTTTTTTGTTTAAATGCAAAATTCTTGCAGTCATAACCTTTGAAAGAAGAGAATAAAATTTGGATCCCTAGTGTTCGTATACTTAAGGATGACAAGAGAATAAAAGTTGGTCAAGAGAGACTGGATTATTATTTTCCTTTCTTTGTTATTAAAAACAAACAAAAACCTCTCGATCATCATCAACTTATAAAATATACCCTCAACTACTTTAATAGTCAGGTTCACAAGAGAACAATAGTTGCTCAAGATGAGGAAAGATGAAAGAGATCTAACCCAAGACTAGAATAAAGAAATGTATACTCAAGTAAGGATACCTCAGGATTGATATACCCTTACATGTGAACAAGGCTTGTAAAAAAAAAAAAAAAAAAAAAAAAATCATTACAAAATCCAGTCAATTATTAAAAAAATTTAAATGATAATTTTTTGTGAAACACCCTAATCTTAAAAAGACAAAAATTTATTTTCAGAAGTACAGGTAAATTATTAATTAAATTTATCTAGTGATTATAGGGTTAACATTCTTTCCGTTATTACGATTCGAAAATTAGTTTTGGTAGAATTTTATAATTTCAACCACTTGTGACAGAACCGAGACTTACTATATTGTTACTTCACTGGTTTTGTCACAATATTTGGAACCTTTCGGGTTCCCTTGTTTCAATGGCTAGAATATTAGGGAGTCACGGACACTGATCTGAACTGTCATCTTTGTGTAGGTAATTGCATTTTCGAAAACAGATCCAATGATTTTGATAAATTTTAGGTACAAAAAATTTGTTGAAGGTCCCATCTTTACGAAAATTCATTAAAGAGCAATCTTAAATTGTGATAAATATTATGGTATGAGCACTAAAAAAAAAAAAAAAAAAAGAAGAAATTTGCTCATTTAAAATACGTAGCACGGCTGATGGAAGATTTTCAGTACTGGTACAATAATCAGCTGTAATAATTAACTGCAATGTAAGCCTATATGCATCGACAGATAAAATTGATTAATTTGTTAAATAACTCAATTGACTTGATCGTGATTTCTTAGAGATTCAATTTATTTTATCATTAATGCATATAGGCCAGCATTGTAGCTAATTATTACAACTGATTATTGTATCAACACTGAAAGGAATGCATACATGTTATGATTATACACATTTACCAACTTTCAGAAAACAAACAGTACTTACTTAGATTATGTAAAAATGATTTGAAACACTTAATCGTATACTATTAAACGAGCAAAGTTTCTGTATGAGAGAGTACTCACGTTCTCAAAAACGGCTACAATTTTTATTAAATCATGTTTTTAAATGTTTTTGATTAAGGGAAATCTACTGGTGAAGGTCTCACCTTTGGGAATATTCACTTAAGGACAATAACGGGACACTTCAAAAGTGTTCATTTAAATACATAGCACAGCTGATAGAAGATTTTCAGTGTTGGTACAATAGTCAACTGTAGTGCATTGTATCTCTGAGAAATATAAGATCCAAGTCAAAGATTAGTGTTTACAGGAACGGCTACAAAAGCGCTGTTTATAACTTATTACTACTATATTTGTTGTACAATTTGTTATATATCATTTAATTATTAATTGTTTCAAATAACTTTCTTTTTCTTTTTTATCAAAGATGGAAGGAAGCTCGGTCAGTCAGGTAATTAAATGTAAATCAAGTGGATCCTTTAAATTTAATGCCTAAAAGTTACTTTCATGAGCCTTGTAAGGAAATATTAAAATGTCTTGGTAGATCAAGGGGTTTTACCCAGTAGGTTAAGATGGTTTAAAACAGTTATACAGGTTTTCTCTATTATATAATTGTATATAACACTACTTTCCTGACATCGGCTAGGCCTTAACAAGTCTCATAGATGCGTATGTATATTATAAAGTTTCAACTTCCTTTACTTGTGTCAGTGTCTCAGCCCTGGGTGCCTCGAAGCTGTACCTCCGCTCGTGTCACTGACTCTTCCCTAAGAGATCTCATAACACTGTGTGAACATTACATTTTCTTTTTGAAATTACAATAACTTTACTATTTGTCATCGTAGAGAAGTGATGTTGATACCATTACATGCAAAATTGAAATCTGCGAATTTGTATCAAAGTTGTTATGTTATAAATTTATTAACATGCAAGAAATTAATGAAAATTGGTTTAAAATTACTTTTGAATTTCAATAGGTTTCTATATGATCACATTATAGTCCCTTATACCAAATGTTATATTCTTATCTTAATTTTTGTGACTGTTTTCATGGAAATAACAATGACAACGGATGGACAGCATGCAAAAAATATTTTTGACAACGGATGGACAGCATGCAAAAAATATTTTTCAGTTTTCTGAGCTCATGAAACATGAAAACACACATACTATATAAGTAAAAATCTAGGTTTAGATTTGAAAATTTTTAATTAACTCCTCTAGTCAAAGGTATTCAATTTGACCAATAGGTAAACCACTATTACTTATCTGCTGTTATTCATTCAAAATTTATCGAAACATTTCAATATTTTTTTAACACCCTGCAAGATACAGCGAGTCAAAAATAGTGTTTTAAATCAAATAAACATTCTAGAGGTATCAATTTTGACCTAATATTACTTAAATTTGGGTATGTAGGCTTGACTATATAAACCATTGTACAAATTAGTAAACTAAAAAATTATATAAGAAATTTCAAAATTGTCAGTTGTTTTTTTAAATTTTTAATTGGACAAAAAACTGGTACGAAATTAATCAAGGTCTTTAATGATAAGGAAGGTCGTAAGGAAACTATATTCTATAAATTACAAATTTTTCAATATTTTCCAGTAATTCTTAATATAGTTTGGTTAGACAACATTTGAAACCAACAGCTCGATCAACTGTCGGCAATGTAACAGTATATTTATGTATTATTCCTACAAATACTCATTACAAATATAACTCACATACGAATAATTTTACGACTTTAACAATCAGCTGAAAGTTATAAAATATAATCTAGGCTATTTCACATTTAGCATTACTCTTATCATATTGTACACAAGCACCAACACTTATCTACGCTTGTCTCTGCACAGATAATTCAGAGGTGAAGTCATACTTAACAAAATGGGATAAGGTTTTGTGAAACATTTATTCTTAGGTTGTGTATTATTAAAAAAGTTAACAGTGCTTTTGTGTGATAACATGCATGTGGATAATTAATAGGAAAACGCATTGTTCAATATTTTGAGTTTCTCACATAGGCTACAAAAGGAAAAGAGATAATGGTGAAATTTTTTAAACCTATTGAACCAGGTATCTAGCCTCTAAAAAAAAGTATTAAAATTAATATATAGGTTAAATATAGGGCATTTATTTTAATATAAAAACGTAGCCTATTGGGTATAAGTGAAATGTACCTTACGTTATAGAATTTTTTTTTCAATCCTACAATGTCAATATTAGGTAATATTTACAGAAGAACAAAAATTGGTGTTACTCCAATTTATTACCTTCATTAATCATTGTTTAATATTATTTGATATAAAACTAACTAATCCCTCTTCGATATCTTTCCTTCTTTAAATCTAAATGAATTTTCTGTTAGAAAACCTATCTTGACACTAAGAAAAATTGACATTATGGGTCTACAAGAGCCTTTCGAAAATTTTCCACAATTATTGAAATCAAAGAGAGCAATTGGTCTGCAATAATGTCCAATCATTTATAGATTTTCACCTTTTTATTAATATAACCAGATTGCCAACGTGCAAAAAATGTATTATACCCTAGTGCCATGAAGGAGCAAGATAAGCTATAAAAAAAACTTTATCTAGGCCTATCATTTGTTTTCAAATTACATGTAACAAATTGTAAAATTTAAATTATTTGCAAAATTTTACATAAATAAAACTAAAATTCTAACTACAAGAAGTTCTTTCTAATTACCAATCTTTTTTAATTAATTTTTTACTAGATTATTATTCTGTTCATAAACCAAAATTATTCCTCTGAAAGGTCGAGTTTTACATTACAACCTAAACTAACTTTCGTGGAAGTTACTCTAAGAATACAGATTTAAATGTATATGTGTCACAAACCGTAGACGATCTTAGTGGTCTCTAGAGGAAAAATTGTAAATTAGATAAAGGGACAAATTAATTTAAGTTAAGTATTTATATTGTCCAAATAAAACAAATTTTTAATAAATAGGTAACCTTAAAAAAATTGTAGCTTACAATATGAGAAAAAATTATCTATAATATAAGAAACTTACATCTATGGATATAAATGTTTTATAAATAGTAAAAAGTATTGTTAAATTCTATATAGCCTATAATATATGATCACTCTGAATTCTAAAATTATCTTTACTATAGGCCTACTGTGGTTGTCTTATGTAAACACTTATTGGTAAAATATTGTAGAAAACACCTGATAATTAAACAGCTGTTTTACTTATTATCAAAAGAATAAATTAATTATTGTTAGTTGGACAATAAATAAATCAGTAAATGGAAATAGGCTAGCCTTACAAATAATAATACTTTCTCACACGTTCATAGACAAAGCTAGACAACTAGATTGGTGGTAGAAAACTAGGCTACGATACTTTAATTTTTTGCTTAATCAGATTTTATTGCAAACTGCTAAAACTTTATCACAATTTTATTAACATAGGTAGGTACTAAATTGTATATTATTGAGGCCTACCACAAAGCCCTGTTATCTATACTCCATTCATTTCATGTTTAACTAAAAATCATGTGTATATAGTTTCACAATCATTAGTTTTTATTTCCAATATAGTTTACTTTATGAAAGATGTTTATTTGAAACTACCATACATCTGACTTGAAAAACATTTTGAATAAATCATAAACACTAAGGTTGTGTGACCCAATGACATCACTCTCTTAGGCTGTATCCAATTATTTCATAAAAATAGAATAATTAATAACTAAAGTTTATAATCAACGCAATAAATAATTTTCAACTATATAGATTAGGGATTAGATTCAATTGGTTTTAATACATAAATTACAAAATAAATGCTTGTTTAATGTAGGTTAAATATGGTAGAATTCCATATAGATTTTGGTTAGTCAATAATAATTCCTGTATTATTTCTTTTTGTGCATTTTTGACGAGTTGTTCATTCATCTGGTATTCATTTTTCTGAATTAAAATTTTGAGATTTTTTGAAGTATGAAATTTCTTGTTACAATTTAATTTTTTTTAAATATTTTAGGGTCTACTCTCTAAGCCTTTAAAATTCTAAAATATCTAAGACTCTTAACAGATCTAGCTAATTTATTGTTGCATCAAATAGTAACTTGAATAGGCCTACAGTATAAAAAAACCTACCCTAACCTGTTTTAGACACCAAATTATTCTTGTAAGTTTAAAATATTAACTATTATTATGCACTAACATTATCAGTGCACGTGAACAAATAAAATAGGCAATCCAAACAAACTTCTGCCTGGAATTTATTCGGCTTATGTCAGTCATAAACATAACGTTATAAGAAACTTCTAGTACCTAAATTAATCAGAAAATGGGTACAAAAAATCATACTTAAAAGTCAGAAAACAAAAGACCAACAATTATGTATGAATGATGAAAAATTACTTGGGACTTTGTCATGTAATAGAGCATGAGCCTATATTCTTATATAGATATCTTGAAACCAACGTCAGGCATGAATGTATGAAAACAACTCTGCATTGAAAATATAACTCTAGAGTGCTTTATATGTTTAGTAAGTGAAGGATATTTTTTAAAGAATTCATATAGGCTATACTTTAAACAGCAAGTAAACATTAAAGCCTAGGACTTATAAACTTGTCAAAAGTTAGAATTATAAACTTGTTAAATTAATTTAGTCAGTTAAAGTAGGTATCCTAAAATAAAAAAATATATCATTTTTTATTGAACTTCAAACATATTGGCGAATTTCATTCTCTTTAACTTAAAACACCTTTTAATTTTAATGAACAGGTCAGTTAGTGAACTGTACTGGGCCAACCTAAAACAGGAGTAGGATAGGTCTGAAAAACTAAGCCTAATAGGGGAAAAGACAAAGGTAACTTTGTTATGAACCCTTTTAAAACAAAATCCATTTGGAAAAGAAACTGGATTTCTCCCTGTGTTTAGTGCATGCAAGATGGAAATTTATGAAATCATACATAATTAAATATCAGCAAAGGGCCAAAATGCCCAACCCATAACATGTAAGCTAGTCTATAGCCACCATTCTCAAAATTTACATAGCCTAAAAAAAAGGTATACAATACTAACTTTACATTCATTGCGGCCTAGATTTTCAGTCTCCTCTGTAATGATTCCCGTATATTATTTTTTTATCATTCTATAAATATATATTCACGTAATATAAGTATTGTCATCTGCTAAAAATAATCAATGGGAATAAAGAGGGACATGACACCAACATCCCTAGGCCGATAGCCCAAAGGCGCACCTTACTGGTGGATCCATTTGACACAGGTTACAAGTTTTATTCGAAATTTTTCACTAACACATTAATTTAGTAACCGTAATATCATTCCGCACGTATTATATTTATTTAACACAGAAAATAATTTAAAATTAACACTAAATCATCACATGTGTGTCAACTCAATTCTTTTCACTACGGGTAGACAACTACCGCTGTCCTAACGTTAGTGGTGATTATCGACATTTCTTTGTTATACGATATCTCAAGTCGATAACAATCCTGCAGGACATGAGAACAAATTACCAACATGTTATTATATAAAACAATATATTATTATGAAATATTAAACCTGTTGTTCCTTCAAATTTAACAACGTTCTATTTATTTATTATACATGCACTGTTTTAATTTAAATATATCTCTTCTTAATTTAAAATTCAAAATGTTTACTATTTTATTAATTTTTTTTTACTAATTTTATTATTATACTTCCATAATATTTTTTTAAAGATAATTAACTCTTTAATAACAGAAGCCCTTTTATTTTATTGGAGTTTTAAAACAGATTTACTTAATACAAAAATCTTAAGTAGATTTTGAAAACGAACCAAATAAATTAATGTTCCTAATCACGAGGCTACACACATTAGGGTAGAAGGTGAATATTTCACAAAAATCACTTTTTCGGTAATAGAGATAAGACTAAAATTTAATTTAATGAGGATTACATCGGCCTAGGTTACATTTAGTTTAAAAAGGGAGTTTTAATCATAAACCCCATAATCTGTATTTTTGTTGTTGATTTATTTTGTTTCTTTTCTTGTACATGCTCTGTCTTCTGTCATAACAATTTAGCCATAACCCATAAAAACTCGGATGAAATTTATACAAATTATTTCAGTTCTTGAAACAACAACACTATTAATTATGTAAATTGATATAGAGAAATTCAAATTTATTATTCATTGTATCTCATAATAAAAATTTGTTGAATGAATGTACCATTAGATAGCAGCACCTAGCAGGGAAGAATAAATTAAATTAAATCGGTTTACAAAATGACCCATATATATATATAGCAGCATCTCACGGTTATTTGAAAAAATCTGCATAATAATTACAGAACAATAAAAGATTATATTGTTTAATGAAATGACAATAATTAGACAATTACCAAGCTGTTCCTAATACAATTAATTTAGATAAGCTTTTTTATGATAGCTTGATTTATGATATTGGACATTACCAATTTTTTATCAAATATGTTCCACAAATTGTATTATTTGATCTAGACGAGAATGCTATAAATTTAATTAAAATCTGCTATTATGGGCTAAATATTCGATATTTTGAAGTTATATTGAGAATTTTGATAACTTGGTAACCAACTAGGTACTTCAAACTGAATGAAATCTAAGCTATAAATTTGAATGTCATAATAGGACAAGTTAAACAGTTATGAAACTCATTTTAAATATTTCAAATGAATACATTTGAAAAATATGTTTCAATAAAAATTTTTTTTATGGGCTAGACCCAGGGCCGGATTTCCCAATAGGCATAGTAGGCCCGGGCCTATGGGCGCAGCTCCCAGGGGGCGCACGGCCGAGAGAAAAAAATATCAAGAAATAAAAATAAATAGCCATAACTTAACATATTTTTTTAATTGATTACAACAAACATGAGCTCACTATTTAATACATAAAATTACTAAAAGTGTTTTAAGACAGCATTTTGTTAAGCCCAGAACCAAGTAAATTACTCAAAAAACTTGCAATGGTAAAACGGTTTCGTGGAGTGGTGTTTAAGCAATTAACATATAGGCCTGATATAATTTTATAATAAAGGTTTTTGGGGAAGTAACTTTAACCAGACTAGGGGGCAGAAAAACTTATTGGGCCTAGGGGCGCCAAAATGTTAAATCCGGCCCTGGCTAGACCTTTGAACATTTTTCACAGGATCCAAATTTGGAGCCAATCCCCCAATTTATTTTATTAATTCTGTGAAGGCAGAAGCAATTTTAAATTGTTTCGTCAACTTTAAAAAATTTTAGACGTTATTTATTAATTTCAAAATATTTGTAGTTTCCATTTTTGAAATAAACGTTGTGTATAGTATACATGAGTTATAGTTTTTAATTTCGTTGCTAAGGACATACCACCTACTCAAAAATTTCTAAACATCTTGGTAGGTGTATGTTATTTCAAGAATTTGTACAAAAATCTAAATAGAAGGACATTACTGTGTGAAAAAATCACCACATATAGTTATTGGCAGAAATATGATGTCACTGGGAAAAACAATTTTTAAACTAAATTAATACAAACTCACTGAGAGAGAATAAAGTCTACTTTAATAGTATATTTATTTTTGACGAGTTTCCTGTTCTCATAGTTCATATAAATTACGCTAGATCGTAGCTATGCTATCACTAAATAAGTCGAGTTAATTTATTGGGAAGAGCGGATATCTCCCTTTGCATTTTGAAGATTTTCAACCTATCCTGCGATATTTAAAGAAAAAAATCCTTAATGAGATGGGAAAAAATTGCATCAACTAATCTGTGCAGATTTATTTTTCTTCTATAATTATTATTCATAATGTGCTACCATCCAGAGTAAATTTCAATAAGTAATTTACACAATGATTTTCTGACGGGCTGATACACCTCATTAGGTCTTACCTAGCAGACTGTAAGTTTAGGGTTGATATAGACCAAACAACATCCACACAGAGGACAATACAAGCTGGCGTGCCTCAAGGTTCGCTCATCGGGCCCGTATTGTTCAATATCTACAACAACGACATTCCAACACTTGATAACACCAATGTGACTATATATGCTGACGACACCACGATATCCGCACAGTAATGGCAACCATGTATGAACTACAGTATGTTACAAACTTCACTAAGCAATATAGAGCCATGGCTTAGAGCCTGGAGAGTAAAGGTAAATGTGTCCAAGTGCCAGGCACTTTTGCTCTCTAAAAGAAACTCACACACCATTAATACGCCCTTACGCTTATTCAATGAAGACATACACTGGCATGGAGTCAGATCAAGGACCCCGGGGTCATCCTAGATAGGAAACTGACTTGGTCCGCCCACATATCCAACACAATTAAAAGAGCAAACATGATACTGTCATGGCATCCATGATGGCATCCATCCATTGCTCAATGAAACAAGTTCTCTTGAATTGAGAACAGCCACCACAATCTATTTATCTGTAATTAGTAGCGTCATCACCTATGCTGCGCCCGTCTGAGAGGACACACATGCGCAGGATACAGATATTCCAAAACAAGGTTTTGAAAATAATCACTAATGCACCAATGTGCACCAGAGTTAGGACCTTACATAAAGACTTAAATGTACCGTTCATCAAAGAACACATTCAACAATTATCAGGTAATTTCTACAAGGGGGCCCACGCACACCCAACATCAACACTAGGTAGATACGACACAACATTTGACAAACACAGACGGCCACTATTCTTATTTACACGACCGACCTTGATCTCTCATTAGGGCCCATAAAGCCATGTACATACCCAAATTAAACCTCTTTGCTTTCTAGCACAGTTTCAGACTAAAGGGTGCACTGCAGCGACATGAGCCAAGCTGTCACCACCAGGACGTAGTTGAGTGCAGTCTAATCTTGCACGCTTATTTCAGTATCGAGTAGGCAGCTTGTAGATAGTCCAATAAATTCACTAACAAGGTATTTGTAAGGTAACTCCCATCCTTCACCTTGCATGTCACGTCCACCAAACCTGAGCTTCTGCATGATCTGACGCGAGGTTTTACCTGACTGGACTCTGTGTCCCAACCAGTTCTTTACTTCGCCCTTCCCGCGGATACATAACGCTCTGCTTTCTTCCACATTTACAATTTCGATATGCTCATGGAAAGAGCTTTTCAGCTTGGTAAATGGAAAACCTTTCCTGTTTCCTTGTCCCACACGATAGGGGTACTAACAGGAAGGAAGGTGGTTTTTAGTGAGTAAGAATCTCACACTTTTGGGAAGAGTGGATTTTTCCCTTTGTCTTTTGAAGATTTTCCACCTATCCTGTGAAATTAAAAAAAAAAAAAAACACACACACACAATGAATTCATAAGGTACTGCCATCTCTTGTAAATTTTGTAAAGTTTATATGTTATTAAAATTTTGTCTTGAATATTTTCCACCTTAATTATGGAATTAAAAAAAAAATACTACTGGTCTTGTCACAGCCAGAGTTACATAAAGTTCTGCCATTTTCATACCAGCATGGCCATGGAAAGAGCACTAGCTTGATACATTAAAACCATTCCTGAATCAGTGTCATACATAATAGGGGTACAAACAGAAAAGAAAGTAGTTTGTAGTAAGAATTTGTAATTTTGTTGAACATTTCACTATCTTTTTTAAATACAACTTTAGTTTTGTATTTTAAAACTAGCTTATTTAAATTACACAAAACAATGCTGGGACTGATTCATATCAGACTTAGTCATAATTTTCCCTGGTTTATAAAATGGAACAATCTCAATGTGATAAGCTGTTACAATTATTACGTTTGTGTACCATAACTCATAAGATTTTAAAGTTGAATATATCAAAAAATGTGTGCATTTGTTTCAGATCAATTGGAACTTGTTTCCACCACAGTCTTGGGTGTGAATGATCGGATGGAGTTTCTAACCTTCACTAAGGTGGAACCTCCAGTCTTAACATTCAATGCGACACTGGCCAGCAGAGTTAACATCAGTTGATTTGTTAAAACCCGTCGTGTCACAGATCTTACTACGTTGGTATTTTCTGCGGCAATACTAAAGGTGTCGGACATGGACTACGCCTGTTCTTCATCTAAAGAACCACCTCAATGGTTCTAACCACCATCGTCACCTATACCACAGACCTCACCATCTCCAACATATCTGTCATCACCGCTACCGACTCTCAAACACCACAAATTATAAATTATTCCCAGAGTCGGATAATAATACTGGGGAATATATCGATGTCTCGCAAGAGGACTTTTTTTTAATCAGATATCTGACCCTAGTGGTCTGTCACAGAATGATATAAAGTTTACACCTGATAAACGTCAACAATTTATTGTGTCTTCACTAACACAGGGGAGTGTTACTCTTGAAATGTTGACTTCATCCAGTGTTAGCATATTCCTCGAAAGTAGAGTTATTGAATATTTCACAATACTATTCAGCTTCCTCTATCTTGATTGATATAGTTTACAATAAAGGGGTTTGGATATCAATAATGTATTTCTTGGAATTATAAAGAAACTGAACCACTGATTGCTGTATGTATTTGACATTAATCACTTTATCTGAAATAAATAACTTTCATAATAATAAATGGTATAAATTTCATTTATAACACTTTACACAAGCAAAGATAAGATAGATAAAGCAAAAAGTCCATTACTCAATGATTATTAGGTTGGAAATAGTATCCAAAAAGAGTAATTTGTTGCCATATTATAATGTTCATTTATTAACTTAGCTCTTGAAATTACATTTAAAATAACTTATTACCAATGAGCTTAATGTGGAAAGTATTAATTTCCTCTAATAAAAAGAAATATACAAACAAATTCAGAATTGCTGGAGAGCAGTGCGTCAAATGTTCACGGTTGTGTGTCAAGCAACGCTGATAACAAAATTGCTTTTTGAATGTCACCTCTTGTTGACATCTGTTTCATGTTGATAAAATAATTTGTTTTGATATATATGTATATATATATATATATATATGTATATATATATATATATATATATATATATATATATATATGCCAAATTGCACAATATTAGTTCACACTTTCCCACTCATTTTATGATGTATCAACACTGGTGTTAATACACTACTTTGGTCAAAGCCTTCGCTGCACCAGTCCAGCACAATTACCTTTTGTACGTCTTTGACATATTTACTCCATATACAAACAGATATGAAGATTCCATGAACAGATTTTTTTTATATCTTTCTTCTTGAAAGTGTGGTGTTTCCTTTCACATACCCTTTCAGATCAGCCTATACCATTTCTAAATTCGATAATATCTAATAGATCTTAAGGCGCAAAATCTAAAATTTTACCAAAAATAAACAATAAATTGTTGAGTGTTTTTCTGAAGCTTTTGAAAAACTGGTTAATCAACACCCCGATATGTATCAAAAGATTGAAATACAGAAAAAGTTTAAATCTTTGGCTAATTCATAATGTTTATAATTTTAGTTCTGTAATTTTTTGATTAGTATTTAGAACGTGTTTAACAAGTAATCATGTTACAAACATTTAAAATAGTTATTGATTGTTCTCCAATCATGTGTAATACTGATAAACATGTATTATCAGTTTTGAAGTATCATTAATAGAGGTCTCAAATTAAGCCTAATACAAAACACTTTCATCACTAAAGAATGTGAGATTTTAATTGTCTCTGTCATATAAAAAGAGATAGAATTTAAATCTGAATTACTCGTTAAATTGGCTTCAACACAATCTTTTCATATCCTTTTTTGTTGTGCTTATAAAAAGAATTAATTCTCTTAGAGGCTGGCTTATAGTGATTGTTTGACAATCCCGAGGTAACCTAGCTGACTCTACACATTTCTTCATGTAGACATAGGTTAGCTCCCTCTCTTTCATCTATCCTATCAGATCTCTCTGGCTTTGACGTTATTAGTGTATTACATGCCTTTTTTATAATAAATATACTTTGTAAATTGGCCAGTAGGGAGTAGCACATGTAAATTGAATATAGGCAGAGACTAGGAATTATTTTGTGAATATAGTCGCAATACAATAGTTCAAAATTGTGTTTCCTCAGTAATCTGCTATCATGGAATATCCTCTAAATGTTCTAAGCGGAACTGATAAACTGTTTGCTCAATTTTTGATACTTCGACATTTAACTCCTAATGGCCGTTACTCAAAACTTGGCTTTAATAAAATAAATATATCAATAAAGACTCTAACAATTTAGATGAAATATGTAATCTCTACGATTCCAAATTAAATCCAGTGGTGGTCATATCATCAATTATACAAGACGTTTGGACATCTAATCCCCAGATAAAATATCTATGAATTTGTTTTAATAATCTTGATCAAATTTCTCAAATTTCGTCTTTGCCAATTTATGAAAACAATATTTCAAAATAAGCTTATCTACCAACTTGATCAAAATCTGTCTACTCATTTAAGCTGTAAAGCATTGAACAAATGACAGACTCCACCTCATTAAAAAAACTATTTTTTTCCCTACATAAGTACAAATAAACTAACCAAAACAAACAACACAATCTTCAACTTTATGCATTTATTTTGATTCATAAATAATAATAGATTTCTTTAACATTCATTTAAAATTTTCACTCTAAAAACATTGTATTTTTTCTTAATTTTTTTATTGTCTACCTTAATCTTAGCTTTAACATTCTTTATTTTTTTTACTGTTTTCTTATTCAATTTATTTTTACTGTTTCTAAATTCAGATAATTCACTATCAACTAAATTTTCGTGTCTACTGGATATATTTAATTCTGAACTAGGCCTACTTTTAAATTCATCAATATCATCTGTAACTGTATTCTTCTTTTTTCTTTTATTTACATGTTTAGGGAAATTTAATTCCAAATACGTATCTGGTCTTTCTTTTATTCCATCACTTTGCATTGTTTTACTTTTCTTCATTGAACCTTTTATTTCCCTTTCATCAACTTTTCCAGAAATCCTTTCAAAAACAGCTACAAAAAAGCCAGTAGTACGATCAGTTTCAGGACGAGCGTAAATGCACTTTGAACCAAAACTAAATTCATCAGAACCAAAATTTACCCAACCAGATAACTGAGTTTTTAAGTCAATTAATTCGAAATCATGTTGTACTTTTTCCAGTGCTGATTGTATCACTTCTTCATTTTCTTGAGCGTGGATTGAACAAGTAGAATATAAAACTCGCTTTACAGTTGGGAATGAGGTTAAAGCGTGACGCAACAACGCAAACTGCATACCACCAAGTTTCTGTAGTCGCGCCATGTCAATTTGTTCTTTACGGTCCGATAAACCTGTAGAAAATAACAATAAGATACCTAATTAAAAAAATGATAATACAATTTTAAGTTTGCTTTATATTAACTGTATCTGTATAGTTTGCTGTATTTTTTTTTTTTAAATTTATATTAGATTTGTATTTAATTTGTATGATAATGTCTATTGCTGTATATATAGCTTAAAGACAATATATAAATAAATTAAAAAATATATAAATATATTAACAAAAATAATTCATAAATTTTACTTTAATAGTTTTTCAAAATATAAATGTAGAGGGCTCAAGTTCAAATCTTGAGCAACTCTTGAATAGCTTAGATTAGCTACTGGAGTATTCAAGGGCTAGGGGTTTATGGTTTTTGCTTTTTCTTTAGAATATTCAAAGGTATTTCCCAAGAAATCAGTGTAGTTAAAATATTTATGTTATTGTTATTTGTTTTGTTACTCATGTATTAAGCATAAAACATGACAACCAAATGTTGTATTCATGTATAAAGATAGCAAAAGTAGAACATAATATTTTCCCTCAGTAAAGAAGTTTTGTAAAACTGTTTCCTTATCTTTAATAGTCTTTAAAAGTTATCTGTAAAGTTCAAGGTCAATCTTTCTCTTTCTCTCTCACTCTTATTCCAGTGGAAGACTTTCTGAAATCTAGCATTGAACATTGAGTTAGAGTCTCTAATCAGATACCACACAAAGAAGGAAAATCAAGGAGTATTTTATGGTATTTTTTTTTAAAGTGATGATGGCCTTTAAGTTAACACGTTCACTGCTGATGCGAAAAATGATCTTTTCACAGGTGCTAATTTATGAAAATTAAAAACTCATTACATTTAGTACAAAACTACTATAATATAATCAATCAAAGCTAGAATATTTAATTTTTAACATATTTGACGGAAAATAAAAATTGACGCACTTGTGCATCATTAGCATATAACATCCAATTTTCTGCTATATGCGGATGACGCACATACGCGTTTGTGTGATTCGGAGAGGAAATAACTTTGGAAATGGTACTAAAACTACATTTTGACTTACGTTTTAGTTAGAAGCATATCCAGTTATATCACAGCACTTTATAAAACACTAAACAGTAAATTTGTATGGTAAATATGGAACACAAAACACTATATACAAAAATATTTACAATAAGTACACTTTTTATTGTTTATTGGTTATTACATATGGAATGCCTCAAAACATTTACCAAGTCACAATGCCGGTTTGTCTTGACAAGCCTCACATTGATAAATTGTATCTTTACGTTTTCCATTGCGATAACATACGATACATCGTCTTCTTAGTGTTTTGTTATTTTTGCCAACAGGAGATTTAGTGGGAAGGTGTTCTGTTGGTATATCCCTGGGTAGTGCATTATTTTTCTTCAATGGTGTTAGAAGACTACGAATTATCATCAAACGGTAGTCAAATAGTGTCATCTTAGGACCAACTGTATTTTGGTTATACAAGAAAAAGGAATTCTGAAGAGACATTTGTAATACATGAATAAACAATTTCTTATACCAGCGAATTGTCTTTCTTTCACACGGATAGTAGCTAAGTAATTGATCTTGTCGATCAACACCTTTCATGTACTCGTTATATTTTATCACTGGCAACGGCTTCTCTCTTTGTACACCCCTCTTGTTTATAGCTACTGACATTTCATTTTCGTATTGACTTGACACATACAACACATACCTCTTATCTCTCCATTTCCCAACCATTACTCCTTCATTGTATAGTGCAATTGATTCCCCTTTCTTGAGCTTTTTTTCTGTGACAGCTTTTGGATTTCCTTTTCTGTCGGTCCGAAGAGTGCCTGTTACATACGTTTTTTCCCTAAGAAGGCGTTTTGTCAGGTCAACACTATTATAAAAGTTGTCCATGTATATCGAATGCCCTTTACCCAATCTCTCTCCCAATAAATGAAGTACAACTTTTTCAGTATGACCTTGACCTGATAAAATATCAAAAGCTCCGGCATAAACACAAAATTTAATTACTAAACCGTTAGGTTCAGAAACAATGTAAAGTTTAATGCCGTATTTATGGCGCTTGTTTTTGATATATTGTCTAAATACAAGCCGCCCCCTCCACAGTACCATGGCTTCGTCGAGAGATAATTCTTTACCTGGGCTGTACACACATAACATTTTATTATTAAAATAGTCAATAATTGGCCTTATTTTATGTAATCTGTCAGTATTATTAGAATCATTATTGGAAAAATGTAAGCAACGCAAGATTAGTAAAAATCTGTCGCGAGACATGTACTCTCCAAAACAGGTTTTGAACAGCTTATCTTTACGCCAATAATCTTGTAATCTAGGCATTTTTACATTGCCTGTGTGGAGAAGAAGTCCGATAAAAGTGTTCAATTCGGTAATAGTTAAATCTTTCCACTGACATATCCGTGATTTTTCTTTGGTTTCCGTTGATAAAAACAATTCTTCGGCATACCGATTTGTTTCTCTAACAACAGACTCAAGGAAAACATTGTCAACTAATAATTGAAAATAATCATATGGTTTATTATTACCAGGTAATGGAACACGCATTCCACGTGGTTGTGAAAATACATATGTTTTCATCGAATCAGGGTTATCAATCCATTCAAGAGGAGACAGGTTATGATCAGTTAGAAGAGATGAATCCTCATCACTCTCGATTTCAATTTCGGCATCAGTAGATAAATCACTATCACTATCACTTTGTCTATAACTGACCCCACTACTATAAGCTTCAGATTCTGAGTCAGATTGGTTAAAAGTATCTATTTCACTTATTGTCAAAAAGCTATTATCACGAGAAGGTCCAGGTGATGGATCAGCCATGTTTACTACTCGTACAAGAACAAATATTATGGGAAATTAAAAACGAAACAAACAGGAAGGTAACATACACTGTTTTTAAAGACGCACGAAGTCAAAGATCACCAATGGTCAACTGATAAGGTCAGGATTTAGCTAGAAATAGATTACTGATGACAACGCACAAGTGCGTCATCCGCATATAGTTTTGGAATCAAGTGACGCGCATGCGCGTCAGCCGCAGTGAACGTGTTAAAGAGAAAAATCTACTCTCTCAAATTCTCAAATTTTTTGAATTCGAAAAGAGTGGCATTGCTATTCTAATATTCAAGAGGTTACCTCAGTATATGTCATGGAATAAATCACAATTCTTTTTTATTAGATACAAGACCCTCCATATCTAAGTGAACTTACCAGATCCTGAACAGGACGGGTCCAAGATAATGTATTCCACTCCAGGACACATTTCAGGACCTACGTGGCTCACATCTTTATTGATAGTTGTTACATTTGTTGCTCCTGATTGACTCAACATGTCCTGCAAAGTTTTGAACCTCTCAAAATTCTTTTCAACTGCATAAATTTTCCTGTAAATATAAAATTAGTGTAAAATTGATTATTAGAGTAACATGTGTTTTCTGTACTCGATACAACATGACACTTGAGTTGTAACTGATACTGATAGTATCAGGTACAGCACGTAGAGAAAATAAAAAGCACAAAAACATTGTATAAACTTTCCCCACTCACTCCTCTCCAAAACAAAATTGAATTTAACCAAAACTAATTGTCACAAAAAATGTCAGTTCGGTAGTGGTCAGAAAAAAAGTATATATTTAAATAAGAGTTTAATCTTGTTTCACTTCAGCATATATCATTTTTGTTTATTGCAAATTATTCCTAAACTGTACTATTTTTTTTATTTCGAATTTTGTACATCGATTTGGGTCGTTAATCTTCAAATTTTATTAAAATTTGAACAAAATCAGTAGAGCAGATTTTGATAAATTTATAACACCATGCAATTTTTTAGTTTATTACCGATAACTCATGAACCGACATTTTTGATCATTCTGTTTCGGTTTTTAGAAGTTACATTTGAGTAAAATTTTATCAAAATAGATGGAGCTGATTTTGAGAACATTGTAATTTTGTGTTTTTTCTTCTTAAGTCAAACTGATTTCAAATTTTGAGTTATTGAACAAATAAAAAAAATATCCTGAGATATGACCAAAATATGTCTACATACCATATTTGATTAAATCAGTCCACACATTTGGGCTGTAAAGCGCATTCGACACACAGACTTCATTCCAAAACTATTTTTATAGACTCAGAAGAAATCAAAACGGATATATGCGCAAAAAATTCAACATTGATTTTTTGACCCATCACATAAATTTCTTTATACAAGGGAAAGTAAAAGTATTTATGAGTACAAACATTATTTTCCTAATAGAATTTGTGTCCAAAATATACATTTAGCGTAGGTTTATGCTGGGTATTACTTTAAACTACTTCTTTATGGTCTGTATCCTGAACTGTGGTGACGGAGTGTCTTGTCTCTTGGTAAAACTAAACTGAGGGTGTTGATGGAAAAGACATCTCTAGAGCACAGATTATTATTTGTTTATTTCTTTAACTGTGAGGGATAGTCTCATAAAATGGTCCTTGAATTTTTTGAAAATGTGGGACTCAAAATGAATGAGTGGAGGGTCATAAGAAGAGATCAACAACTGGCAGTGGTGAGCCTGGCTCTTGTCTACGAGTTAGCAGAAAAATCAGAGCAAAAAAATGAAATGTAAAAAGATGAAATTACAGAGAAAGGCTATGGATTATCCGCCTCATTCAAAAGTTGGCATCACTTCGGTTTTTTTGGTGACCTTTTATAACTATCACTTAGGCAACTGTAGAATTTTAACAGCCAACTATTTATCCAGTATAACAGATTAGTTAAAAAGTACAATAAATACATATTTTAAAGGGTAATTTGTGAACAAATAAAATCCTCGAATTACCCTCTATTCTTCATTATTGCAGCTACATGGCTCGTCTTCATCCCAGGAGCTGCGCACATGTCCAAAACTGTCCCACCTTTGTAAGGTTTTAAGAGAAAAGCATCTAAGCAGCTAGCCTACAACAAAACATAGCATTTTCTCATATATGCAGGAATATAATAAAAGGTGCAAAATAATGCACAAATTTTCCCATTCACCCGTCTCGAAAATGAAAATTCGTCATCAAAATTGTCACGTCGGTAAGATATCAATCAAAAAGTGAAAATGAATCCATGGGCACGGTCTATGAAAAAATATTTATACAAAACAAAAATGGGCTTAAACTGGCTTCGTTTGTGCCATAATCGCATTCTCACCGTAAGCCATATTTGATTAAAATCAAATGTTTAATAATGGTACCCAAGGTATATTTTTGTTTTTTGTCAAATATTTGTAAACCATATTATTTAACTTACAATTGCACACAGGTTTGGTTCATTAATTTCACTAACATTTTAATGAAACTGTCAGTGCCCCATTTAGACAAATTACGTCTCTAGCCAATAAAGTTGGATGTGACTCTCCCCCCCCCCAAATCCTTATCGATAAAAACTACATGTCCACCAAGCTGCATTGACTTTCAAAAAGTTTTTTTATAAAATTATGGAAAACCATGACCTTATTTTACCCATTAAAATTTCATTGAATACTCTATATTTTTTTAGTTTTTTTAATGTTCTAAAATAAATCTGAATAAAAAGTTATTTCAAGCTTATTTAACCATTTACAATAGGATAGGATTGATCTGTATTTTTGAAAGAATCAAAAATAAAATTACACTAAGCTGTATTGGTCAGATAATGATAAAAAGTAGTTTATCTGTACAGGACATGTTTTTATTTACATAATGAAAATTGTTTATATGAAAACAACAAATTTAAAAAATGTACAACATATGTGGGTTACCAACATTAAAGTCTAAAATTATGTATTACTAAAAAGTTATTAATACTATCATTACAAATTTGCTGTTCTCTTAGTATCAACCACATCAGAAATATAAAAAAGGTTCATTATAATGTTAGTAAATCCATGTTCATAGCTTCTTCAAGTACTTATAAACCCTTATTAAATGATCTTTTTCCATTTCTCTTAGAAAATGTTTTTATTAGCTTTTGAAAATCGAGGGATTTCATGACACACATTGAATTGCCATAACCGTGAAACCATTTAGTTTGCTTTGACCCAATGAGTTGTGCAAGTAGTACACCTACTAGAAAGGCAGAAAAAGAGCATCACTTGTTTTTCTTTTCTTTACCCAAATTTTATACTCTCAAACAGTTTTCAGCCTACATTTATTTCCTTAAAATTTTGCCCCTTAACCCTACACTGATTTTGAAACGCCATCAGGCGCATATGGAGGTTACCTCCGCGTTTGGAAAAATAAAAGTAAACATTATTTATTTTTATAAACATAATTATCAATCATAAAGTGTTAAAGTGCATGTATTAATATGCAAATAAAAAATATTAGGGCATTGATATGTATTATGAATTAGCATTATAATAAACAATGAAAAAAGTAACACATTAACATAAAGCAGAAATTATTTGAAAAATATTAGATGGCTGTTATGAATACTACATAATGAAGAAATAAAACTAGTAAATTTAACATTACTTAAAAAAAAGGTTTGTACTATATCGTAATATTAATTTTGTTACATCAGTTCTTAGTACATTACCTCTAAGTCATTATTCTTCCAAACATCCTTTACGTCTTCATCACTATCAATAAAAAGTTGACGAAGAAAATCACCAGTAGGTCTTGGAGTTTCTATATAATCAGCTTCTTCCCTTTCTACACTACGTAAAAGTCCTTCAATTCTATTACTTTCAACTGAATCCATTGTAAAGTTTATAATTTATATATGTTTAGCAAATATAATATGATTCTAGGGCAAAAAATGGCATTATATAATAAAAATTAAATACTAAAATATATGCTGAGGTTTGAAGGCTAATAAAACACTGTATACACTACACGGTTGTAAACCGAACAGTTTGTCCAAAAAACTACAGCACAAAAACAATTGTTTATGTAACTCGATCGGGTGCACACGGATGTTGGCTCCGCACTAACAGCCACGCTATCGGGCACACGCGGAGGTTACCTCCAAGCACTGGCGAAATTCAACCCGACTGAAAATAAAAGAGACAGCGGCTAAAACCGGTCATGACTCAGTTCCTGGAAAGAGGCTCGTGAGGTACGGTCAAGGGCAGACTGCCGAACGCATGTTTTCTACATTTTCAAACAAAAAATGTGCAAGCGTGGAGGTAACCTCCGCTATGCGCCCGATAAAACGTTAAACACGTGCCTAAAATACCTAGTGGGAAATTCTGCACTGAAAATTGATAGAGCTGATTTTGAGAAATATTATTTTATAACAGCTCCATGGCTGATTTTTGGTTTTTACCTATAACTCATGAACCAGCATTTTGGAGAAATGACCATTAAGTTTTGTTTGAGTCTTTAGAGGCTATAGATGAGCTAAATTTAATCAAAAATGTTAGAGCCGATTTTGAGAAAATCATAATTTTGTGTTTTTTCTTATTAAATCAAATCATCTTTATTCTTTCCATTGACCTAGACATGTTAAATTTATGAGCCATACAAAAAAAACCTAACACATAAAATGAGTACAATTAAAACTATACAGTTTGTAAGGTGTAGTGTAGATTTTCATAATGCACACGGATGGAGAAGTAATGTCATAACTACTACTGCTGATAAAGACATTGACTCAGTTCCATTCCACTGTCAACATTTGTCATGTTGCCATCTTGTCTTATCATCTGTTCGATGTCTTTGTTTTATTTACAAAGAATTGAACAATCTTTCTAACCAGAAAAATTTCACAATTGCTCCCTACTTTCAAAAAATGAATTCTCGGGTTCTTATTTCATAAAACGTTACATATTTATAGAGGACTACTCCCACTAACTTTCTCTCTGATATTTTCACTGTCTATCGCAATACAATTTTTAAGATTCACCTATAACTACGAAACGCACAGTACAAAACTCACAGCATGATTGAGTTCAGTATTTCCCCCCCTACACCAACTGCCCCAAAGACGACTGCCCATCTCAAGGACAGAGGAAATCTAAATCTTAAGAACTGTACATTAGGTGTACTGATTATAGATCAAGAAACTTCCACAGAGTAAAACTCTCTCTCGAATAAAAACTTTTTCAAATTTTGTTTGAACTTATGAAGCAAACCCCTGTGGCAAATGATTAAAAAACTTTATGTGAGAATAATTAGATCCCTTCTCATAATGAGTTATTTAGTGGCAAGATGTGTCTGGGTATTGTAATGGTGTTGTCAGATTGTTTAATGTTGTTAAAGTATTTGGAAAAAAAATTACAAAAAGTGAAAATTCACCCATTGACGGAAGAGTTAATATTTTTAGTTTTTTTTTTAAAAAAGGTTCTATTTGATTGTAAAGCTGAAGCTGGTGATTTAATCAATGTTCTATTGCTTTTTTTTATGAATTAAAAATACTCTTCTAAGGTGAGGAGAGCCCCCATCACACCTAACTACAGTAAACACTCTCTGATTCGGATCTCTGATATCCGGAAACTCCGATATCCGGCCGTCGTATGCCATCGTATAAAAAATAATAAAAATACAATTTTCTATACAAAAATAATATTTTCGGGCCGAATAGTAGTGAACGATGTTTTTGAGCTGGGCACTGGGCAGTAGTGCGGTTCTGATTCTAAAACATGTTCCCGGTTGTGAAAAAATAAACAGTGATGGTGTGAATGAGTGGATGAAGGAAGATGAGTTTACTGACATGACATCATTGACTTGGTGAACACAGAGCCAGCACCTGTCGAAGATGAACAACAAAAACAAATCATGACTCATTGCAAAGCTTTTCAAGCACTTGAACAGCTGATAGACTACGTGGAAGAACAAGAAGAATCCTCACCGGCCGATCTCCTTCTTTTTCGCAGATGGAGGGATATTACATCTAAGAAGCGTGTTCTTCAACGAGCCAAGCAAGCTACCATTACATCTTTTTTAAAATAAAAACTGACGTGAGTACAAATTACTGTACTGTAATGAAAGCTAACATTTATCGTACGTTCATCAAAATTTCACATGTACAATCCTGTACGTATTTATTGTACTGTTTTATTTTCTAATCTTCATTTTTCGTTTGATATTTTTAGTTAACACTGTAGACCTAATTAATTGTTGTTTGTGTACTTTATGCTGAGCCTCATTCAGCTTAAAATAAATAGAATTTTAAACATAGCTATTGTAATTTTTATTTAATTAACTTACCTTTTGTTGTTTTTGGTACTTTTGTTACTGGTTACCGTACCGGCAAATTACATAATAGTACAGTTAAAACGTAACGTCTATATATTACAGTAATTTGAAAAACCATAGTTAATTTTTAGAATACTGTGGTAAAGCTACAATTTATCGTAAGCGCAACACGTTTTAGCGCTAAAAACGTAAATTTGCTATATTTTGTTCACGTTTAAAACCACTTTAAATATATAAATAGCTATCCCGAGATCCGGATTTTTTGATATCCGGATCGGCCGGCGCCACATTAAACCGGATTAGAGTTTTTACTGTACGTTGAATTGTGTTGTGGATAGCGAGTTTTTTATTTTTAAATAATTAAAAATGAATGATAGTAGCTGTGCTGAAGAAAATATGCTCCTCACTCAAAGTGACATAACCGAAAAAGATTAATTGGTCAGTCTCTTGCCTTCCAAATTGAACGGAAAATATGTGAAAGTGTATACTCAATTCATGCACTGGAGAGGAAAATTTGGCATCAATTCATTTTCTGAGAATGTTCATTGCAAATTGATTTGTCCAAGTAGTTTTTATTTTATTTTCTTTATTTGAGCCCTGTTAATCCAATATTATGTAATAATCTAATATCTATAATTAGGTGAAGTTTCAAGTATGTCCCTTAAAAAAAGAATTTTTTATTTCGAATATCCTGTCTAAAGTAGTCATAGATAAAAATAGTGCTCACAACGTGTACGATAACGAGTATCATTGTTTAATCATTGCATAATCATTGCATAAACTACTATTTTGGACTCAGGGGACCTCAAAACGCATACATCACCAACAAACTTGACGTCGATTTTTTGACCCATCATACATTTTTTCTATACGTGAGAAAATATACCGACATTAATTACTTACCTTATCTTGAAGGACAAGATCTTCCCGTCCTAATTGATAGAAATAATATCCATGACCAGAAGGAAAGACTAAGACTTCTTGTATATGGAAATCTTGAACAAACACATGTGACTTTGATAACAGTTGTTCCTGTAGTAATCTTAGATGATCTTTGTAGGTTTTAGTTTTGGATAGAAACTGCCAGCCTTCTACTTCTATAAACCACTTGATGGTGTCTTTGACAGAAGTCTTGAGAGTGTTTACTCGAACGTACCGTAGTTTATCTAAATTGTAGAAACAATTTTTGTTAAGTTTTCTAAACTGTTCTTACTTTTCTAATGCTAATGAGCTTTTAACATTGTGAATTATGATAAATCAGTCACATCGATTTTATAGTTAAATTTTTATTATGGTTTCAAAGTTGTTTGATAACGAAGGATTGTTCATATTATTAATATGGTTTAATCGGACATTTATGTTTATAAAAAGTAATACACTACATTGTAAGAGTATAAATCAACTCTCATTATAAAGTGATAAACACAGAAGCATAAAAGGTTGTCACCCTGATAACCAGTTAGGAGACTTTCTCTTGGAATGACCAATTTAAACGTCAGTTGTTACACGTTTTTGTGTAGTGCAGTCATATGTCTGTTTTTTTTCTGACCACGTTTGTATTGTATAGTTTTGACTTGATAGAATAAAACTTGAACACAAATAGTACATTTATTTATTCCAAGAAGTTTCAATGACAAAGCCGCCATCTTCAACGATGCAAGAGTTACAATAACTTAAACTATACATTTATTGATTTTAATAGTTGTGTTTTGCCAGCTAGTATTGTTAAATTAAATAGTACTTCAAGTGAAAAATATACGACCCAGACTGGGAATTGAACCCAGGATCTTTGGGAGGCAATACTCTACTAAAATGTATTTATTATTTAATATAACTTTAATAAATGTACTATTTGTGTTCAAGTTTTATTCTATCAAGTTACCATCATCCAAGTCAGGTTCAATATTTATTTGTTAATTTTGACTGCTTAGGCTTAATTTTAAGACTGGGTTATAATAAGATATTTTAGATTATAGTTGGGCCAGGGTTACAGTGTCAGATGACTTCGATAAACAAATATCCAAAATATCTCTATGCTATAAGAGTCTAAAATATTTCTTCTCCTAGGATAGAAAGGTCATTGTTGCAACCATCAATAGGACTTTTTCACTTGATAATGGGAGTTGATTTATACTCTTGGGACGTGTATTAATTTATATACACACAAATGATAGCAAATATTCCATTAAACCATATTAATAATACAGAATTTTTAGGTTAACATCCATTAAATAAACTCTATTTGTATTATCTCTGTTCAAATTCTTTTCCTTGATTTATTGCATAGTGGCTATTGGAAGTAAAATAATTCTCAACTTCAGATTCTGAAGTTTATTATAATCTTACACAAACACATTAAAGAATCAACAAAAAAGGTTGTGTTGTTTAAAAAAAAAAAAAAAATCATAACTCTAAAAGTATTTGAATAAAATGAATATTTCTTTTGGGGAAGAATTCGGGAAATGTCCAAACGTGACTGTATCTTAGACTTTATGATCTCCAGACAATGTGTAGAAGCAATGCGCAGTTACATAAGTAGTCAGTCCAATAGTCATAGTTTTAACAGAAATCCCAGTGCAGCTTGTTGACTTGAAATCTTTAATTATTGTGTGATGGACTTTCAAGCATGCTTATTTCACTGATCCTTTTTTATAAGAATCGCATCATAAGATGGTATAACCAGGTAAAAGAAACTGGCAGTGTTGAATTTAAAAAATGATCTGAACAACCCAGAACTTTCAGTGAAAATGTTTAATTTCCGTATGGAGCCCAAAATTTATATCCAGGCATAGTTCGAACAATTCAAAACATCCTTCATTAACATGCTTACAAAATTCAGTTAAAGTAAAAATTTAAACATGCAGATCGACCTAAATATGTTACATTTTCATACAATGCAATTTATTTAAACTAGTAGTGTTTTTCAATAATATTTCTGCAAGTGGGACAGATTGAACAGGAAAATAACAGTGTGATTTTTCAACAAGATGGTGTGTTCTCACATTACAGCCTAGCAGTTCAACATATCTTCAATCAATGGTTTCCTAAACAGTGGAATGATAGGGAAGATCTGTGAATAGCAGTTCCGTGAATAGATCTGTGAACCATTGGAGTTCTTTTTGTGGGAATACTTCGAAACAAAGTTTATAGTGCATCAATGATTGTGGGATTTTGAAGACAATAATTAACTGAAGATTAAATTTATTTACATGAAATAGCTCTTATACGATAAAAAAAAGAAGAATTTGTTCAACATTGGACAGAGATAATGCACATAAGTTTACTCTTTGAGGTGTTTACAATGGAAAATAAGAAATACCAAACTCATTGATTATATAATACTCTATTTTATTAACATTACTTATTTTTAATAATTATTAAACAGTCTTTAATGACAAAATATTCCAATATACAATTAATCTTGTTTAAGATTTAAATCACTTCTACGCACACTAGAACGAGGTCTATCGTTGTTGTCATCCACTAAATACTCTTGTTCGGGATCTTGTTCATGATATGCATTAAATGCGTATACAGCAATAATTAAATTGACAGTAATAACACTAGCCGCTACAGACCATGCATTATTTGCAAAACCATCGATGTGAAAATGGTCTCTTAGGGTAAATTTTGTTATGAAAAAAGCAAAAAACGGCAATGTAAACATTGCACACGTACATACAAATAATTTAAGTAGGACTGATGTGATCGACATTATGGAATGATATTTACTAGTTTCAAATAGTAAACTTAAATATAATACAAAATATAATTTATTAACAAGCCTACAATTTAACCAGATACTTTTATTATCAAGAAGGCATAAAAATAAAAAGCGTAATAAAATATTGGTTATGGATTAAAATAATGATTGTTTATAAGCCTACACACTGTCCTTAACAAACATTCATTTTTTTGTCTTGTTTTATAAATAAACATAAACGCATAGTTTCTTTAATCTTCGTCACTTGACTTTTAACACTTTCACTGAAGTTTCTTCGCAAGAAGTCTAGATTTTAATCATAGTTGGAACAATGTTGGTTAGTGGCAGCGTTAGGCTTACAAAGTCTGAAACAAGAGTAAAAATAGATTATAAATCTGATATTATAAAGACGCATAATTATTGGTGAAATTGGAAAATGGTCGAGTACTTGGAACTTTTAACTGAGTAGAAATGTTTTATTTGGTAATCCAGGCTATTAACAATCTCTCAAAAGATGTGTCAAATTTTTAGGTTCAGCTTGTGTAGCTCGCAGCAATTATCGCCCCTTATTGTTTAAAGGCAAAAACCTCTCAGTTATCGGTGCTTTATAAAAACAGGAGAAGAGTATAAAGTAAAGACCCATAGCTCTCAAATACTCTATTATGTAGGGGTAGTCACACGAGCGACCTGATTGGAAAGATGAAAGAGTAAGATCTAACACAAGACTACACAGTACTAAAATCCAATTGTGGCATTATGGGAATGCCTGTTTTTCCACGCTTAAAAATCGTTTCCCTGGCAATACAATATTTGAAAACATGATAAAAGATATGTGGCCCAGCCAAGGAGCCCACCAAACCAAAACCATAATAAGTATTAATTAGGATGTAAAGGAATTTTAAATAATAAAATATGAATTGGCACTTGCGATTTTGTTGAGCAGTGCAAGATTACGTAGAAGGGGGGAGAGACGAGGAGTGGAGGGCTTGAACCAGCGAGCCGAGCGGGAGTCTGTTCCAAGAGCCGCGAGAAGGAAGACCGCTACGGGACGAGGTCAGTCCATTTTCGGCCACGTGCTAGCTAAATTAAACGGTATGTTTTTCGGTCACTATTAAGGCTTTATCTTGCCGTTATGTCTTTTTAATAAATTATAAATATTTCTGTAATCTAATTCGGCACTGAAATAAAATATAACATTTAATTTCACTTGCGTTGCGTGCGTTCATTAGCGTCCTAACCCGACTCCTTGGCCCATCCTGACAAGATTCGGCTAAAGTGTACGCGGTCTCCAGCCAGCCAGAGCTTCCAGCTGGTCAAAAAGAAGTGGAGACGGTCACAGATAAACACATAAAACGTCGGCCTAATTGTAAAATCACCTAACTCCATAAAAATCCAATATTTATTTTTTTGCCCGTTATGTTGGCATAGTTACCGCTCATAGTCCTTTAAAATCACATATCTCCAGAAATTCTATTTCAATTTATAAAAAGGTTTTTGCAAATCACCTATCTTTTTTGTGGGAATTTTATGTTTGCAAACCTGCTATCTCCAGCTGTTTTCATTGTATGGCTATGAGGTTAAACTGTGTCCTGTTTTGGTTGTACTACGTCTAAGTTTTTCAACACTATCGACATAATGAATACATTCTACATTTAAAGTAAGTAACAAAGTTTATTTTCTATTCTGCTTATTTATATTTTGCTAAGAATAAAGCTGTCAATAATTACAATAAATGTGCACTGGAGATAGGAGCATTGCGATCATTTTCTTTTAAAGGTTAGTTATAAGTAAAACTGGAGTTAAGTGTTTTGAAATGAAAACGTTTAATATTAACTCATTTTTACACTATTTATATAGGTAATTATACTTTGTAATACATTAAGGAGCTTTCTTTGTATTATTATTGCCAAGCTCTGTTGACTTTCTACAGAATTTATTATTAAGGAGTTAGTGGTTTTTGTATGTATACAACATGGAGTTAGGAGATTTGTTACAAAGGAGGTAGGTGATTTGCTCTCTAAAAATGTACACGGATCTCATATTTCGGAGTTATGTGGTCAGTGGCCTATTGTAATGCCAAATACTGACACACTTTATTTTACTTTCAGGATGGCTAGAAGAGCAGATATTATTTTTAATAAACTTAAATTACCGGTACCGAAGAAAAATGAAGAAAAAGAAAACGAAGATGTTCATAGTAAAATAAAAGGAATTAGGCCTAACAAAAAATGTGTTCAATCAGAAGTAGGCCTACACCTAGTTCCTGAAGAAGAAAATAACACCATTACTTATGACAGCTTTGCCAAAGACATTGTTCATTTTCCTGAAAAACTAAATGACTGTGGTTCAGCAAACGTTAATAATTATAGTGCCTCTTGTAAAAATAGTACTAGTACGGCTAATTCAATTAGTAACTGTACATATCAGCTTATAACTCCTAGGCCTATCCAAGAAACAGCGGGCTCAGATAGGCCTAGCAATATTGAACACTCTAAAACCTTAACGGAAATCAGTGAAGATGAAGAGCTGAATAGACATATAATTAACGACAATAATTGTATTAATACTCTTGACCTAAATATTAGTGACATCAGCTTGAACAATTTAGCCGACGATCCATTATTATTTATTGTAGGTGAAAATGGTGACTTGACGCCAATTGAAACTAATTTTGAAAACAACCCAAAGATTCCATCTGAACTGCCAGATGAACTAGGAGTATTTACTCAAAATAACTTTAATGCCATCAGTGTTTTAGAGAGTGACCCACATGAAAACCAATTCCAAATAGTTGATGATATAGTGATAGACAACAATTCAGAAAATCATGAGATTATTGAAGAAAATGTTATTTTTGAACCAGTGAACATCGAAGTACACCACCGGAGTGAAATAGAAGTGGTATCAGTAGAAAAGACAAAAGATTCAGTGGAAGTCAGTAAAGCAAAAGATGGGGATTTAAGACAAACAAACTTAAATGAAGAAATAAATGATGAAACTGTTTCCAGACAGAATAGAACACGGAGGAAAAGACATCAAGTTAAAGAAAATGATTGGGAATATAAACGAGCTAAACTTTTGAGAGAGAAGGGAGAAGAGTATAAAGGACGGAGACTTGTTGAGGGTAAATCAAAGTTCGTCATAGACAAAAAAAAGAGAAATTTAAAACCCATTACTTGTAAATGTAAGTCACCAACTTTTAGTTGTGGTATTTTATCGGAGGATGAAAGAAAACAGCAATTCTCAAAATTTTGGAGTATGACCTGGCCTGAAAAAAGAATTTTTGTAACCGGACTGACAGAAATAGATTTAACAGCAAGGGCACGCGACAGGAAGTTAGAACACGTGTCAAGAAGAAAGTTTTCTTACAAATTTCATCTAAGAATTAATACCAAGAAGTTAAGAGTTTGTAGACTAACATTTCTCAACACATTTGATTTAAAAGGTTGGACTGTAAACAATTGGCTGAAAGAAAAAACAGAAAATGAGGATTCGCTTGATTCAGATAAATCAATAGAAGGTATGGATGAAATAGAGGATGAAACACTTGGCCAATCAGGTAATAAAAGAAAGAGCAGTAGACCTTCAAGGCAAGAACAGCTTATTGTTAAACACAACAGCTTGAAAGAATTTCTTTTGTCATTACCAACAGTAGAGTCACACTATTGCCGTAAATCATCAACGAAACTTTATCTGGAGCCTTTATGGACATCAAAAAGTGAACTTTATGAGCACTACTCTAAAAAATGGTGCAAAGAAAAAGATATCGAGCCTTTATCTCAATGTTCTTTCCACAAAACCTTTGAAGACTTAAATCTTGCATTATTCAAACCCAAAAAAGATCAATGTGATTTATGTCGTGCATATTTTTTGAAACTTATCAACGAAGAAGTCTATCAAAACCATGTAAAGAAAAAGGATGATGCACTTGCTCAAAAAGAAAAAGATAAAAAAGAAGAAGATAATGTTTTTACAGTAGATTTACAGTCTCTCCTGCTTTGCCCAAAATCAAACGCATCTGCACTTTACTACAGACGCAAATTGGCAGTTCACAATTTATGTATCTTCAATTTGAAAAATAAAGATGGTTACTGTTTTTTGTGGAACGAAAGTGAAGGAAAACTAACAGCAAACGAATTTTCAAGCATACTTTATGATTTCCTTGAAAAACAAATTCTTTTAAGCAGTTCTGATAGTTCAAAGAAGTTCATAATTTATAGTGATGGGTGCACATATCAAAACAGATGTGCTACTTTATCAAATGCATTGTTACATCTGGCTGTAAAACATAAAGTGACGATTGAACAAAAATTTTTGGAAAAAGGTCACACTTTTATGGAATGTGATTCAATGCATTCAGTAATTGAAAGGCATCTTAGAAATAGAGAAATACATGTTCCAGCAGATTACATCACTATATGTAGAAACGCAAGAAAAAATCCGAAACCATATGAAGTTACGTACCTGGACTATACATTTTTTAAAGATTTTAACAAGGAAATTAAGTACAAATCTATAAGGCCTGGGGATAAAGTTGGTGATCCCAAGGTAACTGACATTCGGTGCCTCCAATATTCTGCAGAAGGAGCAAACATTTTTTATAAGCTTGATTATCAAGATGAATACAAAGAGCTCAAACCTGATGTAGACCAAAATTTAGCTCAAAAGAAAACAACTAGAAGGTCAAACAAATCAAAAGATACTAACAACGACATTAATATTGGGAACTTCAACTTTCTCCAACTTTATAAGACTAGGCTAAAGATAGCACGAGAGAAATTTCAGCACTTGCAGGAATTAAAGATTACTGTTCCTAAAGATTTTCATACGTATTATGATAATTTGCCCACTGATTAATTAAATGTGTGTTTTATGTGTTTACATAATATGTATTTT
This sequence comes from Aphrophora alni, assembly GCA_963513935.1. NCBI lineage: Eukaryota > Metazoa > Arthropoda > Insecta > Hemiptera > Aphrophoridae > Aphrophora > Aphrophora alni. The sequence goes on from OY740776.1 coordinate 41,047,197, forward strand.
TACAGTAAAAAGTTGTCATTTTGCCCACTATTATGTGTTTTTACAGTAAGATTCTGTTTATTTTCCCACTTTTAATGTATTTTCACAGTAAAATGCCATTGATTTTTATACTATTATGTGTTTTTAAAGTAAAATAGTGTTAATTTGCACACATTTACATATTTTTACAGTAATCTCCTTTAATTTGCCTACTTAATAATTATTTATTTTATGTATTAAGCATTTACACATTGAGTTTTTTGTAGATTTAAATGCTGTTGTTTGTATGTTTCAAAAATAAATCAAATGTTCTTAAATGAGAATTATTATTATTACCCTAGCCTTGCAGTATTTTTAGTTTTTTACTTTTCATTTACAATTACTGAACCACATAACTCCAGTTTTCAGGTAGATTATAATATTTCAAACCACTTAACTCCTAAAAATAAATCACCTACATCCAATCATCTAACAGAGCAAAACACATAACTCCAAAAGTAAATCACCCAACTCCAAGTAATCAAATCAGCAAAGCAAGTAACTCCCAAATATTGTATATATTTTAAATATATGTTTTTTTATGTTATTTAATTTTAACTGTAGCATTATAAATAACTTAATACCGAGTTTGATAAAAATAGCATTTTATATGTTTTTAAATAACCAGTTTTTTTTGCCTCCTGTAAAATTACAAATATGTGAGTTAGGTGATTTTACAATTAGGCCGACGAAAAAGAATATTTCTTATACAGAGTGTCTGAAAACAAACTTGCACCATTTTAAACTTTCTTATTAATTAAGAACACTACACCACATGTGGGCAGGAATATCTGGGAACACATCCGATAAGAATCATACTTTGTTGAAGGTTGTGTTAACAGTTTTGCACACCTTAACATGATTCAAAATTATTTTATTCTTCAGCTTCGATTGATAGGATGTATAGTAAGATGGAACTTCAGCTCATTATGCATAGTTGGCAAGGGACTATTAAAATGAACATTTCAAAGAACAGTAGATTGGTAGGTGCTCTGCAATACAATGGTCACCTAGAAGGCCGGCCTTAATAACCCGTGACAAATGTTGATTAAGTGAAAACTGATGAGAACGACTGTCTTTAACATGATAAAACTGTGTCCAGACAATGGAAAAGCACAGAGGTGTAATTTAAAGCAAATTTTATGTGAAATATTAAACATTAAATACTAACGACAATCAATACGTTTTTTCTTTATATGGGAAGGAACTTTGAGGCGACTCTTACTATTGTTACTTTTGAGATGACGAGCTTAGAAATATTAAACATATGAAGATCAAGCTTCATATTTTATTTTGATTATCTCAGTTAAAGTTTTAAGTTTAGCCATATTTCAATATAACCAATAATTATGCTCGTTTTGTATAGTTTACCTTGCTGTTTATCAGAGTTGGCAGCAATTGTTTCTCTAATGGCGTCCGTATATTGTTGTACATACACTACAGGTCTACATTCACTTTTACAACATTTCCCACGAATTATATTAATCATAAGCACTCGTCCAAGCCAAGGATCTAATTTGGGATTGTTCTTAAAAATTCCAGTTTTTTCAATTATTCTTTCCAACAGATTCCATTTGTTAGTGGTTTCGTTTACGAGCGCAAATAATGCAGGAATGTTCTGAAATTGTTTTATTTCAATTAAAGCATAATTTAAAAATATTTATTATACTAAACGATGCAAAAAAATTGCACCAACTTTATCATACACTCAACAAGCAAAATCAAAGCCCATGCATCTTTAATAATATTTATGTTTTGCGGTATCCAATTAATTTATAAAATGTGAAAAAGTTCAATTAGGTAAAATATTATATTACCTGAATAGTCCATAATGTAACTTCTTTTAAACGGTCTTAACTTTTATAAGATGAACTTCTGATTATCAGAAGTTAAGAGTTTTGATTTAAAAAAATATCCTACCGATTCAAAAGAACATCATAAAAAAAGTGTTTTTATTATAAATTTTTTACATATATAGGATAAATAAATTAATCATTAGGGTAAAAAATAAATATTCACGACACAAAAATGTTTACATAATAGTGAATTAATATGTTATAGCTCAATGTTATAGTTTCAACAGGACGGAGCCACATCACATACTGCACGATGATTTATGGCAGCAGGGAGACAATTGTTTGGAGATTGCATTATTTAAAAGAATGCCTATATCGCTTGGATTCCTCCCCCCAGTCTCGAGACCTCTCAATATGCAATTTATTTTTATGGGAGCATGTGAAAGGTGTCATGTACCTAACATGACCAACAATCCTTGCTCGGCTCTAACGAAATATTGGATAGGAAATAGCCAACATAGGAGGGGACACATCCCGTCATAGCATGCAAAGTCTGAAAATTGACTCACACAATTTGTTAAGTAAAATTGACAACATTTAACTGAAGTTATTAAAAAAAAAAGATATGTAACTAAACTTCTAGCCTTGGAAAACGTATTTGTTAATTCTCAAATAAAGTAATGTAATTTTCTTTCACTGTTTTTATAATCATTTCAAATATTCCTTTTAACCTGCTCCACTCTGTATTACTATGAATTTAAAATCAGACAAACCCAAAACATGTTTTAAATCAGTTTAAGACAAAGTCACACAGTGGGATTCAGGTAATATAATATTTTAACAAAAAGACATATTCACATTTAAAAGTATTTATTACAATCTCTACACAAAAATGGAAGTTTACGTAGCAAGCAACTATGTGCCAAGTTCCATGAAAGTAAAAAATTGATGAGTAAAAAAAAAAGATTTTTTTTTTTGTAAATAAAAAGCCAAAAATGGCTTAATGTTTAATATTTTTTTCCCAAATTTACTCTCAATATTCATTCATTTTTTTGGTTATGTTTGACACATTTGGTTGCGTTGTTCCTAACATGTTGAAAGTAGCATGGCAAAGATGTGGTAATTATCACTGTTACTTAAGACAAGCCCACCTGGCATGGTCAGGAATTAGGTTGGCCCTGGAATGACGACCGGACATGGAGGGTTAAGACATCTTTATGTGGCCACAACGTTCCTCTCACCAACTTTCCACTGATATCTTCTTCTAACCCATAGGAGGTATGATGCACACAAAGCTTCTTTAGACATACATTTTAAAAACTGTAATTCCTTCAGAAGATGTAACCTAACTTTAAACTCATTTTGTTTAATGATACTTATCAAATAAACATTTTTTAAAAGATGGCGACCATATTGTTGAAATAATAAAAAAAAAACTTTTGTTTTGTGATGATACTTATTTTTACTTAGTTATGGTCTCAAAGGACTGTAAAATGAATGTTTTCATGAAAAATAATTATAGGTTTTAAAAAACTTTCTTTACTAGAGTAGGCTATCTGAGAAAAAAAACATTACATTACAAATGTCATATTTTTCTTAATTATAAATTATTAGGTTTTTACAGTTCAGTTTTTAATTATTTCCTACAAATAAGAGGCTGTCGTTCATAATTGAAACAACTAACTTGTGTATTTTTACAGGCCACGGGATTGAGCACTGATTTCTATTCTCTATGCTATGATGGTTTCCCTTCCTAATTAGACTAGTTAGCATAAAACAAATGGAAAGGAATTTAAAAGAATTAGACCCTAAATCAGTTATGATACCAAAATTATGTAAACGACTTATGATTTGATGGGTTGTTACAATTGGCAGGTGGAAGAACTTAGTTGCAACCACGGACACTAGAACACATGGTAGGGGTCATGAGTAGGATGCGCAGTAGACTATGGCGCCAGTGACGTCACTCTGAACCCTCCCTCCCGGCCTGCCGCCTGTACACTTCGCCACTCAGTTGCATACAGACACCGGTCTCTGCAACATGTGTTTTGCTACTTGGTGACTAATTAGTGCGTTAGTGTTGGAAAACCGATGAAGGGGATGTGTACAGTAGAAATACAGTTTTTAAAGTGCGTCTTTAGTATATTTTAAAGTTTATTCGGGTGAAAACTATGGTTTGTTGTGCAATTGCAGGCTGTTCTAACCACACTAGAAATCAACATAAACTGGCATTTAAATTTCACAGTTTCCCGAAAGAGAATGAAACTAGACAAAAGTGGGTACATGCTTGTAGACGCGCTGATTCCTTTTCAGTTGACACTGCTCGAATTTGCTCAGTGCATTTTGAAAGTTCGGCATATGTGAGAGATTTAAAGAGTGAACTACTTAACTTACCACCTAAACAAGTTTTAAAACAAGATGCTGTTCCAACTTTAAATCTACCTGCCTCTAGCGTAGTTTTAAAGGATAAAAGTTCACCAAGCAATGAAAAAAGAACAATTCGAGGGCAAAAAAGGAGTAGTAGGAAGGAAGTAGGAGATATTTTACAAGGAACCAGCAATGACTTATTTTTTAGCGAAAAACTCGTCAGCGAGGAAAATAATATGCCCTAATCAGACAACGTGAAGCATTGTGAATGTGATATTGAGTTTAAATTCAAAATTAGAAAGTATGAGTACTCTAAAGAACTTCGTGAACAAAATATACAATTACAAGATCGTCTATCTCAGACAAACACGGAGTTATTAAGATTACAACAGCTAAGAAATGTGGTTAGAGGAACTTTTTATGAAAGAAGCGGAGGAGATTATTACCGAAGTGGACGAGATTTTCAAAAGTTGTAATGATGTCGAAGAGGAAGTACAAGATTTGAAAGAGAAAAAAAGAGTTACTAGAGATGATTGCTGGCTATGTTGCTTACAGAGTTAAGCGCAAGCTACCTGAACAAGCCCACAAGTATGGCGATTTCACGAAGAATGTACATGTTACTGGAAAAAATTGGCTTCAAGCCATTTCAAGAGGATATTTAATGAAACCAACTGATTGGTTTATGGAGTCAGTGAAAATGGAAAAAGAGTTTCAAACATTCCATGGCGATTTCATTCACAACAGCCCAAAGGTGTTCACCAGGCTGATTAATATAATTAATGCAAAATATCCTGGGATGGCGAACTTTGCTGTTACGTGTTATGTAAGAACACGTACCTTCATTAGAATGAATAATCTCAACAAAAAAAGAAAATGCAAAGGAAATATGAGAGCTGAAAGTGAACAGAGACAGAAAGTGAAGAAAATGAGAAAAGCTACTAATTGATGAAGTAGTCTACAAAGAAAAAACTATTTGGTATGTAAATAAAATAATCTAATGTATAAAATTCAACCCTCTGTATAAATGAACAATAACGATTCAATTGCAAAAAAAAATAAAAATTTTGCAGGGGTTTCTCCGTACCACAGGTCTATATGGTCCAAGCCTGATGGGAGCATCTTTTCCCCTAAAAAAAGTAGTGACCTCCGAGGTAGTGAAAGAGGTTGACGTCCTTCGGAGGCTTTGTACTAACATTTCACCGACCATAGAATATTACCTATTCATACAACAAGTTCAGTTAACATAAATATTTTGGAATGGTAGCATGGCTAGATCAAAGAAGAGAAGATTATAGCTCTTAAATAGTTCGTTCAAAATTTGCGCACACGGAAATTCATCAAACTCTAGTGGCTATTTTAAAACTCATTGTGTTTGTATCCAAGTCACTCTTTTTTATTTTTTATATAATAAAACAACATTGATGTCCGTTTATGTGACTTTTTTAATAATAAAGTAGTTACTTACTTTATAATTATATGACGCGTTTCGGAACTCGTTCCATTTTCAGAATATCGCTCTGCTGAGGTCGTTAAAACATTAAAATAAATTATTAAACAACATATCACAACACATATACACATACACGCGCACATTAACACAGACAATATTACCGTGTGTGCACACCATCGAATACGTTTATATACCCTAAGTGTACTATTACACAAAACTTGAGAGTAGTGACAAGGTTAAGAAGGCCCCTTTAATATTAATAAATCTATATACCAATATAAAATCGTACCGGCCTGCAAAATTACACTTTTGTCCGTAAGTATTAAAAATATCTAACGAAATTAAAGGCTGCAGGTTACGCGTTTTAGTGTTCGAATAGCGAATGACATTGTGGACTGTGAAATCTGTATACAGTGCGGCGAGGCGGAGGGTTCAGGGTGACGTCACACCTCACAGCCGAGCGGCGGGGACCTGCGCGTGACCCCTATCATGTGTTCTAGTATCCGTGGTTACAACCATTTTCGGGCGTTTTGCAATAATTTTAAAAACATACTCTTATAAAATATAACATTTATTCAAACCATATGTTGCAATAGATAATTTTATTCAGTAAAGCATTAGATTATACTTGAAAAATGAAATTTATATATTACTATATTCTAATATATTTTATAACTCAGTTAAATAAAACAAATTAACAAAAAAAATGTAAAATGTGGTCATACCATCATACCCGGTGGAAACTTTTAATGTCAATACATATAAGCATTTCAAGGTAGTCATATTGTCTCAAATAAGATACAGATTTAAAAACTGTATAGTTTATAGGGATTTTGTGTAGAGAAATGTATGTAAATGTAGAAAACTGAAAATGTGCACTCAATCGTGAAAATTGCAATATTCTATATGGTTATAATGAAAACTCTGTGAAACACAAGTGTAACATAGCCCTGTAATATAATATATGAAAATTATTAGAAATAATCAGAAAATATAATAAAAAAATTCATATTGAAATTGCTAGACCTAGGTTATTACTCTGAATAAACTAGGCCTATTATACGAATATTTGTAATTATATTCACAAAAAACTAAGAACAGCCAATAATTACTTCATAACATCACTAAAACAACTTTGTATATATGTGTGTATATACTATATATATATATATATATATAAAGCCACCTTATCAGACCTAAGCGTAAATTTGTTAAAAAAAGAATTTTGTGTTATTTCACAAGCGGTCACCAATCCAAGTACTAACTAACTACAGTCAATGTTTTGAAATGTGATTTATTTTTCAGTGAAAAAGTTAGCTCCACATTGAAAACTTATTTTATTATTGAAATAAGGAAGGTAGAACATGATTAAAAAAAATTACAAAAGATAATGGTAACATTCTTTATTAACAATTATCATAGTGTACTTACCATAATTGTTTTTGAATATTAAGTAAGATCTGGTCATTATTGTAGACAATTTATTTACAACATTGAAATATCTGGTTTAAACTTCCCATGGATATTATAGAAATTGTATTAAGCAACACTATAAAAGTTCCAGCTCGGCAATCTCAATGTTTATATAAATTTAAAGAGTTGTAAAGCAAAGAAACAATATTTAAATTTTAGATAGTTCCCTTTTCATGAGGCAAGGTGATGATGACCACAATGGGTTTTCGCCTTAAAACAAAATATGTTTCATGAGATGATGACGACTAAGAGGTTTTTTGCTGTTAAAGAAAGAAGAAAATATGGTAATTGTGTAGTGTACATGTTACCGAAAATACATCTATAGGTTAGTAGGCCTATGTGGTTACACTTGAACTACAACTACAAAGATTGGGCTTATGGCAGTTATTATAAGTAGAGGAAGAGAACTGGTGTTTCAGGTACATAAATAGTTCATGTCTTTTACCTTATATATATATATATATATATATATATATATAAACTATCATGTATTGGAATAAGTAGATAAAGGCCAAATAATATTAACTCATTAAAACTACATAATCTTAATAATCATCCTATATCCTTTAAGATTAAAGGGTACAGGTGCAAACAATTAGGCTCAAAAAACAGAAGTGTTTTTGAAGTTTACCTGCCCCACCTAACTCCTAAACATTTTAATAGACCTACAAACTAACAAAAATAATTAGCTGTAATTAGGCTCAAAATAGTTCAAAGTAATTATAAATAATAAAACTAATATAAATTATCAGAGATAAACTGTGGGTTAGTCTAATATAATTAGAATGGCGATATAAAATTGCTCTCTTAAATAAATGAACTAGTCTAGGCCTACCATAAGAATATGAAATCACATTTATTGTAAACACGTGACACAGGTTTTGTACTACTTACATGGTGTTTATACTTTTTATCATATAGCTGTGATTTGACACTTGAACCATTTTGTTTTACAAGCTTCAAAATTTTTGCTGCAGCTTTAAATAATTTTGGAACATTTTGTTGATCCTTTACTAAAGATATTTCTGACATAGCTATAGTTTCGATAAACTATTTATTAACATTCTCATTTAACAAAATTCATTTAGGTTAACTAACCTAACGAATAATACAGAATTCAACTTCAAAAGTATTTAAGAATTCAACCTGTAATCGTAATCTATCTGGTATCACAGATGAAATATATCAAAATGTTATACTGGTTATTATATCTGTGTTCTGTAATTGTCGCTTGTATATAGAGCTCACTGGGTAAAAGTCGTAGTAGTGACTTTACTTACCCAGTATAGATTAGTTTGGTAATCATCCAAAATATTTGACTTCTGCTTTTTGATAGATATTCTGTCATGGTCGTAGGGAACTGAATTTCGACACGCCGACTGTCGTTTGTACATAAATACAATAGCGGCCACCAATAAACATAACACAGACACAAGTCATGAACGAGACGAACATAGCAAGTAGAAATTTCACATCTACTACAAGCCTAGCAAACAGAAAGTAATAATGTAACAAGGTTCATAAAATCTGTGTAACGACTATTAAATTGTTGAAAATTTTTAAACAAACTTACACTATTGGGTAAGACACCTTGATCTATCACTACAATTTAATAATTCATACATGGGCTAAAAAAAACAAATTTTAGCATTACAATTTAGGATCTGCAAGTATTATGGTGGGGGGGGGGAGTACTATGATTGATCCACCAACTTGTGGTACTTTCTCATGTATATATGATGCCAATATATTAGTTTTGAACCCCCCCCCCCATTAAGTCCAAAAGAGTGGTTCATAATCACTGCTTGTCTGTCAAATGCATGGAGCAATTTTAATAAAATTTGGTATGTGGGTATATTTTAGTCATATCTAAACGTTATTATATATTTTTTTTATAACACAATTTTTATGGTAGAAGCCATATGAGAAAATATAAAAATTATGATTCTCTGTTCGATTTGTCTTTCAGGATTTGAACAAAACGTATTGGTCGCTATTTCTCAAAAAATGGCAATTTGTTGCTGTTATAAAAGACGTAATTTCTCAAAATCGGCTGTACCAATTTCGTCTATTTTTTAGTGAAATGTGTGGATTAATACTTAAACTTATGTAAAGAAAAGTATTATGGTTCAGGAATTAGTACTGTGTCCATTGTTGACTGATAACTACAGATGGTGCCAATTAGCATGGAGTGCGAACAGGGGAGTGTGCAAGTCTCCTACTCCGGCACCCACTAGTCTGGAGAACGTTTCCCCTATCGCGGCGGTGTACAGTCAGTCGCTCCACATGTTTCTCTACCGCCTGCCTTACAATTACTAAAGCCTTATTATCGTTCACAGCAACTGACTACTTTTTGGTGCTGACTGTACTGAAGACTCACAGTCGAGTAGGAGAGGGTACGACTTTAGAGCGCATGCTCAATTGACGCTTCACGCTGCCGTTATTAAGTTATTACTGTACTTACAGGTGAATTTATGGTTTTGAATTTGTTGAAACATATTTTTGTGTATGTGAAAATTTTTTGTGTTGTCTTTAGAATTGTTTACTATTGAGAAAGATCTGAAAATACATTACTATAAAATTGCATAAAAAACCTACTCCTATATAGAGTGCGGCAGAATTGATTAGATGATTTAAATTGACACTGAAAAGAAACACTGATAGCACACTATTCTCTATGTTAATTCATCCAGCAATTTAAAGCATGTAGTCACCATTGAGGATTATTCAATTAAGTATCATGCACTTGCTGCAGAATTAAAAAAAAAAAAAGTGATTCGGCTATCGTGACACAACACAAATTCAGAAGCTGTTCAAAACATAGGAAGAAATAGAAAATTGCCCAACACACCAAACCATTATCATTTAGGTAAATCATTTCACATCAACTGCCTCTGCACTATCGAAAAAGAATCCTGGTTGTTCACCATCAATTTGGATATCAGAGAATGTGGAGAGAGTAAGAGTGGCATTCATAGCAGTCAACAATGTTCTGCTAGCACAATTGTGCAGGACTGCGCATGTCAGATGGGACTGTTAGGCAGATGTTACATATGGTTATGCATTTTCCTTCATTTAAAATTCAAATGGTACACCAATTACTGAGATTTTTTCAGTGAACAGAATTTTTTACTAATTTCTAAGAAATGATTGACATAAATCCACAATTTCTATAAAATTAAAAATGAAAGATGAGACCCATTTTCAACAAACACAATTTCAGGTATTGGGTAAAAGAAATCCGCGTTAACTGGATCAATCTCCTCTGCATAGTAAGAAAGTTAGTGTGGTGCGAGTTCATTTTGGAATCATAATTCTTTGATGACAGTAAAGGTAACAACTGAACATTAGGTGACAATCTTGAACTATTTTCTCCAACCAATAATAAGACAATAACAGGTTGATTTGTTATTGTTTTCAACAAGATGGTGTGATATCTCACAATGCAAACGGTTTGATCATTGTATCCAGGACATGTCATTTCACGTAATGATGATGTAACTTGGCGCTCATGCTTGCTGACTTTATTCTTATGAGGTTACTATTTATGGGGATAAGCATAAAGCGACACGAATTCACATGATAGCCGATAATAAAAAATGCTTTTCAACATACTTTCAAAATATGTAAGTTTTAATGTCTAAAATGAACAATAAATTTATAATTTTATAACTTTAAATAGACTAATCAATTCTGCCCCACCCTGTATTAAAGTTAAAATATACAGTTCACTTTATGAAGTTTTTCCTTCATGATTTATAAATAGCATGATGTTTCTGGCATTATTCTAGATAAAACACATTTTAGTACTATAATAGAAACTTCTAAAATTGGTTTACATGTTTGGATAATATAGAGCACTGTCATCATTCTAAAAACTAATTTTCTGAACTCAAGGGGTTCTGAAGTCGGATATATCCACATCGTACAACCATCTCTATATGTTAGAAAGTAAAATGACTGACTTTAATAATGGACATATCGTCAGTTGGATTACGCAGAGGTTCAGCTTTTCAATAATTTCCTATTAGAACCATAGAAAAAAAAATGATAGGCTACTGGTATTAAATAAAAAATAATAAAAACACAACTGTTGAGAGTAAAACAATAATTTATTCTTTTTATTTGATTTAATTACAATTATATACAAAAACAAGACGTGCATATAAAGTTGTAAAATCATTACAAAATACAAATAAAAACAACTATTTTTAAAAACTCTAAACAAGAAACAATAGCCTACACAGTTTTACTTTTAAAGGAGCAGTGTGGCGTAATTGGTATATACATGGCCTACCTCACTACAACTCATGCTACCAATGTTACGTAGGTTCGAGTCTAGTTGGTAAACATACCTTACGCATCTCCACTGACCTTACAAGCCTAGTTGTCATAAAGAATCAATGTCAACTATCAATAGAAACATTACAGGCCTACTAGGCCTATTTATGTACAAAAATATCTACGCTACAATAATTTATATAAAATTTTAAAATAATATTTATTACTTTACTGATTTTGTACTTTTATGAAAATTTGAACACTTTTTTCTGAATGACACTTTTGAAACTCGCATTGATTTAGATAAGTATTCTTTACCTAACCGTAAACTGTTTTGACCAAAACACGCGACTAACTATCTTCATTTGATACAGTTTCACATTCCTCTGAACTTGCTTCTGTATCTGAAATCATTTCTTCAGTGTTCTTTTTTTCTTCGTTATCGATCATGTATTGCTCACATTCAGCCCAAGGATCTTCCAACATAGATTTATCACAATACCTTGCAATTGGAGTATTGTTGTTTGAATTGTTGCTGTGGTTGAATCCACCCTTAAACCAAAATAAAATTTTATAAAACAGCACCACCAAATAATTTTCACTTTAAATCATGTAAATTAGATAAACAAAACAAATTCTTAAGGTTGTGTTGCAGCCATCTACAATCTTACCATTTTCTTAATTATCAAGCTGTAATGATATACTAAAGTAATTAAATTTTCAATAGCCTATTACCTAATGATATTTATATATAAATAGGAGAAAAAACACTACTACAAGTTAAATATTTAATTGTCATGATTTTCATATTTTATATGAATTATAAATTGGATTTTCTTCAAAATTAGTCACTGGAAACCATGTGTTAATATTAAAATTAAAAGAACTTAAGTGTTGAAATTTATGAAAATTTATTTTGTAATGTAATAAATTAATTTTGTATACGAGGGGGTGTTACTTTAAATCTTAGCTTCTGAAAAATAAGGAGAATATATATATATATATATATATATATATATATATATATATATATTATGTGTCCCCAAAGTCCCACCCCCTTATTATTTTTTTAATTAATGGAAATAGACAGATTTGCTTTGGGGAAAGTTTAGAAAACCAAAGGAGGAGTTTTTTGAAGTATCAAAATTTTCAACCCTTACCTCCAAAATGGGATAGTTTGGGGATAAGTCAAGAATTTTAAATAGCAACTCCTATTGAGTGATACCTCATTTTAAAAATAAGAATAATGGTGCAAATTAGAGGTCTCTAAGTACATCCTACCCAACATAGCGACCAATCGAATTGTGAATTTTACATTAATAAGTTTTATTCCAAATTACAGAAAACAAGCTGTAATTTGGCATTTTGTAAACGTAATTCTGATTGGGAGTTACAGTTGTTGAAAAAACTGTCATTTAGCAATGCTAAATAAAGTAAGTCCAAAGGTCTGTGTACTCACTTTTGTGACATGATAAACAAGATTAAACTTAAGATAAGGGCTGAACAACAATGAGGGTGGTTAACATCTTATCTCTGGTGAAAGTCAAGTGTTTGGGAATAAAGAGGCGTACTGCAGGCTTAACCATCTTAATGTTGGGCTGTTAGTCAAGAGTGCAACATTCTGACCAGTTATTTTGCTTGTGAATAAGTTATTTTTGTTGTGATTTTTTAAATAATGGTCCGGTCAAATGAATACAAAGTGAAGATGATTATGCTTTATGGCGAAGCTAGGAGAAATTTGCACATGACAGTACGTTTATTTAACGCTGCATATCCAGATAGGCAGGGTGGATAGGGCATATGTAAGGCAACTCGTTAGAAATGTAGAACGACATTCAGCGTTAAAGATGCTCCGCGATCAGGCCGACCTCGTGTAACTACAAAAGAGATTGAGGTTGGTGTGTTAGCTAGTGTTGCTGGGAATCCTCATGCATCAGCCTGGTCCAACTTACAAATCAAATCTGTCTATTTCCATTAATAAAAATAAATAAAAGGGAGGGTGGGACTTTTAGGACACATAGTATTCATTGTTGAACAGCCCTAGAACTACATATATTTTATTTTATATAAAATATATAAAATAAAAAATACAAATATAATAGAAGGTAAAATAAAAAATACAGACTACATTTGACAGATACGAGTAGTATATATAAAACACATAGTATATATATATATATGCTATGATAAATAAAGTTTAACATACAAAATTCACATTCACACAACTTTAGATATAAGGGGCAGTTATTTAATTTAACCCTTCGCACGCTGAATAAAATTTGCCTTATTTCACCTCAACGCTGAAATAACTTAAAAAATTTTTTGATATTTTTTCAAAGTTAATTTTTGTTTTCGTTTTGTATATGAAAGGTTAATTAAAAAAAAAATGTCATCATTGGTTTTCGGCTACATTTAACATTTTTTTTATTACATACAACAAAATAGTAAAAAATTGCAAAACAATTTTTTGTTTTTATTAATTTTTGTAAATTGGAACAGTTATATTGTGAAATAATAATAAAAAATACAAGGTAATGTTAAATAAAACAAAAAACAATACTTCTTCAAAACAATGCTCAAATGCAAACACGGAGGTCGTCGCCTATCAGACTGCGAGTATAGCCGTTATCCGCTCTGTAGAAGCTATAGAGTGAGTGCGCCGCCGGGCAATTCCAGACAAAATAGCGCCCCCCTCCACTGCCTTGAGGCGTAGAACTTTCAACAAAACGTTTTCCTATTCCTGAATAGACAGCGGACATGCCTCTGCATTCTACCGGAACTTTGGTGAACTAATTAACTAACCACAGGCTAAAATATATTTTTGCGACTTTAATCGTCATTCGCGTTTGGGTCAAAGTCTACCTTGCGGCTATACTCGTTTGCCATGTGGGAAGGGTTAAATCACAAATGCCTACTGCAACGAATAGTGTATAATTTTTATTTTAAGCATATAGTTGATAACATCATATAAGTATTATAACATCATATAAGTTACATTAGTTGTTATTTGTAAGTAGGCCCCTAATAAATCATAATATTAAATGGCAATTATAGTGTCCTGATTTTTAGCTATTAAATTTAACCTGCATGTGTAAACTATGTAGCCTACTTATTAAACGAATATGAATTCATGCTTACAGTTTTAATAAGGCGAAATATGGTTCATATACATTAATTTGATATAAGGTTTATAGGAAAGGTTAGCTTCTGTTGTTAATTCAAATTAATATTTTAATTGAATTCTAAATATATTGCTCTGGCTGAGAAATAAATTCTGGCTGGTAAAACTCTATTTTAAGATGAATTTAAGATGTTATTGAAATTATTATTCTGCAAATCTATAACTTACTAATTAATGAGTAAAGATAATAAAACACAACTTTTTTATTTATTGATTTTATTTTGTAATATCCACTTTTTATTAGTCTAGCCGACCAATGGTTTCGCCTGCTAAGGCATTGAGGAGGCTGTATTACAGACTGAAGAAAAAAGAAAAAAACATAAAACCTTAAAACTAGAGGGTGGGATACAATGAATGGAAGGTTTTGTATAACTCTCCAAATTAGTAAAACCTTTAAAAGTTATTTGTACTTAGAACAATCAACTGGTTTTCCCATTATGTATTGTTCCTATGGTCATTGCCCAGGCAGGGTATTTCCCCAACCTTCCATTCATTGTATCCTAACTCCCACCCTCTAGTTTTAAGGTTTTATGTTTTTTCTTTTTTCTTCAGTCTGTAATACAGCCTCGTCAATGCCTTAGCAGGCGAAACCATTGGTCGGCTAGACTAATAAAAAGTGGATATTACAAAATAAAAAATAAAATTGTGTTTTATTATCTTTAAACATGGAATTCCACCAAGAACCATCGGTCTCAACAGTAATGAAAATTAAAGAATTAATGAGTAGTCTACCTAGTCGTATTGAGATAGCCTGTTTTGATTTTCATTCAGCCTCTTTAATTCAAGACTATATAGGCCTATTAAAATGATGGAATTTGGCTTAAATCATACTAAATTGTTTAAGACTACAAGTATTTTACCAGTAGAAGCAGGATTAACTTACCTTTTCACAATTTTTGTAAAAATAACAGAGATTGTAGTAGGGAATTCAGAAATTTTACCTTACAAGGTTTCAAGATTACAATAAATAGCCACCTTACTTAACCTACGCGTAAATTTGTAAAAAAAAAAAATAGAAGAAATTGTCCGTTATTTCCCAAGCGGTCACCCATCCAAGTACTAACCGTGTTCGATGTTGCTTGACTTCGGGTGACATATAAATGGATCGAATTCTGTAGTTTTGAAAATGCAATTTTTCAGTGAAAAAATTAGCTCCGTGTTGAAAACTTATTTTATTATTAACAAATAAGGTATGTAGAACATGTTATAGAAAAAAATAATTGCAAAAAAAATCAGTGACTTTCTTTGTAACAATTAACAGATTTTATTATTAAAAATTATAAAATCGTTAACTATTTACCTTGTATTCAAACAATCAGTTCATATTTTTTGTCGGAAGATACTTTTCAAGTCACAAAATACATTATTTTAGTAGAAAATAAGAAGTATAAAAGTACGAAATCCAGCTTAGGTTATGACTGGCTACGATATTGATAACTATGTTTGTCAAGTCAGTGAAAGTTGTAATTTCTTGTTTCACTAGCCAGACCTAAAAAAACAAATATTTTTTACCATGACAAATAATAAACATCAAAAGATTACCCACCCACTAATTTGACTAACGTAGTCCTACATATTAACGTAGTCTTCCATAAACAAAGCTGGATTTAACCTAACAACAGCTAGATTCCCTTGTTTTCTATTTGTTATTGAACAGTGAAGAAATGCATTTTTGGATTTGAAACATCTTCCGACAAAAAATATGATCATATTGTTTGAATACAAGGTAAACGATTTTATAATTTTTAATAATAAAATCCGATGATAATGTACAATAGATATTTACCCTTTCATAAATATATAATCTAACTGTAACTTGCCAGGAAGGTTAACCAGTTGAACAAGAGCTGTTAATAGCTATAACAGCACAAACATTTTAGGTCAAGTTTATATTCTAGAAGACTTAAAAAACTAATTAGTATATTTTAATATAAAATCTATGTAATTGTTTACTTTAACTGCAGCCGGTCTTTTTAGTGATTTTTTTAAAAATCATGTTCTAGCCTATATAGGCCTACTTACTATTCATTAATAATAAAATAAGTTTTCACACAAACCTAACTTTCCCCCCCGAAAAATTACGATTTCAAAACTATGAAATTCAATGCATTTATAAATAAATATTGAGCTTGACTTGTGAAATAACATTATGTAAAACAAAAACTCGAACACAGGATCTCAAAAAAATTACGATTATAATGCATTATAAATTTCATAAGTGCCAAAAATTAAAAATTCAGAACAGGCATTAAAAATTACGTAATGCATTTATAGATCACCAAAGTCAAGCAACATTGAGTGCGGAGAGTACTTGGATGGGTGACAGCACAATTTCTTCTTCTTTTTTTTTCTTTTCAAAATTACGCATAGGTCAGGTAAAGTGGCTATATATAGTCACCTTACTTTACCTTGTAAGGTAAAAATTCATGTACAAACCTATTTTAAAACGTAATTCACTTAATGGACCTTAACCTAGAAGAGTTGAAATTGTTTTGTTTTTTCTGTGAAAAAGTTAGCTCTGCAGTGTAAACTTATTTTTATTAATTATAAAAAAGGTATGTAGAGCATGATTTAAAATATCGCCAAAAAGACAGGTTGCAGTTACAATAAACAGTTACCTCAAATCTAACCTAACCCATTCATTAGACATAATTATCTTTTAAACTCAAAGATGACTTGTGATTATAAGTTACATGAGATTTTAAATTTAAGTTGAGCGACTATATTAATCAAGACCAAACTGGCCATTTAAGTAGCAAGAGGTCAGAATAAATAGGCTATTACTATTGGTTGTGAATCTTAAAAATATCTTATAGGCTAGTTACAATTATTTTGTCAACTTACTCTGCTTCTGTGAGAGCCAAATTTATTGTATGGGCTGAAATTACTTGAGACTGAACTTTTAGGACTGGACATGTTGCTACCAAAACTATTTCTATTATGATAGTTATTTCCTTGATTCCAGCTATTATTGCTTCTGTCTTGATTCCAACTGTTATTTGGGGAGTATCTTAAACCACCTCTAGGACTGCTATATCCTATTGGTATAAAATCTGGACTTTGTTGATCACTATCTGATCCCGAACGGACACTGAAATTTCCTCTTGGGCTCAAATAAGGATTATTAGGAGCTAAATGCAAAGGTTGCTTCATACCTTGTTGATGGTTATGTTTAGGAGTAACATTATAAAACCTATTCGGTCCTCCGCCACGATTAAAATTTGGTGAACGACCATTCATTATGAAGTATTACGTTTTCACAAAAATACTACACAAATAATAATAATAATAATAATACTTAATAAAGTATTAACGTTTAGTGCTAAAATGTAAAAATACAAACAATCTACAATAGAGAATGTCAACACAAACAATGAACTTGGATCACACTATCACAGATCACAGCTCACAGTTCACAAGTCATAAGCGTCTAAGTGATGTTTATGTGTAAAATGTGAAGGTTATGTTTTGACGTGGCTTTTTAAAACGGCAAGCGCAATAAATATTGAAACGCAAAATTAAGTTTAAAGTATTAAATAAGTTTTGTTAAATAGTTATATTATAATAAATGTATAAAGATCAAAATAAAATTTCATAAATTTTAACAATTACCGATATAGGATCAGATTAGGTTCATTAGTTAATTCATATTTAGTAATTTTTAAAACCAAAAGAACAAACTAAACTATCATATTCCAAATAATCGTAATATACCCACATAGTTGGAAAAGCATGATTTTTTTATTGTTATATGATTTAATAACAAGAATGTCTGGAGATTGACTGATCATAATCCTACGTCACACACTATATTCCATGAAAAGACAAATAATTATTATTGGTATAAATTGGGTTTACGAGTATTGTTGATAACCAAGTTATTTACGACTAATTTAGTGTGTGTAATATGTACTCATGGTGTCGTTTGTGTTATTAATAGTTTTGTTTTGATTTGTTATGTGAGTGAAATGTAGTTTCATACTAAAAAGCGATAACAAAGAAACGGGCGACCCATTTAAGGTTAGGATTTTAAGGTAAAGACTAGCTCAAAATTGACAATTTAAACGGATTAGTTTGTTTAAATTTAGACACTAATTACTGTTTAAACTATTTGGCTTTTCAATATTAATGGCGTTATATATAACACAATAATGAATAATTAAAATAATTCAATAGACATTTTGCAAATATTCTTTCAAAAAGTTTTGTACGACAAAAATTTAATAATTTACATTAAACGAACGCACGTTGACAGAAATTATTAGCTGTAAATAATTTTTTAAATCGTAGTTATTGTATAATATAGGTTATAAGGACTGCAATCAAGGTGTTTTAGTGCGTTTTCAACTAAATTACAAATGGGTAGGCTATGTCTAGTATTTTCTTCCGAAAGATATCTCATGATTTTGGATTTTTAGGGGTGTTGAGACTAATGTGTTTTGTTTGTGATGGTTATGTGTTAGGTTTGAACAACAACTAGGTCAATAGACTTTGTTTTGAGTTCTCCCTGGGTTAAAAAAATGGTTTTGGAATGATGTCTGCTGTCGTAAGTGCAATGCTCAATAAGCCCAAAGGAGTGGATCGATTTTAATCGAAACTGGAATGTGTGGATATTTTGGACATATCTCGTGAATTTAAACATTTGTTTTAATATCTAAAAATATGGGGATTGCTGCCCAATATATGAAGAATAAAACTACGAAACTAGATTTCCTCAAAATCGGCTCTAATTTGTTTTATAACAATGTGTGGGGGTATCAAATAAAACTGAAGTTATTCTGATTACGAATATATACGTTTATTTGACGAAAAATATTAATATGTTGTCGCTAGGCCAAATTTAAAGTGTCAAATTTATGTCACCCCACCCCCACCTTGTAACTTGAACACGGCGTGACCTACAAATCTAAAAACAAATTATCTGGATTTGAAATAAATTGTAGTGCGAACTCATATTATAGTTTTTTGTATTTAGTTTTTATTAAACGTGAGACAATCAATTCAATAGTCATTAAAAGATGGATTGCAACTTCATTGATTTCTTTTTATTAGGGTCCATAGGTAAAACCAAGGATTCTTATAATTTCATGCACGTGTCTGTCTGTCTCTTAGTTGCAACCAGTCTACGATAAACCCTATATATTTGAAACTTTACATACAAGGAAAATATAGTGGTAAAAAAAAGACCTTGGGGCAGTTTAGGGGCAAAAACTATCTATTTGTATAATTTTATTTTTTGAAATATTACGTGTGGGGTATCAAATAAAACTAGAAGTTATTCTGATTACGAATATGTATGTTAATTTGTCGAAAATGTTAATACGTTGGTGTTAGGCCTCTTAAAAGACTTTGACTTTATAGAAATAACTGTCCCTATATCTACGGACCCTAAGTCTTGTGGTTTTAGCACACGCTTGACCTTTAAAATACTACCGGTTTCGGCGAAGTAACGTCATCTTCAGGTAAGATGACTTTATAGAAATAACTGTCCCTATATATCTACGGACAGTTATGTGGTTTTAATACACGATTGACCTTTTAAATACAACCGGTTTCGGCGAAGTATCGTCATCTTCAGGTAAGAATGTATTCAGCATTTCGCTTCATTTAAATTATAGTAACACATAAAAACATAAAACATGTTTAAAACACGTCAAGAAATTAACAATTCTGTTGGCTAAACAAGAAATAGGTGGAACAAAATTTTGGAGTTGCTGCCACTAAAGAATAAAAACACAAAATTACGATTTTCTCAAAATCGACTCGTAAAGATTTCGATAAAGCATCGAAACGAACCGTATGCTCGTACTCTCTCAAAAAATAATTTTTTGGATGTGTGAGCGAGATGGAACACGTCATAACTCTCTCAGCATACCTACGTAATTGTCTTCTGTGTGCTATTATAGAAGACGTTATCGTATGAACTCCGCCCACGTATTGTAACAATATAAACATTAATATGCTTTGTACAGAGGCGGTGGTACTTCAATCAAATATCTTGAATTATCGCATGTTTCATGTTTAAATATTGTCTAATTCAATATTTCTAAACTTTTCATAACCCTTTACTGTTTTAATTTTAAAGTGTCATTCAAGATCAGAATTTAATAAACGGTTGAAAAAACAACGTAGAAACGTTTCTCACAGAGTTATTCATAATCGAAATGTTAAAGAAACTGTCTTGGCTATTTAGAGTCTAGCGACTGAAAAAATTATCGGCAACTTAACTGTATTCCTTAGAGGTTGCCAAGTTTCTCATTTCTTAAACCACACATAAACACAACTTTTACTAGTTCCCAATGTGAGCGGAGTTGTATTCAAGTAGCTGTGAGCTGAGGTGCACTGGTGTGTGGCGAAACTCGCATAAGGAGGCATGCCAGAATTACGGAAAGAATTGGCCACCCGATTCTAAATATGGGTACCGGTAAGGTAGATACCAGATACTGATTTTCAAGACGTTTTGAAGTTAACCTGACCCATGGCATGGAAGTAGGAATTAGAATAAGAAAGTCACAGCCCATGTTAAACAGCGTGATACAAAATATCCTTAGTTTGGCTACTGGACAACAGAAAGCGCTAGTAGCATCGGGACAAAAAGGCTTGGCAACTGTATCACAAGCCCTGTTGGATACTAGCGCTTTCTGTTGTCCAGTAGCCAAACTAAGGATATTTTGTATCACTCTAGAGCCTATACATGTGACTTTCTTATTATAATTCCTTCTTCTATGCCCATGGGGGACGAAAATCGAGTTATAGGAAATACAGGTTTATAAATTCCTGCCAGACGTTTAGAAATTCATCAATAAAATTTACATGAGTCAATGGTAAAAACTTTCAACCCTTTTACTTCCCCTTCCTTATGTTTCATCTTTGTGAAATTTGGGCGGAAACAAAGCCCTTTCCATAAACGTCAAAATCTGTTAAAAATTGTAGGAGATCTACTCGTAAAAACACACCAAGAAATAAGTTTAAATTAATATTGCCAAGGAGCGAAATGTAGTGTTTCAGAATCTCTAGTGTATATATTGATCTCTTAACGACGCAGAAACGGCTCTAGGGGACAACTGATCCTATCTTAGAAACAGCTTGTAAATAGAGATACTAGCTTTCGGTCAGGGTCTGAATAGAACAAGAGTTGGTCAAGAAAAACTTGATAGGAAATATGAGAGATACCTAACCCAAGACTCTACAAAGAAAGGTGTAGATACAGTTTAGAATCTCGGGACTGCCACAGCTGTAGTTAGTATAAGTAATCCTTGGGTGGGGGTGGGTTGGGGTTGATAGCACTGTAATCCCAAAGAATGGATCACAATCACAGAGCAAGGGGAAATTGTTATTTATTACTCTGTGCTTTATTCACTAGTGGTTCTTTGATATGTCACCGTTCTCCGTAAGGTCTTTACCTAGCCTACCTTAGTAAGAACGCGACACACAAAACTAGCGATGTTGATACTCGGGTGAAATGTATAATCGAATTAATCGGTTTCAAATGATTTCAATACTCGTATTATTATTTCGAAATCGAGTATCTGCGCAGAATGATTTTGCGCATCGGATTCGAACTCAGCTTTACCAATCAGCGAATTACTAACGAATCGTCCCCTTGTTCCTAGTTAAGAATATTTTATTCCGAATCCGAGGATTTTAATAATCGGAACGTTCCGAGGATTTTGATGCTCGGTTTCACCGATTATTTTAATTCGAACTCGCACATCACTACACACAACCACTTCGCAAAACATAACCTCGCAACTTGACCTCACATAACTTTCCCCATCGAAGGATGATTGACTGAGGTCGTAGTGTAAATAAAGCTTCACAGTAGGTGTCACAGAGAGCACTCGTCGGCTTTTAACGCAACATTAGACATTGCGGGGCGTCCCATTAGAGGAACATTGGGCGCGGTGTGACGCGAACAAAATAAACCTGCATTAACTTTTCAAGTGTTCTTACAACGAAGTAGAAAAATATACAAAGTTAGACATTTAATTTGTTAAGCATTGGTTTTGTTTTGAAAGTTGGAAGTGAAGGTTGACTCTACAAGCATTTTCGATAGGTTAAAAATATTTTCAGCGCGCTGTGAGCGAAAATAGTTGTTGGTGACAAATCAGAAAATTGAAAAAG
This sequence comes from Aphrophora alni, assembly GCA_963513935.1. Taxonomy (NCBI): domain Eukaryota; kingdom Metazoa; phylum Arthropoda; class Insecta; order Hemiptera; family Aphrophoridae; genus Aphrophora; species Aphrophora alni. Next base: position 41,069,887 of record OY740776.1, read on the forward strand.
TGACTTTCGACATGCAGTCCGCAGTAGCGGCCGATGGTTAAGGGCAATGGGAGGGCTCTGTTTTATTTTATACACGTAAGGCTCTGTTTATTTTATACATGTTATCATTCACTTAACATTCACAATCACAAAGGGTTAAACTTAAAAACATAAACAAACAACTCGTGTGAGTGGCAGGACACTATTTAGAACAGTTGCGCCAACTTATTTTGCCCATCGAAAACAAGGTTTTTAGTAATGCGGAACATCTAATTTATGGTGGCTGCACTGACTGATGTCTGCGCGCGCAGCTTCGGACTCTGCCCTAGAAGCCCATTACACGCTGTGTAAATGACGTCACGGCACCCTCAGCTCTGTCTCCTGCTTGCACCATATGACTAAATGCAATGAAACTGGGACGCTCTGGCCACCGTCCGAACTCCAGAATACATTCGTCAAAAATTTTATATTGTAAAACTTCCGCTACAAATGATGGTGAAATCCATAGCGGCAATTCATAATTCATTTATGTCCAAAGAATTAAATACATATAGGTATTTACATTATTAAAATAATATTATCATTGGGGGGGGGGGCGGCGTCCGAGAGTCCTTATGGGTAAGCCGCCACTGGCAGTCCGTACATCGTCTTGATCTCCTATATACAAATACCATATTACATCCCTGTGCTTGAAAGCGACTAGGATAGCTCAGTTGGTAGAGCATTGGCGCGTAAAGCCAAAGATCCTGGGTTCGATTCCCAGTCTAGGTCGTATATTTTTCACTTGAAATTTTATTGTATTTTCAATACCATATTATAAATTTCATGTTTCTATATGAATTTGTAATTTGTAAATGAAAGCGGCTCCAAAAATTAAAATAGAAACATAAAATTTAGTATATAGGAGTATAATGTCCTGATATAGTAGCCTATCCTAATGAAATTCAGAAAAATTGAATTAAAAAAAAGAAGTTAAAATGGCCGCCATTTTAAACGGGTTTTCTTCTTTTTTCGCGTGTTACGCAACTTATCACAAAATAAAATGGATACAAATTTTCAGAACTGAATTCTGCGCAAGTATTGATTCCAAGCTCACACCTCTTCGATGAAAAATAGCAAAGTTATTGTACAACATGTAATTTAAAGCCCTGACGACCTAAAAAAAAATCTTGGTTACGACCTCGTCACCGGCACGAGCGAAGCGAGTGGAATATTTTGATATATACACAATTACCCAGATCAATTAAAGCCTAGCCGACATTATAGTAGTGATATGCACAATTACAAGGTCACCTGTGTAACAACGGTTTGAAAACAAACTTTCCCTACAAGAATTCAACCTTCAGGCGTTACATTTAGAGGATCTGTTCGTATTATGGGACTGGGTAAGTAACACGATGGAGGCCCATCAAATTGTCTTAGCATTGTTAACTTGATAATTCCACCGGATCAGCTGTTGTAAATGTATTGATTTATTAGATAACGAGTAAACTCTACCTTTGAGTGGGATCGTGTTAATTGGAATTTAACTTTATCTGGTTGTTATCAGTGGATGGGTAAATATAGCATCCTAAAGTGATGAGGCGACAGATTTAGATTTGTTGTGTTGGTAGGGGTCAGGAATTCTTGGTGAAGATACAGGGTGGCCACTATTAGAATATTGAAAACTGTTGGACGAAACAGTTCGACTGGTAGAAATGAGTAAAGAAAACTGGTTGATTATTTTTGGGTCAAATTGGGCCTTTATAACACTAAGCAGCATGCAAAAATTCAACTCCATATCATTTACCATTAAAAAGATTTGTTTTTGTAAAAACACAAAATGGCGGCTAGATAGAAGACAACATTTGTTTATAGCAAACTTTTTCATTAATTTTGATGTGAGGAATAAACTTCCTGAATTCTTTGGGGTTTGTTACACCCTGTAATATGAACGGTAATAGTTGTGTACAGTTTATCACAAGAAATAAAATCGAATACGTCTTTTAGTCCGTTCAGCGGCGCTTTATTTCTAAACGGATAAACCTATTTTGATCAAATTAGATACGCACCTCTGGGGGATAAAATACCAAGTAAAGTTACTATAAATAACCAAAACACAAACTTGGATGTTCTAAAAATCATCTTTAACGCTTTTTAATTTTTTACAAAATTCTAATCTTTAAGGATCACCCCAAAGTTGCAAAACAAAATGGACGTCATCATAGAAGTTGTCGCAAAGAAACAAGTAGAAATACTTAAAGGAGTAAACCAAGTACCTAACATGTATACAAGCCACATTACAGGCGCGTGTAACCGGATTGCATAACTTCCCCCTTGTATTCGTTACACTTTGAATCCAGTGACATTTATAACTGGGGTTTCCTGCTTTCAGCGTAGGAAGCAGTTGTTTTAACTTTCCTGTTACGTAATGAGTCGAGGTCGAGATTTTCGGTGGTAAATTCGTTTTTAATCCAAAAAGTGAAGTTTACAACTGTCTCCGTCATCGTCGCCTTAAAAAAAAAGAGAAGGATAGAGTATAAAATAAAAGCTTGCTTGCACACTAATAGGCTCGTAAGAGAACATGAATTGTTCAAGAGAGACCTGATTGGGATGATGAAAGAGAGGGATCTAAACCATAACTAGACGAGGAAAGGTGTCCAGTTTGTTTCATTCGGGAATGTCACACTATAACTGAGCCCCTAACCTAACCTAACCTAACCTAACCTAACCTAACCTAACCTAACCTAACCTAACCTAACCTAACCTAATCTAACCTAACCTAACCTAACCTAACCTAATCTAACCAGTTTGTTTCATTCGGGAATGTCACACTATAACTGAGCCCCTAACCTAACCTAACCTAACCTAACCTAACCTAACCTAACCTAATCTAACCTAACCTAACCTAACCTAACCTAACCTAATCTAACCAGTTTGTTTCATTCGGGAATGTCACACTATAACTGAGCCTCTAACCTAACCTAACCTAACCTAACCTAACCTAACCTAACCTAACCTAGCCCGTAATGATATCTATTGTTTATCGTCTTACAGTGTTCTATGACCCAAACGTGTTTAATTACTAAGTGTAACAAACACACAGAACACAATTCTCATAAAAAAAAAACGCCTAAGTATCAGAAGCGTTTCAACGACAAGGTCGTCCTCTTCAGTGAGAATTGTTCTGTGTGTTTGTTATACTGTATAGTTTTTCTCATAAGTCAAGCTCAACATTTAATATAATTACTAAGTGGGTACATTTTAGGCTTTTCTAGCGACTATTTCAAATTTTGGATAACTCAAAATTTGGGGGTAACTGCTTTAAAAAATACAATTGAATAAAAAAATCATCCAAATTTCCTCAAGTGAAGCCGGTAAGGAACCAATGGAAATGTTTACATTGTCATATTTACAATGTAACAATGTATTTACAATGTTACAATGTATCGGTAAATAACAAAAAAAATCGGCCATTGAGTTCTCATAAAAGACTGAACTTCTAAAAATCTACCGTTTTCGATATTGTGGTTTTCCGATTTTGGAAAATTCAATTCATTGTAACTATTGAACAAAACTAGTAAAGATCTAAAAAAAAAAGTTCCACTCCATTTTAAATATTTTACATAGAATAAATTTGTGTCACTGACATTGTCCATGAAGGTGGGAAGAAAAATTAAAAAGTTATAAATAAAGGTGAAATATATCAAAAAGGTTTAAATGATGACTTTAATACTGCTACGATGTTTTGATAGCATGGGACTAGTTGTCTGACTAGATTTCTAACTACACTTCTGACTAGACTTCTGACTAAACTTTAGACTGGACTTTCGACTCAATTTCTGACTAGACTTCTGACTACACTTCAAACTGGACTTCTGACTAGACTTTCGACTAGACTTCTGACTTCACTTCAAACTGGACTTTCGGCTAGATTTCTAATTAGACTTCCCACTAGACATCTGTCTAAACTTTAAACTGGCCTTTCGACCAAATTTCTAATTAGACTTCTCACTAGACTTCTGTCTAAACTTTAGACTGGACTTTCGACTAAATTTCTGACTAGACTTCTGACTACACTTCAAACTGGACTTTCGGCTAGATTTCTAACTAGACTTCCCACTAGACATCTGTCTAAACTTTAGACCGGACTTTCGACCAAATTTTTAATTAGACTTCCCACTAGACTTCTGTCTAAACTTTAGACTGGACTTTCGACCAAATTTCTAATTAGACTTCCCACTAGACTTCTGTCTAAACTTTAGACTGGACTTTCGACCAAATTTCTAATTAGACTTCCCACTAGACTTCTGTCTAAACTTTAGACTGGACTTTCGACCAAATTTCTAATTAGACTTCCCACTAGACTTCTGTCTAAACTTTAGACTGGACTTTCGACCAAATTTCTAATTAGACTTCCCACTAGACTTCAAACTGGACTTCTGACTAGACTTTCGACTAGATTTCTAACTATACTTCTAAATGGACTTTCAACTATATTTCTGACTACACTTCTAAATAGATTTTTCGACTAGATTTTTAACTAGACTTCCGATTATATTTCTAACTCGACTCCCCACTAGTCTTCTGACTTGATTTTCGACTAGATTTCTAACTAGATTTTCCACTAGACTACTGACTACACTTCAAACTGGACTTTCGATTAGAAATCCGACTAGATTTTTAACTAGACTTCCTACTAAATTTTCAAATAAACTTTTGATTATACTGGACTATACTTTAGATTCCTGACTAGTAACATTATTCATATTTTGATATAAGGGAGGGGGGAATCGTATTTATAAAATCATCCTGGAAGTATCGATTATTTCTTAGGAATATTGAAAAATATCAAAATAAAATTATGGTCTTTGAGTTATCGAAAAAATGTAAAAAAAGTTTCCAGATGCGGGTAAAATGTTCACATAGCAAATTTTATTGAAATCGGTCCACGAGTTTGTGTTGTACAGCAATGCGTAGACAACAGAGAGACACCATTCCTCAGGACTTAGAGGATGACAAAACAGTTACTTCCACAAAAGACATGACCCATGACATGTTACTTAAATTTTTGACCCATGACATAATTTTCTCTACGATGTAAAAAAACAAAAAGTAACTAAAATGGATTAAACTATACGTATCTTAGAAGGACAACTTACAACACCTTTGCTTCAAGCTTTAAACAAACATAACACTTACCTATCAAATTAAATGTCTAACTTTGTATATTTTTCAACTTCGTTGTAAGAACACTTGAAAAGTTAATGCAGGTTTATTTTGTTCGCGTCACACCGCGCCCAATGTTCCTCTAATGGGACGCCCCGCAATGTCTAATGTTGCGTTAAAAGCCGACGAGTGCTCTCTGTGACACCTACTGTGAAACTTTATTTACACTACGACCTCAGTCAATCATCCTTCGATGGGGAAAGTTATGTGAGGTCAAGTTGCGAGGTTGCACCAAATACGTTTATTGTAAACTGTAGATTTTTTTAACTTTGTTTAAATCCGAACAATATAGTTACCAAGGTAGGGTAGATTGAAACCTTAAAGAAAACGGCGCTGTTTAAAGAAAAAGTATCGTACTGTACACTGGAACAAAACACTCACAGATTGCTTTGTGTCTGGTTTGATTTTTTATTATGACTGTGATTGTATTGCACGGTGTTAAGTTTGTCTTAAACTCCTGTTAAATATTATTGGCGCCCAAATTTGGTTTCGGAATATAAAAAATTCCGATCGCATTAAAAAAAAAAGTTTACGTTAAATTTTCATATGTAGGCTCTGTAACGCTTCACAATTATCTCACTTCGTACAGATTTGATGATGACACGTGTTTTTTTACGAAACGGTGCAAAAAAAACACGGCACAGACTTGTACGATTCTAAAACGAAAGTAAAACTATGTAACAACAAAAATGTCAATAAAAAGGTGAAAATAAACCATGAAAAGCAGTGCTACTTAAACCGTACATAACAATTATAAAATAAAGAAATGTAACTACTAATTTAGCAAACCATCATTATTTAATATTTTCTTGGGTGTTTGGTACACTTGTAAAAACGTAACTTACAAAATACTTATACTAAATTTGAATACAATATCTTTACTATTTCTACAGTTATAATGTGTTTTTTTTTGTTTGAAAAAAAAGGAGAAAAAAAATGGCGGGATAACGGAAAATGAAGAGGAATTCGACTATATGTTATTTGACATTTGTTTTGATGTTTATAATACGAAAATGAATAGTCAGCCCACCTGTTTTAGTCATCTCTTAAAAAATGACGGCTTATGAGTAAACAATAAAAAATGGTTGTGGCAAAAGGCCTTAAAGCGACCATTGCCTCGAAAGGGGCTAACGTCCCAACAGGGACCATCGCCCCGGAAGGGGCTAACGTCCCGAAAGGAACCATCACCTCGGAAGGGGCTAAGTTCCCGATAGGGACCATCGCCCTGGAAGTGGCTAATGTCCCGAAAGGGACCATCGCCATGGAAGTGGCTAATGTCCCGAAAGGGACCATCGCCCTGGAAGGGGCTTAAGTCCCGAAAGGGACCATCGCCCTGGAAGGGGCTTAAGTCCCGAAAGGGACTATTGCCCTGGACTAAAGTTCCGAAAGGGGTCATCGCCCCGAAAGGGGCTAACGTCCCGAAAGGGATCATTGCCCCGAAAAGGGCTAACGCCCCCGAACACAAACACACAAACAGGAGACATAACGAACAAGCCCAACATGCTAGTTTAAAACAATATATCAAAACTAAATCCCCAATGTGGACAAATCAGAAAACACACTATAGTTATTCAACATACTTACCTCTGTAAGTAATTTCCAGGTCAAAGCCGGCGGCATTGCTTCTAGCGGCAATAAGTACAACGGCAAACTTAATCAGCTGTTATAAATTATTCTGTAGGTTATTGGTTTGCCAAGGACACGAAGTTTGTTATTGTCCGTCTTAGTTAACCTAACCTCAAAACCGAAGGCCCTGTCCAAACTGAATTTACAAACTAGTTCAAAGATTTTATGGAAGTTAAACAAAATGGTGGTTAACATTTAAAAAAACACATTATGATTTTGTATCTACGAGGCTCTTTAGGGCCTACCCGACGTAAAGAAAATAGGTTTTAAACAAATTTACCACTACTGGATAAGACACCAATAAAATTCAGGATTACCTACAAGCAAGGCCCAAGAAAATCAAATTTTGAGCATTATCTTTTAGTTGATCTGCTTGTATTGGACTGTATATTGAGGCTGGGTAAGTACCATGATGGTGGTGACTATCGAATTATTTTTTTTAAATGATGAACCCCTGGGGGTATTTCAGCCACTCAACTAATCGGTTTCTTAAACCCATATCCTAGTTCTTGTTGTTACCGTCCATCTTTGTCCAAAAAATGGTTTCTTTTCCAACATCTGCTTCTTGACTTGTTTTATTTAATGCAAATCGGTTGTATAATTAATGAGAAACAGCGTTACCGATAAAGATTTTAGTCGACACCAATGAAACGTCGCTTACGTTTTGCTGCAATAACTATCCGAAAATTGGTAAACACTTCATTTTCCACTTCAATGTATTTTCGATGATCCCTTTCGGGACTTAAGCCCCTTCCGGGGCATGGTCCCTTACAGAACTTAAGCCCCTTCGGGGCGATGGTCACTCTCGCAACTTTAGTCCAAGGCAATAGTCCCTTTCGGGACATAAGCCCCTTCCGGGGCGATGGTCCCTATCGGGACGTTAGCCCCTTCCGGGGCGATGGTCCCTTTCGGAACTTTAGTCCAGGGCAATAGTCCCTTTCGGGAATTAAGCCCCTTCCGGGGCGATGGTCCCTTTCGGGACATTAGCCCCTTCCGGGGCGATGGTCCCTTTTGGGACGTTAACTCCTTCGGGGGCTATGGTCCCTTTCGGAACTTTAGTCCAGGGCAATAGTCCCTTTCGGGACGTTAGTCACTTCCGCGGCGATGGTCCTTTCCGAAAATATTGCCACCCCATCGCCCATTATTTTATTGTTTATCGAAAACTACACTTCATTTTTTAAGGGATGACCAAAACGTCATTATTTCAGTCCTTAAAGGCTTCACTTGAGCATAATGTGATAGAAATCGTTGCGCTGATTTTGAAGAATAGTAATTTATCTAAAATCTGTCCACAGGTTTAGACATCAATTCTGTTTTATTATCGACACCCAAACAGGAGTTTCTCGTTGCATATCTTTATAAAGAATCACGATATTAAATTTGTTTTTTGCTTGCGTCATCCCCTTTACTTTAGTTTAATCTAGCAGACGTTATCGTTTTCCCCTCTATTTAACCCCCCTCAACTTAATTCACACCTACAGGAAAATCGAATAAAGAAACTATGTGGATACGCGATTTTTTTAAAATGTGGAAATGAATCAATAGCGTAATTCGCTAAAAATATCTGACGCCCTTACCTAACCTAACCTAACCTAACCTAACCTAACCTAACCTAACCTGACCTAAACTAACCTAACCTGACCTAACCCAACTTAACCTAACCTAACCTAACCTAACCTAACCTAACATGACCTAACCTAACCTAACCTGACCTGACCTGACCTAATCTAACCTAACCTAACCTAACCTAACCTGACCTGACCTGACCTGACCTAATCTAACCTAACCTAACCTAACCTGACCTGACCTAATCTAACCTAACCTAATCTAACATAACTAACTCCAGCCACTCACTTATAGTCAGTTCTACTTAACTTAGAAAATCCCGGATGAAAATATTTCCCGCCGTTTGTCCCGTAGAGACTGCGAACAATTTTGAACATCCGGAAAAGCCCTAATTTCTCCGCAGATAATTTTTTTCAATTCGCAATAAAAATACATTACTTTATTTAATATTTAATAAGGTTGCTGAAAGGGTTGATTCCCAGGAGAGTTGAGACAGTGGATTAGAAATTAAAAATATACAAAGAAATAAATGGTACAAAAACATTATACCCCCTTCCCGGGCGATCGTCCATTTCAGGAAGTTAGCCCTTTCCGGGGTGTTGATCCCTTTCGGGACACTAGCCCCTTCCAGGAAGGTGGTCCCTTTCGGAGCAGTGATCCCTTTCGGGACATTGTCCCATTCCGGGGCGGTGGTCCCTCTCGGGACATTTCCCCTTCCGGGGCGGTGGTCCCTTTCGGGACATTGGCCCCTTCCGGGGCGGTGGTACCTTTCGGGACATTGGCCCCTTACTGGGGCGGTGGTCCCTTTCGGGACATGGCCCCTTTCGTGACATTGGCCCCTTTCGGACATTGGCCCCTTCCGGGGCGGTGGTCCCTTTCGGGACATTGGCCCCTATCGAGGCGGTGGTCCCTTTCGGGACATTGGCCCCTTTCGGGGCGGTGGTCCCTTCCGGGACTTTGATCCCTTTCTGGCCACTTCCGAGACATCGAGAGAAATGGACCAATGATTCTTATCCAGTAGGGTCAGTTTATTTAAAACAGATGTTTCAAGTTTTATTGAATCTTATAACAGTCTCCACTAGTGTTTCAGTGCTAGTAGGGCTCGTAGTTGTGAAGGATGTTTTACCTAATGAATATCACATTTTTTGGGGCGTCAAGAAATTACATTTTTAACGATAACTTCGTTATTTGTCATCCTAAAGGGATGGTGTTGATACCATTAGATGCTGAATTGAAATCTGTAAATATTTGTCTTAATTAAACCAAGAGATATGATCAAACAAGTTTTATAATGACCGCCATTTTAACTTTTTCAATTACTTTTTTTGTATTCTATACGAACACACTATGGTCTTATTTACAAAATTTCATTTTTCTAACCGCTATCATGGTTTTACGATTTCTCGAGGATATAAACCGCGATGATTATTTAAAACAACAGTTATTTTAAACTGGAATTATTTAAGTAATTTCGGGCGAGTGAAAAATTTCGTGCATTGATTTTCCATAGCTTATTTCATTTCACTGCGCGTCTGTGTATCTTTATCACGCAATAACTCGTTGCCAATCGCAAGAGTAAAAGTGGACAATCACAGTTAAAAATCACCGCGACTGTTGCTATAACAGTCAACATTTTCACCACTACTATAAAATCACCGTTACTTCAAATCACAAAACTTTCCCGTTCACCAATTAATTGTAATTATTTGCAAAACGAACAATCGCAGAGTTGTGGGTGTCGACGCATGCGCAGACCTTAGCCACCTGTTGCTTATATCATTCCCCACTGTACGGGGAAGCGTGGCATTGTTACTTCGCGTCCCTTAGCTTGCTTATCCTAGTGTGTGTTGTGGACTAAGTAAGTACTGAAAATAATGTTTTTGGAATGTATAGTAACTGTTAAAAATATTGAATGATTTTTATTAAATTTATTAATCTAAAAAAAATTATTTAAAAAAAAATTATTGACGCGAATCTATTTTTAGGTAAAAATCGAGTAAGTTACTGCGAATTATTTGTTTAGTCTTTAATTAATTAATTTTAATATTAAGTTTTATAGATTTAATAAGGGTCAAGCGTGAAATGTATTTACGAATCATAATATAGGGATATTTTTTTAATAAATTATCTTTAAATTATTAAGTCTTTTAAGCGGCCTAACGGCAACCTATTATTTTTTTTCGTTAAATAAACTTATACATTCGTAATCAGAATAACTTCTAGTTTAATTTGATACCACCACACATAATATTTCGCAAAATAATATTTCTCAACTCGATAGAACTACCCCAATGTCATTTCTTTTCAATATATTTTTCCTATATGTGGGACAATACAAAGAATATAAATACAAAAATTAAAATATACAGTATTTATCGTCTGTGTTGGTTGCGTCTTACAGACAGACAGACACGTGGAATTATAAGGCCTTTACCTAAGGACTATACTAAAGAGAAATCAATGACAAAATACAATCCATCTTTTAATGACTTTGAACTGTCTCACATCTCACAAAAAATTGCTTTTCAAACTTACACGCTACGCATTTCTCATTGTGTGGTTAAATTAAGTTGTATTCGTCATACAAAAAATTATAATATGTGATTTCGCACTGCAATTTAATTTCAAATCCAAATAATTTTTTTTTTCAGGTTTCTAGTTTAGGGGGTGTTCAATTTAGGGACTGAGGGACACTTTAATTTTGACTTACCGCCAACATATTAATTTTTTCGTCAACTAAACATACATTATTCGTAGTCAGAATAACTTCTAGTTTTATTTGATATCCCACACATAATATTTCCAAAAATAATATTTCCCAACTCGATAGTTTTTGCCCCTTAATTACCCCAAGGACAATTTTTGTTGTTACCGCTATATTTTTCCTATATGTGGGACAATACAAATAATATAAATACAAAGTTAGAAATATATAGGATTTATCGTCTTGTCTGTGTTGCTTGCTGCCTACAGACAGACAGACAGACAGACAGACAGACAGACAGACAGACAGACAGACAGATTGACAGACACGCGCGTGAAATTATAAGGAAGTTTCTTTTTAACTACAGACTCAAATCGTTGTCTTAAAAATTCCTTTTAATATTCTAGAGTTCATAAAAGTAGTTTTTGTAGGTTTCTCTTCTGTATAGTATTCTTTCAAATTCTAAACCGATTTTAATTAAATTTGGTACAAATATTTTGGTCTTATTTCTTAATTAAAAAAAAAAGTAAATTTTCTGAAAATTGTTTCCAATGATTTTGATTCAAGTGAAGCCTGTAAATAACCCAAACAAAACGTATTTGTCGTCATTTCCACTTCAGCCGTGGGGGATGTTACAGAAAAAGTAATTTCCCAACATTGCTTCTACCGATTTCATTCAAATTTTAGTGTGATCTGAAGATTAATGATTTAAACCCCTGTGTAAAATAAAAATAAAAGAAATATCACATTTCAGAAATAATTGGTAAAAAATTAACCTAATTTTGTGTCTGAAGACGCGTTTAGGCATTTATTGAAATATATAAATATACTTTTCAAATCGTGATTCTTTAAGAAGTATTGAAACGACATTTTAAGCGATCAGTTTAGGTTAGATTTTATTTTGTTTTGTAGATTGATGAAAGTTTGTGCAATGTTATTACATTTCAGAGTCCTTCCAGCGAGTTTCTCACGGGAGAAAATACGTGAGCGCACTTACCAACTTTGTTTAAAATTTATGTTTGTATTTTTATTTTCGTGTTTTATACTAACGTAAACAAATCGGGCTTCCATGTAAAGATTTAGTGAAAATGATATAAAGAGTTAGCTTTTTCAAACAGTACAAACGTATGGAGAATGTCCCGATTATAGTTTAGAGATTTGGTTTAAAAACATTTTAAAATTGATGTTCAATTTGAACTTGTGATCTTAAAAAATATTTGAATTATACGGGGTCCTTTCAGGGGCGGCGGAACGAGATGTTTATTAGGCTGTCAGAAACCTACTGAAGGGTATGTAAAGGCCGTATTGATTTTTAGAAGTTAAAATATAAATTGACGAATTTGAGGTTTTTGAAGAGCAATTATTCATTGAAAGTAGAGTAACGATATATTAAAAATTTTAATGCGATAGAAACTAGTGGTTTTCAGTTAAGAATTTTAACAGTTCCAAATTACAATAAGCCAGATAAACCGTTAAATTTTGTGAGATGTAAGAAACAAATCGCAAATAAAATAAGAGTTATACTGTACGCGTATGTAGACCCCCCCCCCCCACTATCGACATTAACGATAAGCTATATAAATAAGTTTTGCATGATGTAAGAAATAAATCACAAATAACGTAATCCTTATACAGTATGTACAGTCAAGTCGTTAAATTTTGCGATATACCCAATTCAGACTCAATTGTCACACATTTACAATAAGCCAGATAAACCGTTAACTTTTGCATGATGTAAGAAAGTAATCGCAAATAACGTTAGGGTTATACAGTATGTACAGTTAAGTCGTTAACTTTTGCGATATACACAATTCAGACTCAATTGTCACACATTTACAATAAGCCAGATAAACCGTTAACTTTTGCATGATGTAAGAAAGTAATCGCAAATAACCTATGGGTTTTACAGTATGTACAGTTAAGTCGTTAACTTTTGCGATATACACAATTCAGACTCAATTGTCACACATTTACAATAAGCCAGATAAACCGTTAACGTTTGCATGATGTAAGAAAGTAATCGCAAATAACGTAAGGGTTATACAGTATGTACAGTTAAGTCGTTAACTTTTCTCAATTGTCACACATTAATAATAAGCCAGATAAACCGTTAACTTTTGCATGATGTAAGAAAGTAATCGCAAATAACGTAAGGGTTATACAGTATGTACAGTTAAGTGTTAACTTTTCTCAATTGTCACACATTAATAATAAGCCAGATAAACCGTTAACTTTTGCATGATGTAAGAAAGTAATCGCAAATAATGTAAGGGTTATACAGTATGTACAGTTAAGTCGTTAACTTTTGCGATATACACAATTCAGACTCAATTGTCACACATTAACAATAAGCCAGATAAACCGTTAACTTTTGCATGATGTAAGAAAGTAATCGCAAATAACGTAAGGGCTATACACTACGTACAGATAAGTGGTTAACTTTTGTGATATACATAATTCAAACCCCAATTGTCACACATTAACAATAAGCTAGATAAACCGTTAACTTTTGCATGATGTAAGAAAGTAATCGCAAATAACGTAAGGGTTATACAGTATGTACAGTTAAGTCGTTAACTTTTGCGATATACACAATTCAGACTCAATTGTCACACATTTACAATAAGCCAGATAAACCGTTAACTTTTGCATGATGTAAGAAAGTAATCGCAAATAACGTATGGGTTTTACAGTATGTACAGTTAAGTCGTTAACTTTTGCGATATACACAATTCAGACTCAATTGTCACACATTTACAATAAGCCAGATAAACCGTTAACTTTTGCATGATATAAGAAAGTAATCGCAAATAACGTAAGGGTTATACAGTATGTACAGTTAAGTCGTTAACTTTTCTCAATTGTCACACATTAATAATAAGCCAGATAAACCGTTAACTTTTGCATGATGTAAGAAAGTAATCGCAAATAACGTAAGGGTTATACAGTATGTACAGTTAAGTCGTTAACTTTTCTCAATTGTCACACATTAATAATAAGCCAGATAAACCGTTAACGTTTGCATGATGTAAGAAAGTAATCGCAAATAACGTAAGGGTTATACAGTATGTACAGTTAAGTCGTTAACTTTTGCGATATACACAATTCAGACTCAATTGTCACACATTAACAATAAGCCAGATAAACCGTTAACTTTTGCATGATGTAAGAAAGTAATCGCAAATAACGTAAGGGCTATACACTACGTACAGATAAGTGGTTAACTTTTGTGATATACATAATTCAAACCCCAATTGTCACACATTAACAATAAGCTAGATAAACCGTTAACTTTTGCATGATGTAAGAAAGTAATCGCAAATAACGTAAGCGATATACACTATGTACAGTTAAGTCGTTAACTTTTGCGATATACACAATTCAAACCTCAATTGTCACACATTAACAATAAGCCAGATAAACCGTTAAATTTTGTATGATGTAAGAAAGTAATCGCAAATAATGTAAGGGTTATAAAGTATGTACAGTTAAGTCGTTAACTTTTGCGATATACACAATTCAGACTCAATTGTCACACATTTACAATAAGCCAGATAAACCGTTAACTTTTGCATGATGTAAGAAAGTAATCGCAAATAACGTATGGGTTTTAGAGTATGTACAGTTAAGTCGTTAACTTTTGCGATATATACAATTCAGACTCAATTGTCACACATTTACAATAAGCCAGATAAACCGTTAACTTTTGCATGATGTAAGAAAGTAATCGCAAATAACGTAAGCGCTATACACTATGTACAGTTAAGTCGTTAACTTTTGCGATATACACAATTCAAACCTCAATTGTCACACATTAACAATAAGCCAGATAAACCGTTAACTTTTGCATGATGTAAGAAAGTAATCGCAAATAACGTAATCGCTATACACTATGTACAGTTAAGTCATTAACTTTTGCGATATACACAATTCAGACAATTGTCACACATTATCAATAAGCCAGATAAACCGTAACTTTTGTGAGATACGAAATTCAGACCTCAATTGTCACACATTAACAATAAGCCAGTTAACGGTTTGTATTATTAACATGGTTTAATCGGACATCTAATATCATTTGTGTATATATAAAGTAAGCACTATATAAGTTTACATAAAAACTGTTTAAAACAGCTGTCAAAAATTCTTTCAAAAAACAACAAAACATATTTGAATAAAATGTATTTGAGAATTTATAACAGTTTTTTTTCAAATTGATTTGTTGTGAAACATGCTATTTACTTATAACAGGGATGTTATTTAAATGATAAATTGATTACAAAATAAGTATTTCCAAGGGAAATAAATAATTTTCGGTAAATCTGCTGGTAACACTGTTTAGTTACTATAGTAAAGAAATACGCATCTGGCGCAGGATATTCCTTAGATAACTGGACACAACTATTATTATTTACAAACTTTTTTGCAATGGCATTGTTAGCTATTAATTTTACAACATCTTAGATTTTTCTGTGACTCTTTATTAAAAAAATATCAGGGGTTATCTGACACCTTTCATCCCCCAGTGGGGGTTCAGATACATATCAAGCAATGTAAAAAATTCAAAGTTGTCGTTTAAAAATATATATTACCATTTTCATAAACGACTGTGCCCGTAATATATTTTTTTACAATTTTATAAACAAGTTTTTTTTCACCCACATCCCTCAAAGTGTTTTCGACAAATCATTCTATTGGTCTTATCTCGCAGCGAGGAGATGTTTTACACATCTACGAAGCTCGTTAAAGTCTAAACGACGTCATGGAAGTGGTGATGTACACAATTACCAAGTTCAGAAAACCTGTGTAACAACTGTTTTAAACAAACTCACCCTACTGGATAAGACCTCTTGATCTGCCAATACAATTTAACATATCCTACAAGGCCGAAGAAACCTACTTTTGTACATTGCATTTAGAGGATCTGCTTGTAGTACATTGTACGATGGGGCTGGGTTAGTACTAAGATGGTTCCATTAAGGTTTTATAAAAAAACGTTAAATTATATAACTCTATTCTTTGCCTTTAAACAGTTTAGGGTTTCGTCAAAATCGTTTTAAATTAAAAAAAATTTTATTGTATTTTTGAATTATTGAAACCAATTTTAAATTCGAGCCCTGCCCTCTAGTGTACACAAATATTTTGCATTTCATGAAAATCAGATTATTATAAGGACTTCTAAACACAACTGCAAACTGTTGAATTTTTTTGGACTGTCAGTTCTTCAGATTATTTTATGAGACATCCACTCCACATCAAAAAAAATTCAATCGTTTCACCGCTTCTTGAGAAATGCGTGAAACGTCGTCACAGATAAAACAGACAAATCTGAAATAAACTGTATTTAATCAAAACAAGAGAAAATATAAATAGGATATTGAAATATTAGCAGCCTTTATTTATTTTTTTATTTCCAGCACATTTAGAATTTCTAAACTTGAAGTGAATAGAAATTAAAAACAAGATGGACGTAATCGTGGCACTTACCGAGTCCAATCTTATAACGCAATACTAGGAGATTCGGTCCTAAAATTTGGTTTCTTGAGTCTTGAAGGAAATGTTAAGTTGTATTGGTGAATAGTTGATGAGCCCCTTCTGGGGCGTTAGTCCTTTTCAGGGCGATGATCGCTCTCGGGACGTTAGCCCCTTCCGGGGCAATAGCCCTTTTCAGGGCGATGGTCCCTTTCGGGACGTTAGCCCCTTCCGGGGCAATAGCCCTTTTCAGAGCGATGGTCCCTTTCGGGACGTTAGCCCCTTCCGGGACAATAGCCCTTTTCAGGGCGATGGTCCCTTTCGGGACGTTAGCCCCTTCCGGGGCAATAGCCCTTTTCAGGGCGATGGTCCCTTTCGGGACGATAGCCCTTTCCAGGGTGATGATCCCTTTCGGGACGATAGCCCTTTCCAGGGCTGTGGTCTTTTTCGGGACGTAAGTCCCTTCCGGGACGATAGCCCTTTCCAGGGCTGTGGTCCCTTTCGGGACGTAAGCCCCTTCCGGGGCAATGGTCCCTTTCGGGACGATAGCCCTTTCCAGGGCAATGGTCCCTTTCGGGACGATAGCCCTTTCCAGGGCTGTGGTCCCTTTCGGGACGTAAGCCACTTTCGGGGCGATGATCTCTTTCGGGACGTTAGGTTAGGTTAGGTTAGGATAGGTTAGGGTAAAGTTGCAAAGTGCTTTAAAACCCACGTTTATACTTCAAGTATGGGATCTGACTTTAGTTCGACAAAAGTTGTTTTTAGGTCGTTCCGTGGTATTTTATCGAGTGGAGACTTATATATATATATATATATATATATATATATATATATATATACACACACAATATATTACAATATATTAACATCTACGAAGCTATTAGGGCCTAGACGACATCAAGAAACTAATGATGTACACAATCACAAGGTTTACCTGTGTAACTACTGTTTTACCCTACTGGATAAGATCTCTTAAAAATTAAATACAATTTGAAATTTCCTACAAATATTGGGCATTATATTTAGAATAACTGTTTGTATGATGGGGCTGGGTAAGTACTATAATGGTGCTAATGGACTTGTTTTGTAAGTAAATGATGACCGAGAGGTTTTTCTCGCCAACCGGGTTTCTACCTTGGTAAACTTTAACAGCTCACTAGTCCGAACTGCAGCGAGATAAGTGTCCGCCTAAAGGTCCTGACTACTCTCCTAGTTGAAATAGAATAAAAGGTACGAAAATCTAGCATATTTTGGTTTTTTTACCAATTATTAATAATATTTTTGTATTGATTTGAGCCATACTTTACAGTTGACCAAAATTTAACCAATATCGTTAGAGCTAATTTAAGGGAAAGAGATACGGCAGGAAAACCCCCCCTAAACCAAATTACGCCCTTTTCCAGTTTGTCCTGTAGATCACAGTATAACAACGAACGCTAGACAGACAGACAGGAAAAACATTTTTAATCGCCAAAAAACTTGACATACTATTTTTGACCCACACGTGACTTTCCCTAAACAACAGTTTTCCTCATCTCATGTCAGCTGAGATGTTATTAAATACAGAAAGATTTCCTTTGTACATCCCGGAATGCAGTTATTAGGCGGAAAACGAGAGAAACCGGAAATGCAATAAAATCAGCTGTAAAGCAGCAGCAGTAACAAAAGCTTTATTAGAAGTGAAAAGTTTAGAAATGGAATGAAACTTTTAACAAAGGCGAGATCAAAATATATTTTGCGTTGTTACTTGTAGTAAGGAATGTGTGAGGGTGCTTGGTCAATATCAATCTAGAGGCCTCCCTTGTAAAATTACTTTATCTGTGCAATCGCTTTCATTTGCTATTGTGCACATAGTGGCTTCTTTTATCAGTAAATCAGAATTACAATTAATAATTCAGCTTAAGAGTTAGGCAACTTTCACAACAGTGATAAGTACATTACATTCCATAGTTATTTACTGTAGTTTTTGAAATAACACATTTATTAGTTTCCTACACCATCCAAGCTTCATTGGTAGGCTAACGTCCTGAAAGGGACCATCGCTCTAGAGCAAGTTAACGTCCCAAAAGGGAACCATCGCCACGGAAGGAGCTAATGTCCCAACTGGAACCATCGTCCCGATAGAGGTTAACGTCCCGAAAGGGGACCATCGCTCTGGGAGAAGTTAACGTCTCGAAACGGAACCATCGCCCCGGAAGGTGCTAATGTTCCAACTGGGACCATCACTTCGGAAGAGCCGTCCCGAAAGGGAATCTTCGTCCGAAAGAGGCTATCATATCGAAACCGATTAACATCCCTTTACTAGCCATCGCCCCAAAGGAATCATCCCCCTGGAAGAGGCTAATGTCCCGAAAAGAAACATCGCCCCGGAAAGAGCTAATGTCTCGAAAGAGACCATAGCTATGGAAGAGCCTAAAGTCTTGACAGGGACCATTGCCCCGGGAAAATTTCTGAATTCGGATACAACTGTAAAATAATTTAATAGAATTCCTAGCTTCTAAAAAACAGAAGGATTTATATTAAACTCTCTTGCGAAATAATAAACATTTTATGTTTTCCTAAATGGGCCCACAGCAATTTAAATTAAGCCCCAAAATTTATACTTTTAACTTCAAGCACTGTAGTCGGAATTAACAACAGTTGTTGAGAGATTCAACATAGGGATAACCGAGTTATTAACTGTAAAATTGTTTTTTTCTATTAAAGTGATTTTCGGTTTGTTTTCACACTTTAAAATTTTCGAATCATTACTCAAATACAATGATTACTTTATTCAAATAGTTTAAAGTGAAACGATTTGAAGATAATATTCTTGGGTGTTGAAGATAATGTAGTTATTTCTTTGATCTAAATAAAAAATAAAAACTACCTCTAAGTTTGTCTTTAAAAGAGGAGAATATGTTTTAAAGTTAACAGTTTTAAAATTGATTATTTTATACGACCGCCATTTTGAAAAATACAAAATAAAGTCTATCTTTACTTGTAAAATGTAACATAAAAACCCCGTTTAACAAATTAGAACACAATATGTTATCTATGTGGTGTGTAAATTGAGTAATGAGACTGATTTAAGGAGAGAATTACAATTAAATATTTTCTCCCTCAAGATAATTTCCTCGGGAAGCCACACAGCGCTGGAGACGGTTTCTTCCAATCCTCATACCAGTACTGGAACTCGGGATACTGGAGTACTCTTAAACTGGTCGGTTACAGTCGTTGGAATGTTTTCGTGTATCACAAAATGATCTGAAGATGAAGACCATCCGTTGAGTGGTTCATCTTCCATCCTTCTGAAAATGCCTTAAACCATCGAAAAACCTACGTCCTTGACAAAATACTGTCTCTGTAGGCCTGGTTAAAATTTCCTTCGCACTGTACCCAAGTCTGTAGCAAAACCTGATAGCACACCGTTGCTCGAAATTGAAGTCACTCATGTCTAGAACGCACTGTTTCACGAAAAAAATATGGCTACGAACAACCAAATGACTTTAGCAAGTTCAAACTGGCACTTGGGCTTGGCGAGCTGAGACGACGGACTTGGGGCGAGGGGAAGGTGGAAGTGCAGATATAAATACTTTCGGAATACATTGACTCTCGCCGCTTTGTATAATGCCGAAATTGGTTTGTAATCTATGTCAGATCTTTTAAGCAATACATAAGTTGCACACATTAAATATACAAATTTCAATTAGGGGAGCCAGAAAATTACAGTGTGTACGCTTCAGCCCAGCTCTCGCCCCGTGAAACCGTTTGTTGATATTAGCTGATGTTTGCAGAAAGACGAATACAGGTTTTCTACCTAGCAGCCAAGTGCCAGCTTATGTTTGGCCGACAATACCGAAGACGTATCACATGTTCATCTGCCGCCCCTCCAAGTCACACGTTACCAGTGTTGCCATATCGAACGCTACGTTGCCGGTCTCATTGCTTATTTTACACAGCTCGTATTTCCAAAATTATAATGTTTTTTGTGTGTGTAATATTGTAATTAATATTTTCCGAACTACAGTTTGTTTGTATGAACTTTTACCTTTAATTTTATCAGTAGATTACGTCGAAAAAACTGAAGATTACTACA
Source organism: Aphrophora alni (assembly GCA_963513935.1). NCBI lineage: Eukaryota > Metazoa > Arthropoda > Insecta > Hemiptera > Aphrophoridae > Aphrophora > Aphrophora alni. Next base: position 41,090,520 of record OY740776.1, read on the forward strand.
AAGAGATTAATGGGGATGTTTTCTTGGAATATTTTCAGAAATTATTGCCTATTTTAGAGAACGGAGAAGAGAATTTGCACATTTTGTTTTACATATTTGGTTTTGCAAACACCTTTAAACAGAACAACGGGCACTCAAGTGAATTAGCCTTTTGCCCGACTGCTGCAGACACCCAGTGGATAATAATATTTGGTGAACATTTACCCAGAAATAAACACACCTTTCAAACAAAACTTTTCAGAAACCACTCAACAAACACAACTGTAAGTCTTCTTTTAGGTTAGGTTTATCTTTTGTGGACAGTTTCCCTGCACAACTTTTCTATTACAACCTTAACACTTGTTTGTCAACTTCATCTTTTATTTACAATGGCGGCTGAGTTTCTCTAAATGTAGTTGAAATGAATTTCTTTTTTACGACGAAATTTCTAATATACAAAATTCTATGTCCATGATGGAAACGTTTAACACAAGACAAAAAAAACATCGGAGTAAATTAACATAAATTTTGACCCACTGTTTAATCATAGAATCTCAACACTCCTACAGATTTCTGTTTTTAAGAATAAAAGAAGTTGATGGGCGCCATCATACAATGTAAAACCTTACGACCTAACCTAACCTTACGCCCTAACATAATCTAACCTAACCTATCTAACCTAACCTAACCTAACCTAACCTAACCTAACCTAACCTAACCTAACCTAACCTAACCTTACGCCCTAACATAATCCAAACCTAACCTACCTAACCTAACCTAACCTTACGCCCTAACATAATCTAACCTAACCTAACCTAACCTAACCTTACGCCCTAACATAACCTAACCTAACCTACTTAACCTAACCTTGTGCTTTGTAGGAAATGTTAAAATGCATTGGTAGATCAAGCAGTTTTAACCAGTATCAATAGTGTACGTGTGTTTAAAACAGTTGTTACACAGACTTCTAAACCTTGTAACTTTGTGTATATCACTGTTTTTCCTGACGTCACACATTGGGGAAAAAATCCGCAATTAAAAAAAATAAACTATCCATTTAGAGAATTTTTATTATGCAGTTGGTAAGAGTGATATTCAAAGTGTCACATTCCACAATTAGAAAAGGGAATTCGCCTATACCTGCAGCATCAATTCACAAGTGAATAACGTCCGAGTTACAGAAATTCCAGTATCTAACTGTTCCTTCAAGCACGTGTCACTTTGTACAGTGTTGTCAGATTTTAATATCATGATGATATGTCGTATGTGATTTAAAATTATTTAAAATATATAAATCAGGCCTGATAAATTAGCTATGCCAACATAACAACAATTACATTAACAAGCTGACGTAATCAATTAACATTATCTGATCCAGGCTAGCCAACACAAAATAGTGTACAACAATGGCTGAAATAATTTTAATACATTATTAGGACCCGGGTCTCTTTTAAGGTATAAAATAATGTGTAAGAGAGAGAGGGCAGTATAATGGTTATCTGGAGATAGTTTTTAATTGGTTTCTTGTTTCAGCTCTCCTCACATTTTATCACCACCTTGAAATCTGTCTTTAAAATTTAATTATCAATATTTTCATCACTTAGGGGACCTCTTTTATCCCATTACATATTACGTTTATCTGATAAAGTATTCATTAGTGAAAAATTTAATTGGGAAGAGGTAAAAAGTAAACGATGAAAAACCTATATAAACGGTATCTAATTGAAGCCTCATCTGTAAAGATTAATCTTCATTAATAAAAACTGAATTTAAAAAATCTAAAATAAAAATTATTTCTTCTTCTTTAAAATAAGATTGATATTTTGTTGCTAAACCCCCAAACGGGAAACATGACGCGATCAAGGACTAAATTCTGAAAAGAGGGGGAAAGGTTGTTTACCCCCGATAAACAGCACCACCTTTTTAACAATCAATTGCTTGTCGTCCTTTGCGTAGTGTAGGACTGTGTGTGGTGGTTTTATCTGATCAAGTTTGTATTTAATTTTAATTTTAACTGATTAATCATAAGCAATACGCCCAGCACAGAGGAAAGGAAATTATAAAAGCATAAACTGATCTAGTAACCAGATCATTGACATTTAAGAGATAGACGGTGTCTAGCATCTGTTTGGACTACAGCAGGGAGATCAGCCACCATTGATCAGAGATAGTTTCTCTTTGATAGATTCAAAAGATTGGACTTTTCGATTAAAGGGTGACCAAACCAAGTGTGTATTCCATTTTAGGGTGTTTTGTATACAAATAATCTTTCACTACGATACTTAGCTCATTCTGAATTATATTGTTTTGGGAACAAATAACTAAGTTTTGTTGAATTATGTATGAGAAAATTGGATCGAAGATTGTGGATTTTTTTAAATTAGGACATCAGATTGTATCAGAGAATTTGTATAAATCAATTGTGTACAAAATATTTCTATAATAGTGAAATATGTGGAAAATGAACACGATAAAGACACGCATAGCACAAGGAATGAATGAGTGTGAATGTGACAAAAAGATGTTGTTTTCTCTATTATTGTTTTTATTAGTTTAATATATTTATTAGTTTTACTAATTTCTTTTTTTAATTATTATTATTTACACTTTTATTATTAAGTTTCTTTTTGGACTCGTCTGGTATTTTAGTAAAGAATATTGTTGTTTTTGTTTATGTTTTATATGTGTGTATTTTATATGTTGAATTGATATTTATGTATTTATTTTAAGTTTAGCTTTATTAAAAATAAAGGCAAAATCAATAAATCACGAAACGTCCCGAGGTAAAGAATAAAATTCATTGGAAATATTAGACCTCAAGTGGTTAAAGATGTTAATTTGTAAATATTCCATCTTAGCATTAAATGAACAATTAGAATTAAGTAATCCACTCCTTCAATCATTCATGAAGCCCTAATAAACTATCTACTAATGGGACATATGTTATGTATTTCCTTAGTCAGTTTTAAGCTGCTGTAACTAACGAAACATAAGTCGGCTACAATCAGTATTGTGGAGAGATCAATAAAGTATACAAATTTGGTTATCGTAAAAAATTACTACCTGTTAGGTAAAATTATAAAAATACAATCAAATATAATTTTTTTCTAAGACAATACAAAGAAGACAACCTATTATTGTAAAATATATCAGAAAGTGTCACAACAGCTGATTCTAGACGATATGCCAGGTTTACTAATCTGGCAAGGTATATAAACCTTATGACTTAAGAAGGTCAGTCATAATTGAACTGTGATAACTGAAGGCCCTGCTCGTCGATTGACTAAGAGCATTAGTCAGTCATTATTTTTTGACTGACCTTCACGTGGCACGATCTCAAAAGTGTCGTCCTTATCTGTACAATAGTGTTTTTATTTATATAATTAAAAAGGTAATTCCACTATTTTTACAACGGTCGTAATAACAGTAATAAAATGTTTCCGTCTACAAAAGAGAGAGAGAGAGAGAGAGAGAGAGAGAGAGAGAGAGAGAGAGAGAGAGAGAGAGAGAGAGAGAGAGAGAGAGAGGAAAAGTTTAAGGAACATTGAATTGAAAATTTCCGAACTTAAAGGTGATAGGACACGACATCTCTTTGATTTCCTCTGCTGATGGATGACCGTCAGAGTCACTTCAGCTGTCCTTTGTTGTATTCTTCTTATGTTGGTCTACTTATAAACCTACCATGACTTAAAAAGCAGGTCAGTCATTATTAGTGGTGGGCATTAACGCTAACAACTGTCAACGTCAACACCAGTTAACGTTGAGCGTGATTAACTGTTGACAAAACTGCTAACGTTAACCTGCCAGACAGAACAGAGGACCAAGCGTCTTGGTCAGTGTGAAAATATTTACTCTATTACAGTTACTAACTAACGCAAGTTATTTATACAGTTACTTTCCTTTCGCACAAGCACAAACCTAAACTAAATATTTACACAGTTAGTTGACAGCTTTTATCAGCTAAAACTAAAGTTATTTACACCACACTATTTTCTTATTATCCAGTCGTCGTTTTATACAGTTTTAGATTTAGAAAAACTACAAACAGTAAAATAGTAGGCTACAGCAGAATCATACGTTGATTCGTTGATGAATAAACGTTGACGTTAATTGATTCGCTTTAATTGATCAACTAAACTAACAGACGACTGAGAGGCGTGCGTGTAGCTGGGTGCGCGCGCATCGAGTGGGCCGCTGGCGCTAACAAACACTGATGCGTGACCTGCAAGCACTAAGCAGTTAATCAACGTTAGCAGTTAATGGCGACACTGGCCCCTAGAACCGGGGGTTGGCTACCCTATCCCATGAATGTGGGTAATGGGCGCCGCCTTCGGAGTAAGTGTGAGGTAAGGGACGCGTGAGCGACCTGACGGTGACTCATCCAACGTTGCTTGGGGAACCTTGCTAACATGAGAATAGGTGAACATGGGTGCCACCTACACTCGGGTTGTGTATTTTACCTCACGGTGCCGGCCCAAGAAAACTGGAGGAAGGCCACCCAATCCTACATATGTGGGTAACGGGCGCCGCCTCTAGTAGGTGAGTTCGTGGGGGAGGGTATCGCGTAAGCGACCCGACGGTGACTCATCAAACGTGGCTTGAGTAATCTTGCCGACATGAGTACCATGGGAGCATGCTTGGCCTGTCCAGAAGCTTCGGCTTCTGGGAGCGTGCGTTGAGGAATGGTTTCGTGGTGGCAGTGGGGTGCTAGTGGTGAGATTGCACCCAGTTACTCTTTCTTTTGAGTGGGGGTTGGTGGTAAGCCGAAAGGCATTTGGAACGCCGCCCTTCTAGTTCTAGCAACTAGTTCTCTTTTGAAACTCGAATCAAACCTGCCGGGAATTGTACTACCCCCCCCCCCCAAATAGACCGCTGTACGGATAGCATTTCAAAAACTATATTTTTGGACGAAGCGGTCCCTCAAAATGGATATATGTGTGTCTACGTTCTGACACACTCTGTACATAGAAGGCAGTACATTATGTGGCCATGCTTTAAAACAATACAAGTGTTGTAATATTTCTTTTCTCTACAGTATAAAGTTTTATTCCTATATAATACAATGTGTATGAGAGAGAGGGTAGTGTAATGGTTATCGGGGGACAGTTTTTAATTGGTTTCTCGTTTCATCCCCCCTCCACATTTTATAACCACCTTGAGTCTGTCTTTATAATTTAATTATTAATATATTATATTTAGGGTGCGCCTTTTTTTATGTTTTCTGACTGTTCAAATGAACACTTAACTGGCTACTAAAATTAAGACTTAGGTGTTGAACCCTATTAAAACAAAGATACTCCAATTTAAAATATCAAAATGGCGGCCAGTTGTTTCTTCATATCTTGTGTTCTATTTAACTCATAACACAGTAAAGTATAATAATACAAATTTGTTAGATTTAAATTCTGCATGTAATGTTAAGAATACCGCATTTGCACAATAACAAACAGTGAAGTTGTAACCAGAATTGTAATTGACATTGGCCCCTTCCGGGGCGATGGTCCCTTCGGGATATTGGGCCCTACCGGGACAGTGGTCCCTTTCGGGGCGGTGGCCCCTTCCGGGGCGGTGGCCCCTTCCGGGGCGGTGGCCCCTTCCGGGGCGGTGGCCCCTTCCGGGGCGGTGGCCCCTTCCGGGGCGGTGGCCCCTTCCGGGGCGGTGGCCCCTTCCGGGGCGGTGGCCCCTTTTCGGGGCTTTTGTTCTTTCTGGGGCAATGATCCCTTTCGGGGCATTAGCCCCTTCCGGAACATTGGGGAATTTACAATACCCTACAAAACCCAAGAAATATCTACACTTTAAAGGAACCGCTTGTATTACATTGTATAGTGGGTTTGGATAAGTACCAAGATGGCCCCGATTTATTTGTTTTATGAATTTTGTAACGAAAAGTTTTCAAGTACAGTATTTAAATTTGTCTAGAGATTTTGAAAAGTAAAAACATAATGTTACTACTTTGCTAGTAAGTATTGGTCGTTTCTAAAGTAAACTGTGTCTACCGTCTGCATATCCACCAGTAATTGGGAGGAAACAGAGTTTCGATTGTTAATAATGAACAGACAGGATTTCTATTATTGTGCATTGTGTGTGTGAGCGGGGGGGGAGGGGATAGTGAATGAATGATGAGGTCTAGTGATTTGTGTGACATTCTATTTACATCTCTTTAACGAACGCTTTTATTTCTTAGAAATATATTTTTATTCCACATTTATTGGGAGAGTAAGTATTGTGATGTAATAAAAATATCGATTTTGACTTCTTAAAATATTAGTTTTAAGATCCCGAGTTGAACAAATTGTTTCTTCAAAATGTCTGTCTGTCTTTACCGATCCATTAACTCTGATTTATTTTAGACTTTTGATAACAAATTAGTAAATGAGGACAAATCAGAATTAGTTTGTCATATATATATATATATATATATATATATATATATATATATATATATATATAGTATAGTATAGTATAGTATAGTATAGTATAGTATAGTATAGTATAGTATGTGATGGGTAAACAATATTCAGGTCTCTTGAATCCAAAAAAAGTGCTTTTTTAAGTAGTGGTTAAAAAATATAAACCAAACTTTACCGTCAACATTTAAACTTTGTTTTATATAAAATTGTACTTAAGACGAGTTTATTGAACAAGTGAAGAAATGTTTTGAATTTAGCAAGCAAGAACCATAAAGCTATGAATTTTTAACATGGTTTGGGGTAAGTCTGTAGACAGCTTTTGAAAGTGTTCCACTCCAAGGGAGTTTTTTTACCCCTAAATCATATCTCTGGATCCCAGAAGTATTATATTTGATACACCACATATAATATTACATATTCAACTCGATTAGTTTTTTTCCCAAAGAATTTTTTGTTACCGCTATATTTTTCCAATATGTGGGACAATAGAAAGAATATAAATCTAAAGTTTGAAATATATAGGATTTATTGTCTTGTCTGTGTAGACTTGTTTCGAGTTACAGACAGACAGATACGCGTATAAAATTATAAAGGTCTCGATTTTAGTTACGGACTCTAAGAAACTATTCGAGATAAATAAGGATTTGATCAAAATCAATCCACTAGTTTTGGCTGTAGAACTCTGCACAGTTGTCAAACATACATCCTGAAAACCTTTCTGCACTCAAGTAGGTGTCAACTGTACTGATGATGTTCAATTGATTAAGTAGTAAATTGTAAGGAAAAATCCCTAGGGAACAGATGATTGTATTTGACGATTTCCTTAACTGTGAATGGGTCACTGATAAAAAGACTTAACGAAGTCCAGACTCTGTGAGTGGAACAACATAAGAAGAGTACAACAAAGGACAACTGAAGTGACTCTAACGGTCATCCATCAGCAGAGGAAATCGAAGAGATATCGTGTCTGCCGTATCAACTTTAAGTTTGGAAATCTTCAATTCAATGCAATGTTCCTTAAACTTGCTCTCTCTCTCTCTCTCTCCCTCCCTCCCTCTCTCTCTCTCCCTCTCCCTTCCCTCCCTCCCTCCCTCCCTCCCTCCCTCTCTCTCTCCCTCCCTCTCTCTCTCCCTCCCTCTCTCTCTCTCTCTCTCTCTCTCTCTCTCTCTCTCTCTCTCTCTCTCTCTCTCTCTCTCTCTCTCTCTCTCTCTCTCTCTCTTCTCTCCTCTCTCTCTCTCTCTCTCTCTCTCTCTCTCTCTCTCTCTCTCTCTCTCTCTCTCTCTCTCTCTCTCTCTCTCTCTCTCTCTCTCTCTCTCTCTCTCTCTCTCTCTCTCTCTCTCTCTCTCTCTCTCTCTCTCTCTCTCTCTCTCTCTCTCTCTCTCTCTCTCTCTCTCTCTCGTAGACGGAAACATTTTATTACTCTTATTACGACCGTTATAACAGTAGTGGAATTACCTTTTTAAATTATATAAATAAAAACATTATTGTCCAGATAAGGACGATACTTTTAAGATCGTGCGGCGTGAAGGCCAGTCAGAAAATAATGACTGACTAATGCTCTTAGTCAATCGACGAGCCGGGCCTTCAGTTTATCACAGTTCAATTATGAATGACCTCCATTTTAAGTCATAAGGTTTATAAAACCTTGCCAGATTAGTGAACCTGGTATATCGTCTAGAATCAGCTGTTGCGACACTTTCTGTTATATTTCACATCAATAGGCTGCCTTCTGTGTATTGTTTTGGGACTTAGAATACAAATTATATTTAATAGTTTTTATAATTTTACCTAACAACTATTCTTAGCAACTATTCCTAACAGTAGCTGACATTAAAAAAAATTACGATATTCTCAAAATCGGTTCAACGTTATGGTACCGTTTATACGAGGCAATAAGAAAGTCCTACAATATTTTATTTTGTACATCCTTTAAGTCTGCATCCAACGTGACTTTTCACAATAATAAAATAGTTTCTAAAGTTGTTGAAAATATAAGTTGAGCACAAATTTTCTCACGCGACCATTCGCAAATAAAAATACTAGTCGAACAACACTAAATGCCTTGATAAAAATGTCAGTGAAATGTGAAAAGCAACTTTGTACACTGTCTTGTACTATTTTAAAGATAATTTTCTACTATATGCAATTTTTCAACTTAGTTTGACCCTACAGTGGAAACGCGTGTGGTGATCTCCCTGGTTCTACGTAATATTGGGTTAGATCCCTCTATTTAATTTTTCGTAACCGGTCTCATTAAAACCAACTCTTGTTCTTTTCCAATCCTGACATTAGAGTGAACCAGGGCTACAGGTCTTCAGTTTACACCATTTTCTTTTCCTTTATAGGCGATGGTAACCGACAGGTTTTTTCCTATAAACAACAAGAAAAAAAATCAAACCGGTTTCATTCATATTTTGGATAAAATTTTAATAAAATCGGTAGAACCGATTTTGAGAAGTTATGTCTTTTATAACAACTGAATGGTCGATTCTATTGTTTTCAGGGTCCGTATATAAGACCAAAGAACCTTATAATTTCACACACATGTCCCTCTGTAAGACGTAACACAGACAAGATGATAAATCCTTTTTTTTTTTAAAGCTTTACATTTTTATTCTTTGTATTGTACCACATATATGAAAAATAGAGCGGTAACAAAAAAAAGACCTTAGGTTATTTAAGGGGTATCAAATAAAACAAAAAATTATTCTTTTTCGGGCATTTATCCTTCCGTGAAGATAGCCCCTTTCGGGGCGATAGTCTCTTTCGGGACGTTGGTTCCTTCCAGGGCGATGGTCCCTTTCGGGATATTGGCCCCTTTCGGGGCGATAGTCTTTTTCGGGACGTTGGTTCCTTCCAGGGCGATAGTCCCTTTCGGGACATTGGCCCCTTTCGGGGCGATAGTCCCTTTCGGGACATTGGCCCCTTTCGGGACATTGGCCCCTTTCGGGGCGATAGTCCCTTTCGGGACATTGGTCCCTTTCGGGGCGATAGCCCCTTTCGGGACATTGGCCCCTTTCGGGGCGATAGTCCCTTTCGGGACATTGGCCCCTTTCGGGGCGATAGTCTCTTTCGAGACGTTGGTTCCTTCCAGGGCGATAGTCTCTTTCGGGACATTGGTTCCTTCCAGGGCGATAGTCTCTTTCGAGACGTTGGTTCCTTCCAGGGCGATAGTCTTCTTCGTCGTAATGATTTTCTTATAATTTACTCATTTATAAATTACAATTTTCATAAAAAAAGACCTTGGAAATTTTATTTAAAAAAATATTATGTATGGAGTATCAAATAAAACTAGAAGTTATTCTGACCCTGTATGTTTATTTGCCCCTTCCTTTAAAGGCAACGCAACTGCATGACACTACTGTACTCAAATTGCATTCAGTGCCTAGATCACTGAATTTTTAGAAACCTGTAGAGGGTTGGTTCCAGCCTCTTATTACACACAGGGTGTCTCTGTAATGCGGGGAGATAATTCAGAGCATGGTTATATAGGTCAAAATAAAGAAAATGTTAATATAAATATATATCCGGTAACGCTTCTTTTAACAGCTATCCGCCATTTTGATATTTCACTAAATAATTTATATCTCTAGAACGGCTTAATCGATTAGGTTGAAATTTTGCAAGGTCACTGATTAATGTAAAGGCCTAGTTTGACAAAAATAATCAACTTGTTCCAATAATATGTGTTACAACGGTGACCGTTTAAAAAATTTAAACAAAAATAAGTCAAAAAAAGTAATTTTTTATGAAAAAAACTTCAAGAATAAGTTTTTGAAGACTATTTAACGAAGAAATTATTGGCGCTGATTCGCATAAAATACATTAAGTTTACAAAAAGTTAGGTTAGGTTAGGTTAGGTTCACATAAAATACATTGAATTTAAAAAAGGTTAGGTTAGGTTAGGTTCACATAAAATACATTGAATTTACAAAAGGTTAGGTTAGGCTAGGTTAGGTTAGGTTAGGTTAGGTTCTCATAAAATACATTGAGTTTACTAAAGGTTAGGTTAGGTTAGGTTCGCATAAAATACATTGAGTTTACAAAAGGTTAGGTTAGGTTAGGTTCGCATAAAATACATTGAGTTTACAAAAGGTTAGTTTAGGTTAGGTCGCATAAAATACATTGAGTTTACAAAAGGTTAGTTTAGGTTAGGTCGCATAAAATACATTGAGTTTACAAAAGGTTAGGTTAGGTTAGGTTCGCATAAAATACATTAAGTTTACAAAAGGTTAGGTCAGGTTCGCATAAAATACATTGAGTTTACAAGAGGTTAGGTTAGGTTAGGTTCGCATAAAATACATTGATTTTACAAAAGGTTAAGTTAGGTTCGCATAAAATACATTGAGTTTACAAAAGGTTAGGTTAGGTTCGCATAAAATACATTGAGTTTACAAAAGGTTAGGTTAGGTTAGGTCAGGTTTGCATGAAATACATTGAGTTTACAAAAGGTTAGGTTAGGTTAGGTTAGGTTCGCATGAAATACATTGAGTTTACAAAAGGTTAGGTTAGGTTAGGTTAGGTTCGCATAAAATACATTGAGTTTACAAAAGGTTAGTTTAGGTTAGGTTCGCATAAAATACATTGAGTTTACAAAAGGTTAGGTTAGGTTAGGTTCGCATAAAATACATTGAGTTTACAAAAGGTTAGGTCAGGTTCGCATAAAATACATTGAGTTTACAAAAGCTTAGGTTAGGTGAGGTTCGCATAAAATACATTGATTTTACAAAAGGTTAGGTTAGGTTCGCATAAAATACATTGAGTTTACAAAAGGTTAGGTTAGGTTAGGTCAGGTTTGCATGAAATACATTGAGTTTACAAAAGGTTAGGTTAGGTTAGGTTAGGTTCGCATGAAATACATTGAGTTTACAAAAGGTTAGGTTAGGTTCGCATAAAATACATTGAGTTTACAAAAGGTTAGGTTCGCATAAAATACATTGAGTTTACAAAAGGTTAGTTTAGGTTAGGTTCGCATAAAATACATTGAGTTTACAAAAGGTTAGGTTAGGTTAGGTTCGCATAAAATACATTGAGTTTACAAAAGGTTAGGTCAGGTTCGCATAAAATACATTGAATTTACAAAAGCTTAGGTTAGGTGAGGTTCGCATAAAATACATTGATTTTACAAAAGGTTAGGTTAGGTTCGCATAAAATACATTGAGTTTACAAAAGGTTAGGTTAGGTTAGGTTAGGTTAGCATAAAATACATTGAGTTTACAAAAGGTTAGGTTAGGTTAGGTCAGGTTTGCATGAAATACATTGAGTTTACAAAAGGTTAGGTTCGCATGAAATACATTGAGTTTACAAAAGGTTAGGTTAGGTTAGGTTAGGTTCGCATAAAATACATTGAGTTCACAAAAGCAACTGTCTTTATATAACTTCGGACCCTATGTCGTCTGGTTTTAGCACAAGCTTGATCCTTTTATTTACTGATAACCGACAAACTAGTATTTACTTAAAACCAAAAAAAATCTAGCTGTAAAGTAAAATGGAGATACGAATAGAAATAATTTGACGATCTCGTCAAAACCATGACTGCTGGTGTAATCGTTTTTTATATAGGTTTATAAAAAGGTCTACACCGATTTTAAAGTTGCGACGGACGCTGTAAATTTTGTTCAAGGTTAAAAGTTAAAAATTTTTCCCGTCAGTTATGAGTTTGGCAAATTTGAAGATACCTGGAAGTAGGTTATAACTTGTATATACAACTGGCACAAGGGGTTGTATAGGTTACTTCCATGTAGAGGTGTGTCAGATCTCTTGTTTATTAACCAAATTTGATGTAAAATCAAATGTTGTTGAGTTGCTTTGAACATCTGTTATCGTTGCACAGTCTTCATTTATTCAATCAATTTATAGAGAAAGAAAATTAATCAGGGTTTGTGAAAAGTAAATGTTACATAACGCCAAGTTAATTATCTGAGAGGAGGAGGTATTTCGATTTTAATTACTTAATGAAATGGCAGAGGTTTTATTACCCACAATAAAAGCACATTATTTTATATCAATAAAAAGTGGTCATTTGGTTAAATTTTTAAGTGTTTAAAAAGGAGTTGATAACATCATGGTACGCACCCAGCCATCAATGTAACACAAGCAGATAGTTTGTTGGGGTCTTGTAGGAAATGTTATATTGTATTGGTAGATCAATCTCACTAAAACAGTTGTTACACAGTTATGTAATTGTCTATATTACTAATGTATTGACGTAGGTTAGACTTTAAGCAGTCTCTTAGATGTGAATAATATTAAACAGTGTTTCGGTTTTGCCGGATTTAGTAAATATATTAATATCACACTTTATTGTGTGGTACGTTAGCCCCCTTCGGGGCAATAGTCATTGTCGTGACGTTAGCCCCATTCGGGGCGATAGTCCCTGCCGGGACGTTAGCCCCTTTCGGTACGATGGTCCCTGTTGGGACGGTAGCCGTTTCTGGAGTGATGGTCCTTTCCGTGACTTTTGCCCCTTCTGGTAAGAAGGTCCCTTTCAGGACGTTATCCTTTTCTGTGGAGGTGACTTTTGCCCCTTCCGGTATGAAGGTCCCTTTCAGGACGTTATCCTTTTCTGTGGAGGTGACTTTTGCCTCTCCCGGGATGAAGGTCCCTTTCAGGACGTTATCCTTTTCTGTGGAGGTGACTTTTGCCTCTTCCGGTATGAAGGTCCCTTTCAGGACGTTATCCTTTTCTGTGGAGGTGACTTTTGCCTCTTCCGGGATGAAGGTCCCTGTCAGGACGTTATCCTTTTCTGTGGAGGTGACTTTTGCCTCTTCCGGGATGAAGGTCCCTTTCAGGACGTTATCTTTTTCTGTGGAGGTGACTTTTGCCTCTTCCGGGATGAAGGTCCATTTCAGGACGTTATCCTTTTCTGTGGAGGTGACTTTTGCCTCTTCCGGGATGAAGGTCCCTTTCAGGACGTTATCCTTTTCTGTGGAGGTGACTTTTGCCTCTTCCGGGATGAAGGTCCATTTCAGGACGTTATCATTTTCTGTGGAGGTGACTTTTGCCTCTTCCGGGATGAAGGTCCCTTTCAGGACGTTATCTTTTTCTGTGGAGGTGACTTTTGCCTCTTCCGGGATGAAGGTCCCTTTCAGGACGTTATCCTTTTCTGTGGAGGTGACTTTTGCCTCTTCCGGGATGAAGGTCCATTTCAGGACGTTATCATTTTCTGTGGAGGTGACTTTTGCCTCTTCCGGGATGAAGGTCCCTTTCAGGACGTTATCTTTTTCTGTGGAGGTGACTTTTGCCTCTTCCGGGATGAAGGTCCCTTTCAGGACGTTATCCTTTTCTGTGGAGGTGACTTTTGCCTCTTCCGGGATGAAGGTCCATTTCAGGACGTTATCCTTTTCTGTGGAGGTGACTTTTGCCTCTTCCGGGATGAAGGTCCATTTCAGGACGTTATCATTTTCTGTGGAGGTGACTTTTGCCTCTTCCGGGATGAAGGTCCATTTCAGGACGTTATCATTTTCTGTGGAGGTGACTTTTGCCTCTTCCGGGATGAAGGTCCATTTCAGGACGTTATCCTTTTCTGTGGAGGTGACTTTTGCCTCTTCCGGGATGAAGGTCCATTTCAGGACGTTATCATTTTCTGTGGAGGTGACTTTTGCCTCTTCCGGGATGAAGGTCCATTTCAGGACGTTATCATTTTCTGTGGAGGTGACTTTTGCCTCTTCCGGGATGAAGGTCCATTTCAGGACGTTATCATTTTCTGTGGAGGTGACTTTTGCCTCTTCCGGGATGAAGGTCCATTTCAGGACGTTATCATTTTCTGTGGAGGTGACTTTTGCCTCTTCCGGGATGAAGGTCCATTTCAGGACGTTATCATTTTCTGTGGAGGTGACTTTTGCCTCTTCCGGGATGAAGGTCCCTTTCAGGACGTTATCCTTTTCTGTGGAGGTGACTTTTGCCTCTTCCGGGATGAAGGTCCATTTCAGGACGTTATCATTTTCTGTGGAGGTGACTTTTGCCTCTTCCGGGATGAAGGTCCCTTTCAGGACGTTATCCTTTTCTGTGGAGGTGACTTTTGCCTCTTCCGGGATGAAGGTCCATTTCAGGACGTTATCCTTTTCTGTGGAGGTGACTTTTGCCTCTTCCGGGATGAAGGTCCATTTCAGGACGTTATCATTTTCTGTGGAGGTGACTTTTGCCTCTTCCGGGATGAAGGTCCATTTCAGGACGTTATCATTTTCTGTGGAGGTGACTTTTGCCTCTTCCGGGATGAAGGTCCATTTCAGGACGTTATCATTTTCTGTGGAGGTGACTTTTGCCTCTTCCGGGATGAAGGTCCATTTCAGGACGTTATCATTTTCTGTGGAGGTGACTTTTGCCTCTTCCGGGATGAAGGTCCCTTTCAGGACGTTATCCTTTTCTGTGGAGGTGACTTTTGCCCCTTCTGGTAAGAAGGTCCCTTTCAGGACGTTATCCTTTTCTGTGGAGGTGACTTTTGCCCCTTCCGGTATGAAGGTCCCTTTCAGGACGTTATCCTTTTCTGTGGAGGTGACTTTTGCCTCTCCCGGGATGAAGGTCCCTTTCAGGACGTTATCCTTTTCTGTGGAGGTGACTTTTGCCTCTTCCGGTATGAAGGTCCCTTTCAGGACGTTATCCTTTTCTGTGGAGGTGACTTTTGCCTCTTCCGGGATGAAGGTCCCTGTCAGGACGTTATCATTTTCTGTGGAGGTGACTTTTGCCTCTTCCGGGATGAAGGTCCATTTCAGGACGTTATCATTTTCTGTGGAGGTGACTTTTGCCTCTTCCGGGATGAAGGTCCATTTCAGGACGTTATCCTTTTCTGTGGAGGTGACTTTTGCCTCTTCCGGGATGAAGGTCCCTTTCAGGACGTTATCTTTTTCTGTGGAGGTGACTTTTGCCTCTTCCGGGATGAAGGTCCATTTCAGGACGTTATCCTTTTCTGTGGAGGTGGTACCTTTCATAGGTGTCAAAAAAGACCCGATACGGTTAAGTAAGTTTTCATGTTTAATGGTAGAAATTGTTTTAGGCGTAAAAACTCCTTAGTTTGGCATTATAATGTAAATTCAATTCTACCACAAAACGGGTTTTTTGTAGACCAACTCAAATTTTTTAAATATTCTTTGTTGGAGAAAGGATAGCGATCTCTAGTGTGCTCAGTAATTTTATAACAAATAAGATCTTGAATTGAGATATTACTCGATGGAGCTTTCAATTTGATAATTTAAAGGCCCCCTGCACAAAAAATGTAATAAATTAGTTTTTAATCTTTCTGGAGTATATGTTACCAATAGTATTTAAAGCAATCCCGAAATACCACACTGAGAAATAGTTCTTTGGATGGGTTGTCGACCTGGAAAGGGCTAGGATCCCGAAAAGGACTATCGTACCAGAAGGGGCTGACGTCCCGATCATCGGTCCGAAAAGGGCTAACGTTTCGGAAGGGGTTAATGTACCGAAAGGGACACGAGTTAAATATGAATGAAATATGAATTGTTTAAGCCGATTTGGAGAAATTATGTATTTCATAACAGGTAGCTTAGTTAGGAATTTTGTAATTTTGTTTTATAGCTGTCAAACTTTGAGAAGGACAAAACTCTACATTTGTGTGGAATATATGTCGGCACACCAAATTTGATTAAGCTCTGTATGATGTTAAGGCAAAAAGACATCCTATTTTTGACCCACACGTGACTTTCCCTAAACAACAGTTTTCCTCATCTCATGTCAGCTGAGATGTTATTAAATACAGAAAGATTTCCTTTGTACATCCCGGAATGCAGTTATTAGGCGGAAAACGAGAGAAACCGGAAATGCAATAAAATCAGCTGTATAGCAGCAGCAGTAACAAAAGCTTTATTAGAAGTGAAAAGTTTAGAAATGGAATGAAACTTTTAACAAAGGCGAGATCAAAATATGTTTTACGTTGTTACTTGTAGTAAGGAATGTGTGAGGGTGTTTGGTCAATATCAATCTAGAGGCCTCCCTTGTAAAATTACTTTATCTGTGCAATCGCTTTCATTTGCTATTGTGCACATAGTGGCTTCTTTTATCAGTTAATCAGAATTACAATTAATAATTCAGCTTAAGAGTTAGGCAACTTTCACAACAGTGATAAGTACATTACATTTCATAGTTATTTACTGTAGTTTTTGGAATAACAGATTTATTGGTTTCCTACACCATCAAGCTTCTTCGGTAGGCTAATGATCTGAAAGAGGACCATCGCACCGGAAGGAGCTAACGACCCGAAAGGGATGATCGCTCCGGAAGAAGGTTAAAGTCCCGAAAGGGAACTATGGCCCAGGAAGAGGTTAACGTCCCGAAAGGGATCATTGCTCCGGAAGGAGCTAACGTCCTGCAAGGGATCATCGCTCCGGAGGAAGTTAACGTCCCGAAAGGGATCCATGGCTCCGGAAGAGGTTAACGTCCTGAAAGGGATCATCGCTCCGGAGGAAGTTAACGTCCCGAAAGGGATCCATGGCTCCGGAAGAGGTTAACGTCCTGAAAGGGATTATCGCCCCGTTAGGAGTCCACGTCTCGAAAAGGATCATCGCTCCGGAAGAGGTTAACGTCCGAAAGGGAACCATAGCCCAGGAAGAGGCTAACGTCCCGGAAAGGAATTATGGCCCCTAAATGGGCTAACGTCCTGAAAGGGGACGATCACTTCGTAAGAGGCTAACGTTTCGAAAGGGATCCATCTCCCCGAAAAGGGGTCATCGTCTCGGAAGGGTCTAACGTTCCAAAAGAGACCATCATCCCGAAAGTGATTAACGTCCTGTTAGTACCCATCGCCCCATTTTTGTAAGACTTACCAGGAGATCTACTGATGACAACTTCAATGTCTTGTAACTCTGTTCTGTTAAAACGGATTTGTTTCCTTTACGATGATTCTCCGTACTGAGCCAGTTTATCGAAACTTCTTAACACTTTGCACTGGAGCCTCTTTGACAAATTTTACAAGAAATGCTTCTGTACACTGTTTGTAAGAACCATATTTATTGAAACACTCAATCTTTTAATAAATTTTTAAGTCCTCTATTCAATTTAATAACATCTCAGCTGATATGAAATGAGGAAAGCTGTTGTTTAGGGAAAGTCAAGTGTGAATCAAAAATAGGATTGCAAGGTTTTTGCCGATTAAAAGTGTTTTTTCCTGTCTGTCTGTCTAGCGTTCAGTCTTATACTGTGATCTACAGGACAAACTGGAAAAGGGCGTAATTTGGTTTAAGGGCATTTTTCTGCCGTATCTCTTTCCCTTAAATTAGTTCTAACGATATTGGTCAAATTTTGGTCAACTGTAAAGTATGACTCAAATCAATACAAAAATATTATTAATCATTGGTAAAAAACCAAAATAATATGCTATATTTTCGTAGTGTTTATACAACTAGGAGAGTAGTCAGGACCTTTAGGCGGACACTTATCTCGCTGCAGTTCGGACTAGTGAGCTGTTAAAGTTTAACCCGGTTGGCGAGAAAAACCTCTCGGTCATATTTACTTACAAAACTTGTTGATTAACGCCATCATAGTACTTACCCAGCCCCATCATACAAGCAGTTCTTCTAAATATAATCCCCAATAGTTGGTCTCTTGGAGCTTATAGAAAGGTAAACCTTGTAATTGTGGACATCTATAGTTTCTTGACGTCGGCTAGGCCCTAATAGTTTCGTACATATTTATATATTGAAAAGCCTCCACTCGCTTCGCTCGTGTCAGTGATTCAGCCCTTGAAGGAGCCTCTACTCTCTACGCTCGTGTACATGACGCGGCCCTACCGGATCATGTAACTTAACTAGTTGTCATCGTGGAGTTATGGGGTTGGTATCATTACATCCAGAATTGTAATATCTACGTTTTTATATAATTTACTGAATAACACAAGAGATACGACTAAAGGCCGTCATTTTCACATTTTCAATTCAGTTTTTATGACATTTCAATAGGGTTCTACATGAACACACTATTATATTCCTCTACATCTGATTTCATGTTTCTATATTAACTTGTGGCCGCCACACGTAACGATGGGCATCTCGAAAATCACCCTTTCTCTTACCCGAGACCATGAAAAGTGACGACCAGTCAAAAACGTATTTCGAATTTTTCTACTATAATCAAACTTCGTATATACAGGGTGAGCAAAGAAAGGATAAATAAAATAAAGACACCTAACCCTCGAATGCCCTAATAGCGTCAGAGTCGGAAGAGAGCAAGAGTTGAGCAAAAAACAGATAGCCAAGAATACTATATGAAACAGATACAGGTAGGGTAACTCTGGATTACAATAGAAAACAAAGCACTCTTTGTACTAACTACAGTGACAAAATAAAACTCAACCACCGAACGACCTAAAAACAACTTTTGTATAAGTAAAGTCAGGTTTCATACTTGATGTATAAACGTGTGTTTAAAAGCACTTTGCAACTTTACCCTAACCTAACGCCCCGAAAGGGACTATCGGTCTGGAAAGGGCTACTTCCCCAGAAGGGGCAACGTTCCGAAAGGGACCATCACTCTGAAAAGGGCTGCCGCCCTGGAAGGGGCAACGTCCTGAAAGGGATCATCGCTCTTAAAAGAGCTGCCGCAACGGAAGGGGCTAACGTCCCGAAAGGGACCATTACCTCTGAAGGGGCTAACGCTCCAAAAGGGGCTGGCGCCCCGGAAGGAGCATCGTCCCGAAAGGGACTATCGCCCTGAAAAGGGCTTCCGCCCAGAAAGGGGCTAACGTCCCGAAAGGGACCACATCGACAACGATGGATGAACTGCATCTTGAAAAACACCTTTTTTGGTTTTCTGTGGTCATGATGAAAATTACTCAAATAACGGAAATCGAGACTTACCCTGTGTGTAATAATGCGTTGCACTGAAAAATGTTGTTGTTTATGTCTGTGTACAGTTAGTTAAAGACAATAACAACCACACAGTGAAATGTTACATGTAAACATTGTTGTGTGTTTTGTACCGTGGCTTTATTCAGTAAAAAGCTTATCGTACAATTATTGTTTTTATAAGAAATATTTTATAAACAATACGCAAGAACGTCTGTATAGGGTAGACGAGGGCTTAGGTAATGTAATCACTGTTTGTTTGTTTCTGATAAGGTTTAAAAGTGTAATGTGTGACGTACGTAGAACACAACTTGCAAAACTTCAGATCCTGTTGTGCCAACCTTACTTTTAATTTTAGATACTGTATTGATAAAGTGTTTGGTGTTAAACGTAATTAGTATCACACAAGTAAGATGCCTTTCTGGAGGAGTCGTTC
Source organism: Aphrophora alni (assembly GCA_963513935.1). Classification (NCBI taxonomy): domain Eukaryota; kingdom Metazoa; phylum Arthropoda; class Insecta; order Hemiptera; family Aphrophoridae; genus Aphrophora; species Aphrophora alni. The sequence goes on from OY740776.1 coordinate 41,110,139, forward strand.
TTCTCGGAACGTTAGCCTATTGTAGGGGGGGGGGGAGTGCTCTTTTCGGAGCAGTGTTCACTCTTGGAACATTAGCCTCTTTTGGGGTGAGAGCCCCTTTTCGGATCAGTGTTCACTCTTGGAACGTTAGATCCTTTAGCGGTGAGAGCTCTTTCGGAGCAGTGGTACCTCTTTGAATGTTAACCTCTTCCGGGGCGAGAGCATATTTTTGGAGCAGTTCGCCCTCTCTAAATGTTAGCTCTTTCCGCGGCGATAACCCCTTTCTGAGCAGTGGTCCCTCTACCAGGGGTTAGCCTCATCCTGGGTGAGAACCCCTTCAGGAACACTGGCCGCTCTCGCAAAGTTACCCACTTCCTTGGGTGAGAACCTCTTTCAGAGAAGTGGTTCCTCTTGGAACGATAACTCCTTTCGGAGCAGTGATCTCTCTAATCGTTACCTTTTCGAGAACCCCTTTTGGAGCAGTAGTCCGTCTTGGAATGTTAGCCTCTTCTGGGCGAAAGCCCCTTGTGGAGCAATGGTCCCTCTCTGAACGTTAGTCTCCTCCGGGAAAGAGTCCCTTTTGGAACAATGGTCCCTCTCTGAACGTTAGTCTCCTCCGGGAAAGAGTCCCTTTTGGAACAATGGTCCCAGGAAAATAAAAGATGACAGATTCAAAATGACCAAAGAAACACTGATCGTATCAAAATATGCCCTTAGGGAGTGGATATACAACCCAAAATAATCATGTTTTAAACCATAACAGTTTTTCTTATAGTTGTATTGTTTTAGACTTTATCATTAACAACTGACAGTTTGGATGTTTATAAACAAATCCCCGCTTCCGTCAGTTTAGTGTTGAGAGAGTAGAGCGATGTATAGATTAATTTCGGCCTTATATATAAACCAGTAATATACGGTACAGAAAATTCTCTGATACAATCTGATGCCCAAATATAAAAGTTTCATAATCTTCAATCCAATTTACATAACTTACATATTTCGGGACGTTAGCCCCATTCCGGGGCGATGACATTACTATAGTATACCTAACCTAACCTAACCTAAATCAAATTTTCAAGCTGCATGTTAACCCATTGGCCTACTTTGACGAGACCTTCTCGTCGCTAGCGCTATAACCCGTAAAATACTTTAACGAGACCAGCTCGCCACCAAGGTATTTACCGATTTGACGCTAGATACCAGCTGTATGCAGTCAAGAGTGATTTTTCCGTGTTCTACGGAATATAAGGAATAAAATAATATAACTTTTGGGGTTGGCTATACTGCATTTGGAAGTGGGATAGTAAACAACTGACCGATTGCTTGACAGATGACGACGCGAGTAAATAAACAGTAGAGCGCTAGAGGTAACAAAGCAGTGACATAAATCGATGTATTGACGAAAATGGCTTTATTTTGAGTGACAGTGAAAGTGTCAATGGTAATTATGGTGTAAATTACGTTGAAGAAGAAGAGTATGTGCGTAAATCAAGTGAAAGTGAGTCTGACGGCAATGATATTGACCCTAACGTTGTGTCAAAATGTTAGTCAATACTGTTTGTTTTATTGTAACCAAATTTTTATTACATCAGATTATAATTATTGTTTTATTTGATTATTGAACAATTAGGCCCTAAATAAATAATAAATATTATTTTGAAACTAATAAAATTATTTCATAACAATTTGAGGACATATAAATCCAGGTAAGCCTACTTTATTTCCATGGAAACTTAGTATTTCATTGTAGGCCTAACTATTTGTTAGACCAATAATGGGTCTGATGCAATGTACATGTTTTCATATTATATTATAAAACATAAAATATATATAAATTGTTCTTTAATATGTTTGGTACAAAACCCCAAAGTTTCATAACAATCACATCACTATAACAATGTTTATTGAATTTAAAGTAAAAGTCTACACTTTGGCCAAAATTAATAGGATTTCCTGTGCAGTGCAGTGCCTGGAGAACTGGTAGGCCAATGGGTTAAAGAAAAATACGGTTTGCCAGTAAATTGATCAAATCAAAATAAACCCGAAGAGGTAAAGTTTGGTCACGGGGCAAGATAGGCAATATGAGTACACACTGTAAAGTTTGCTTGGCAATGTTATACAAACACGGGGCAAGATAGGCAATATGAGTACACGCTCTAACGTCAATCAGCTGTTGTTGTGCTTTCATGATGCCATTAATATTTAAAATCAATATTGCACAAAACTGTCCTTCCCCAAAAACATATAAAAATAAAAAAAAGCCAAAATATGATTCGGGATATCGTTATTTTAAACATATTTGTGTATTTAAATAGGACATTATTTTTTTCAAATTTTTTTTGTTGTTTAAAGGCCTCTCGGTCATCATCGGCTAATAAAAAAAAAGAAGGAAAGAATATAAAATAAAGACCTCTAGCCCTTGAATACTCTTAATAGTATCACAGTCTTGTGTTAATCAAGAGAAACCCGATAACAATGAGAAAGGGATCTAACTCAAGACTACATGAAAAAAGGTGTAGATCCAGCAAGGACCCTCGGGATTGCTAATCATGTACTCACCAAAGCGAGGATGGGTCCTAATCCTAAGGACGACCCAACCTCTGACACCTGTCACTCATCTTCTGGTCTCTTTATCCATTGTGAATATTCTTCAAATTGTATTCCTTGTTGAAAACAAATCCAAACACGAAGCACGTGTGACATTTTTAACGTACAGTACTTTACATTTATACAGTGTGTCCCAAAAGTCTCGGATCGGTTCAATAATTAAAAAAAAAAGAAGATATTTTATATGTTACTTTTGGTGCTAAGAAACTACTTTTTTTTGCAAATGAGAATTTTGTACCTGTTCCTCAAAAATGAAGGTTTGGGGGTAGGGCACTCAATAATTTTAAATAGAAACCACCATCGAGTGACCCCCTCATGTTAAAGGGTTTATTTATTAAACTACAACAACTGTACAAGCTAGAGGTCGATATCTTGCTTCTATCTAAAATGGCAGCCGTTCAAAGATTTGAAACGGCTATTTTACTTTATTTATTTCATTCAAAATTAATTAGAATGCGAGAATATGGGATCAAAATGTATTTAAAAAAATCTAATGTTGTGATCATAATAATAATTATTGAATTTTGAAAAAATACAGATTTTCCAGTACAGGGTGTAAAATTTTGAATGATTGATTGTATTAAATACCAATCCATTATGGTTTAGAGCAAGTTAAAGCTGATAATCCCCAATAAAATGCTGAGATTAGTATTTAAATATTTTTTAAAAGAACCTTTAACAACGTTTTTTGTTAAAGTGGAAAGCCCACTAAAACCTAAACTTCTCGAAATCTACTGTTGTATTTGTTGATATTTTGGACATCTGGAAAACCCCGCTTTGTAAAATTAAATATTAAAATTACATCAACTAACATCACTTTTTTACACCCTGTAATATGAATTCATACTATTTTTAATAAGAAATAATAGTAATTATGGTCATAATTGTTTTTAATACATTTTAATCCCGTATTCGTTATCTAATTGTGAATGAAATAAAGTAAAATAGTCGTTTCAAATATTTGAACAGCCGCCATTTTAGATGAGAGTAACAATATAGACCTTTAGTCTGCGCAGTTGTTTGTTAATAAATAAACTCTTTAACATGAGGGGTCACTAGATGGGGGGTTTATATTTAAGATAAATATTTAATTAATCTTTTATTTATTTTTGGATGGGGTTTTTTTATTTAATTAATAAATTGGCCCCCAAAACCTCCATTTTTGGGCGACAGGTTAAAATGTCTCATACGCCAAAAAGTAGTTTTTTATTACCCGAAGGCACATATCTTTTTTGATTTTCAAATTAATGAACGGTCCGGGACTTTTGAGACACACTGTATATTTATTTCTGGCATCTGAGAGCTGCTTGAAACTATTATATTTTGCAACTATTTCGCGTAGCTACGACTATGATGCGTTAATAAAATATGATCTAGTGTAGAAAAAATGAGGTGGTTCTATTATTATTTTGCTTGTTGTTTATTAAGTGCTACAAAAATTATAACATTGTTAACTTTTCAATCACCTCTTTGATAGCCCTGAATTGTTGCGTTTATCAAAGTTCCAATCTTTGTTATTTTGCAAATCTTCTTCACAGCTTTGTAACATGTTGTGTTGTTGTTGTTTATTAAACTTGGTGATAGTTTAGATTGTTAAACAGTTTTAGTGTTATAAAAGAAAGGATTAACCTCAAAACCACAACAAAAAACAAAACAGGGGTTAATAATTATAGTGTATATTGGTGTGGCAATCCCTATAGACTGTAACTGGATATACACGTTTCATTATGTAATATATGAGAAACGATCTCTTTCTTTTATCTCTCCTAACATTTTGAATAACTCTTGTTCTCTTCCTACTTTGTTAGATTATTCGAGAGCTTTATTGCAAGTTCTTTTCTTCTTTTCTAAAACATAGTCTCTTTCGACTTTCTTAAATTATTCGAGAGCTAGGAGTTTCTATTGTATGTTCTTTTCTCCTTTTATACCTCTTGTTCTCATTCAACTTTATTAAATTATTCAAGAGCTAGGAGTTTCTATTGTATGTTCTTTTCTTCTTTTGTAACTCTTGTTCTCATTCAACTTTATTAAATTATTCGAGAACTTGGAGTTTCTATTGTATGTTCTTTTCTTTTTTTGTAACTCTTGTTCTCTTTCAACTTTATTACATTATTCGAGAGCTAGGAGTTTCTATTGTATGTTCTTTTCTCCTTTTGTAACTCTTGTTCTCATTCAACTTTATTAAATTATTCGAGAGCTAGGAGTTTCTATTGTATGTTCTTTTCTTCTTTTCTAAAACATAGTCTCTTTCGACTTTCTTAAATTATTCGAGAGCTAATAGTTTCTATTGTATGTTCTTTTCTCCTTTTGTAACTCTTGTTCTCATTCAACTTTATTAAATCATTCGAGAGCTAGGAGTTTCTATTGTATGTTCTTTTATTCTTTTGTAACTCTTGTTCTCTTTCGACTTTGATAGATTATTCTAGAGCTAGGAGTTTCTATTGTATGTTCTTTTCTCCTTTTGTAACTCTTGTTCTCATTCAACTTTATTAAATTATTCGAGAGCTAGGAGTTTCTATTGTATGTTCTTTTCTCCTTTTGTAACTCTTGTTCTCATTCAACTTTATTAAATCATTCGAGAGCTAGGAGTTTCTATTGTATGTTCTTTTATTCTTTTGTAACTCTTGTTCTCTTTCGACTTTGATAGATTATTCGAGAGCTAGGAGTTTCTATTGTATGTTCTTTTCTCCTTTTGTAACTCTTGTTCTCTTTCAACTTTATTAAATTATTCGAGAGCTAGGAGTTTCTATTGTATGTTCTTTTCTCCTTTTGTAACTCTTGTTCTCATTCAACTTTATTAAATCATTCGAGAGCTAGGAGTTTCTATTGTATGTTCTTTTATTCTTTTGTAACTCTTGTTCTCTTTCGACTTTGATAGATTATTCGAGAGCTAGGAGTTTCTATTGTATGTTCTTTTCTCCTTTTGTAACTCTTGTTCTCATTCAACTTTATTAAATCATTCGAGAGCTAGGAGTTTCTATTGTATGTTCTTTTCTTCTTTTGTAACTCTTGTTCTCTTTCGACTTTGTTAGATTATTCGAGAGCTAGGAGTTTTTATTGTATGTTCTTCTCTTCTTTTTCTAAGGTAGTGATGAGTGAGAGGATTTTTACTTTTACTTGACAAGATTACTTTTTATTTTGCTTTCATCACTATTCCTTAGATTCTACCATGTCCTTTTTTTAAACGAATTAAGCCTCCTTTACGCTATGAGAACCAAAAATCCAAAATTAGGTCTTTACCAAAAATTGAGGTAAACTCTTTAACCTGAGTGGATTCTTTAATTGCTTAAAAATTAGTTTTATATCATTCTTCTGGTCTCATCGAGCTCTTTAAAGTGATCACATCACATAACCGTATTTCCCATCCCCCCACCATCTGAAGGCATTAATTTTAAAACGTCCCCTCGTAAAAGCAGTCCCTCACTACGAATAAGTTTGCTGCAAAACGTGTTTATTTATCTTAATGGCAAAGTTTGAGGTGGTGGAAATTTCATTTCAACCAGTCTAAATATAGATGTATAACATATGTCAGCCCCCAGGGGCCTCTACAGCCATCGACGACTCTATGTTTATTTTAGATACACATGAGAATTGATAAGATCACTTTAGGGTGGATGTACCTTGATCAGTAACAACTGAAATGAATAAGAAGTTATGTTGTGTTCAATATATACTTCTTGCATAAGGGAAAGGGTGAATAGTAGTAGGGGGTTGATGAAGGAAATATTTAGCTTTATTAAATTCCTATTATGAGATCACAAAACGCCCTACAGAACTGTGTAAAATAAAAGTAACAGGTACAAAATCATTGTACGAATTCTCCCACAAATCCATGTCAAAAAAAAAAAAAAAAAAAAAAAAAAAAAAATGTACCTGCCATTTTTCACATGAGTTTGGATCAATAATCTTTAAATTTCATTAAAATTTGACGAAATAAGAAGAGAAAATTTTGAGAAATTACAGAATTTTTTACCGCATTTTAGAGATCAAAACTTAAAGGTGACAATTTTTTAAAATTTCATAAAAAATTCTTGGAGCAGATATTTAGAAAGTGATTTTTTTTTTTTTTTTTTTTTTTTTTTTTTTTTTTTTTTTTTTTAAATGACAGATTGATAATTTCGAATCATCAAAATAATAAAAATATTCGACATATGGGCAAAATGTTGAAAGTGAAAATTAACTATAGAAGTATATTTCAAAATCAGAACTATCGATTTTAGAGAACACTTTTACAAAGGAGCCATATAAACACGAACCATTGATGCCTTTATGTTTATTTTAAACTGATTTAGGATTCGAAGAGATAAATACAGCCTTATTCTGTGACAAGTTGTATTGAGCCCCGTCTATACTGTTTCCCAAAGTGAGGGAACGGGGTGAAGGAAGAATAGGCTATTGATGAGGTAGATTTTATATTGAAACTCGGGGGGTACGTTTTGTATTGAATATAGGCTCACTGTACAAATAAATGATGCAAACAGAATAAACAAACTGTTTGAATACTACATTCCATAAAATTTTTATTGTTGTCAAATAAAAGGTACAATATATTTTGACAAATTTGCGTTACTTGTGTTAGAAACTGTTGTTCGAAAAAAAAATCCAACTATTTTTTTTCCCGTTTTGCCAATTTTGTTTTGAAAGTAATCATTTTTATTTTAGATTTTGTAAATCAGTTACGGTAATTCAATTTAACACCTAAATTTCAACGAAATCGGTTGGGAAAATTTTGAAAATTGACGTGACCAAATACTTGTTTGTTGTTAAGTAGCAGTTCCGGATCCAAGACTTCAGAGAGGAGCAGATTATTAACAAGTTATGGACTAATGACTAAACAGCCCGATACAAATTTAGTTTTATTAAAATAACTGTCGTACAACACGTTTATTTTGGACACTTATAATATATATTTGGATTTATTTGGACACATATACAGAAATAATCACCCTGTATATGTAAAACACTACACGTTCCCCTCCCCTCATTATTCACTGGATTTGTTTTTAAGACTATACACAGAGTTAATTTTTCAAAATTAAAAATTATTTGTTGTAACGTAGAGGGAAGCCCCACTTTAAATAAACGGTGGTTGTGAGGGAATTTCATTGCTAAACGGTGGTTGTGAGGGAATTTCTTTGTTAAACGGTGGTTGTGAGGGAATTTCATTGCTAAACGGTGGTTGTGAGGGAATTTCATTGTTAAACGGTGGTTGTGAGGGAATTTCATTGCTAAACGGTGGTTGTGAGGGAATTTCATTGTTAAACGGTGGTTGTGAGGGAATTTCATTGCCACAAGAAGGTTAGGTTAGGTTAGGTTAGGTTAGGTTAGGTTAGGTTAGGTTAGGTTAGGTTAGGTTAGGTTAGGTTAGGTTAGGTTAGCACGTTTTGCATCAATTTTGCACGTTTCATAATTGTATCGATACCAACTGTAAATTAACAATGTAAGAACACTCAACAAACTTTCCCACTCAAAATTAATTCGTCACCAAGAAATGTCAGTTTGGTAAGTTGTCAGTAGAAAGGTGTAAATAAATAAAGAAACTTTGAAAACATTTACTTATTAAACATTCCCAAATTTGTGTGTAAAGTTCTCGGTGTAAATAGCATTTTATTAATCGAAGTTTTACTGATCAGGGATAATTATTTGGTCAATTATTTATAAAAACCGCAATATATTTTTACTTGCATTAATTGCACACTTCACTCAAATTGTATCGAAATCGGTTGAGTTAATACAATAATAAAATCGTAATATAATTTTCTCTCTCTATTTTGTATCTCCAGCAATGTATTCCCCCTTGATATCAATGTCCTATATATAGATGCACGTATATATTTAGGCCTACTTATAGATTCCCTTCAGCCTAAAGATATGTGTCACGTGATCACAATTTAAATATAAGAAATGTCTTAAAAATTAATTCACATCGCGCAACTCGTGTGTACACAATGGTGTGATATGATACATTTTATTTTGCATTATTTGAAAATTTCCTATTATTTTCTTACATGTACATAAGAAAAGTCACGTGATGTGGTATCTTAAAAAAAAAATTTCGTTTTAACGTTAGCTGAGACAAGAATTTTTTTAAGTGATAAATGTCTGTCGTGAGCGTGCTCTACAGGCCAAACGTGTCGACCGATTTTAATAAAATTTAGAATGTGGATATATTTTGACTATAAAAAAAAACAAAATTACGATTTTCTCAATAAGCGAGTTAATGATTTCGAACAAACTTCTCAATGTGTAGCCTTTAATGATCCAAACAAAACGTATCCCCCGAGCTGTTATGAACGTAATTTCTCATAATGAACTTTACCGGTTTATTATTTTTTCCCACGGTTTTTACTGGATTTGAATAAAACAAAATGGCCGCTATGTTGAACTGTTTTTAGTTCTACTCCATTCAAATAACAAATGTAAATACACCTTTCATAAACCTCTCGTAAATGAGGACTTCTAAACTTTTGCAGATAGAAAGTTGCTGGATGGGTCGTGATAGAATCGATACCTCCCAAGTAAAACAAGGAAGTTTTTCGAATGATTTTTGTCTGAAGTTTGTTTTAAATTCAACCTACACAGTTTGTTTCCAGTACAATCTGTGCTATGGTGGAAGGAGGATTGGTGATAGTGGAAGTTGACAGGTTTGGTTAGGTTGGGTTAGGTTAGGTTTGGTTAGGTTAGGTTTGGTTGGGTTAGGTTAGGTTAGGTTAGGTTAGGTTAGGTACAGATTTTGATAATTTATTTTTACAGAAGTGTTAACTGAAAAAAACAGTTTGAACAGCTGTTGAGCACTGCACTGACAACAGACCATCGGACAGTCTTTACACAGGGAGAGTTTTAAATCCCTCCCCCCTATCTTTTATATATGGTTTAAGTTAGAAAATTGAAACTCCGCATATCCATATTGGACCTAAATACCTTGGTTTTGATGCACTCACTGATTGTCCAACTGCAATAGTTGGACTGTCCACAGGAAGTCGGAAGAAAATTTTTACTGCGAGCATAGATCGATATGTACATCAAATTAAAATCTGTTATTAGAGCACAGATCTCAAAAGTTTGAAAATAACGGGGTTTTTAAAGTTTACAAAAGAGTACATCCTAGAACTGCTTTTTACTGTTCTATTAAAAAAAAATACCACAGAATAATTTCCTACAATCTGTTTGTTGAACAACTGAAAGAACTATCGTTTGTAGTGTTAAACAAATTAGAGGATGACTGGATATCCAAGATCTAGAAGTGAACTAAAAGATTTTTAAAAAGAAGAAGGTCATGTGATATGTCGTTTAACATCGCCTTTTTACGCTAAAAAAGATGGCGTAATTGGAATTAAAAAAGGATGAGTTGTTAAAGCCACACAAAAGATGGTGTCTAACAAACAGCTTGTGAGAAACAAACGTCTTCTGGGGCGGTTCTAGCAGGTACTCTTTTGTAAACTTTAAAACCTCGTTATTTTCGATAGGGTGAACCTTTTTAGATCTGCATTGCGGCACTGTGCTCTAGTAACAAAGACCTCTAATTTGATGTACATATCGACCTAGGCTCTCATTTAATATTTTCTTCAGACTTCCCGTGGGCTGTCCCCTATTGGAGTTGGACAGTCAATTAACGCATCAAACAGAAGGTATTTTGGTTCAATATCCATTTGCTGAGTTTCAATTGTCTAACTTAAACCATATAAAAAAGGTAGGGGGGGGGGGGAGGATTTAAAACTCACCCTGTTACATCAAGCTTATCAACATTTGTTCAAATTCAGTCCCCTCGTTTGAGTAGACGATAGACAGACATCGGTTTAAAAACTACTGGGACACTAAACAAGGAGATATCCGTGCAAAACTCGAAATCAAATTACTTGATCCTTCAGATAAATTACCTCACATTACATACATACGATAAAGTAGAAATGTAATTTCTTCAAAGCACGCTGTTTAGTTCAAATGCATATATGTACTAGTGAGGGATTTCTACGTAAGTAGTTGGAAATTCATTTACTGGTCTCCAGACTTAATTACTTTGTACTAGTCAACAATGAACAGATCAAACGTCCCATTGTATTTGATTAAATTATAGTTCAGTCGAAACAATAAAAAGTTGAAGATCATGGTGTTTACTCACCTCATCATAAAATGTAATAAAACAGGATCGTCTAAATTTTAAAAGTTGTTTACTTGGGCTATGTAGGAAATGTTATGGTAAGGGTTTTACCTCACCTAAGTGAAGCGAGCCTCCTGGATCTCGTCAATTTACAAATGACATTTTCATGGGTAGCTCAGGGTTTTAAAATGTCATTTTTGACAATAATTTGTTGTATTGGAGTTGGAATCATTACAAGCAGAATTGAAATCTGCAAATGTTTATCTAACTTAATATTAAAATATTTTAAGTGAAAAATATATGACAGACTGGGATTGAACCCAGAATCTTCGGCTTTACGCGTCAATGCTCTACCAACTGAGCTACCCTTAGTCGCTTCTCAGCATAGAGCGTAACACTTCTCACTTGACTTTGCTTTTTGTGCAGTTTTTGAGTAATAAAATTAATTACCTCGTTATAAACGACATTATTATTAATATTACTGATTTTAATTTTTGATTTGAACGTGTTTACATTTTGTTACCAAGCTAGTATTACTAATTAAATAATATTGAAAGTGAAAAATATACAACCTCGACCTGGGAATTGAACCCAGGAGCTTTGACTTTACACGTCAATGCTCTACCAACTGAGCTACCCTTAGTCACTTCTCATCATAACTTCGTATACTAAGTAGATATACTACGTATATTGAGATCGTGGATGTAGCGTTTATGGTTTTTTTTTAAAGAACTCTATTTTCAATTATTAAACACACTTTGTTTAAATATCAGGTAACAAATTGTTTTTCAGTTAATTCTGCTGAAAAATAAATTTTCAAAATTGATATTTTCTGTTTTTACAAACCCCCTCAACTTCCACTAACAGCAACCACCGTTTAGGTCGTCCCTCCACCACATTTTGGAGGGAACCAAACTGTTGTAAACAAACTGTTTGTGTAGGTGGATTTTAATAGAAACTTCAGACGAAAATCTTTCCAAAAAACTGCTTTTTTTTTACTCAGGAGATATATCGATTTGTTGACTTTCTACGTGAATAATTAGGAATGCCTTTAAAAAGTCCTTATTTAGAAGTAAAGAAGTTTATGCAAGGTTAATTTACGTTAATAATCTGAATGGAGTAGAACCAAAGACAGTTAAACATTGCGGTCATTTATTCAAATTAAGTAAGAAAATAATAAAAATAAATGTCATCTTGGCGGTCATTACCTAAGTAGTTAAGAAAAGAAAGTATACACAGAAGGTGTAATTATGTTATGTAAATTTAATTATAAAATAAAGAGAGAGATAGAGAGAGCAAAGCGAGTGAGTTCTTGATGAAATATTTTATTCTTTAGTTTATTGGTTTATTTTTTATTCTCTGCTTTTCATTATTTTTATGACAAGCCATCAGTAATTTGTATTTTCATGAATTGTTAAAATGAGAAATGGAGGGATATTTTTAATTCGAGGTGGGTGTGAAAGAGGGAAATTTAAAACAAGTTGATGAAATGCCAACGTCGTACTTATCTAGTTCTATCTAACAATGTAATTCAAGCAGATCCTCTTAATGTAAGGCCCAAGAGTTAATGAATTGTATTGGCAGGTCAACGTGTCTTATCCAGTAGGGTAAGTTTGTTTAAAACAGTTGTTAAACAAACTTTCTGAGCCTCATAATTGTGTTTACTTTCCTGCAGGCCTTACGAGTTTCGTAGATGTGTATATTTTAAAAGTTCTCCACTCGCTACGCTCGTGTCAATATCTACACACTAGAGACCTCAAATCTGTACATATGCACATGAGTTTCCACTCGCTATATTCGTGTCCTTGCCATATCTCAAGAATATCAGATTTTCTTGTGATTCAGGGTTAGAAATTACAATCTTGTCAATAACTTTGTTATTTGTCATCGTAGAGAATACCAAATGTGTGCAGGTTGGTTAGTCACAGCTTGTTGGAAGGGCTGCCTCCTAGGTTGTAAGCTGACTTCGTGTGTTTCAGTAGGTTGGATCTTGTGGCTCAGTTCTTGGGACAGTGCTCTTGTACCCAACCAGTTAGAAACACCCTTTTATCTTCTCGTTCTCTCAACAATCGTAGTGGAAATAAAGAAATGAAATAAAAGACTCCTCTACTTCTCCAATAACCCAGTAGTGTCAGGGTTCTAAAGAGAACAAAAGTGTGGAGGTTACTGACTACAGTCACAGCTTGCTAGAGGGGTTGCTTCCTAGCTTCCAAGTTGAACTGTTGTTGCTTCAGATGTTGGATCTTGTGGCTCAGTTCTTGAGACAGTGCTCTTGTACCCAACCAGTTAGAAACACCCTTTTATCTCGTTCTCTCAACCATCGTAGTGGAAATAAAGAAATGAAATATAAAACTCCCCTACTTCTCCAATAACCCAGTAGTGTCAGGGTTCTAAAGAGAACAAAAGTGTGGAGGTTACTGACTACAGTCACAGCTTGCTGGAGGGGTTGTTTCCTAGCTTCCAAGTTGAACTGTTGTTGCTTCAGATGTTGGATCTTGTGTCTCAGTTCATGGGACAGTGCTCTTGTACCCAACCAGTTAGAAACACCCTTTTATCTCGTTCTCTCAACCTTCGTAGTTGAAATAAAGAAATGAAATAAAAGGCTCCTCTACTTCTCCAATAACCCAGTAGTGTCAGGGTTCTAAAGAGAACAAAAGTGTGGAGGTTACTGACTACAGTCACAGCTTGCTAGAGGGGTTGCTTCCTAGCTTCCAAGTTGAACTGTTGCTGCTTCAGATGTTGGATCTTATGGCTCAGTCATGGGACAGTGCTCTTGTACCCAACCAGTTAGAAACACCCTTTTATCTTCTCGTTCTCTCAACAATCGTAGTGGAAATAAAGAAATGAAATAAAAGACTCCTCTACTTCTCCAATAACCCAGTAGTGTCAGGGTTCTAAAGAGAACAAAAGTGTGGAGGTTACTGACTACAGTCACAGCTTGCTAGAGGGGTTGCTTCCTAGCTTCCAAGTTGAACTGTTGTTGCTTCAGATGTTGGATCTTGTGGCTCAGTTCTTGAGACAGTGCTCTTGTACCCAACCAGTTAGAAACACCCTTTTATCTCGTTCTCTCAACCATCGTAGTGGAAATAAAGAAATGAAATATAAAACTCCTCTACTTCTCCAATAGTCCAGTAGCGTCAGGGTTCTAAAGAGAACAAAAGTGTGGAGGTTAATGGCTACAGTCACTGCTAGCTGGAGGGGTTGCTTCCTAGCTTCCAAGTTGAACTGTTGTTGCTTCAGATGTTGGATCTTATGGCTCAGTTCTTGGGACAGTGCTCTTGTAACCAACCAGTTAGAAACACCCTTTTATCTCGTTCTCTCAACCATAGTAGTGTAAATAAAGAAATGAAATATAAGACTCCCCTACTTCTCCAATAGTCCAGTAGCGTCAGGGTTCTAAAGAGAACAAAAGAGTGGAGGTTACTGACTACAGGCATAGTTTGCTGGAGGGGTTGCTTCCTAGCTTCCAAGATGAACTGTTGTTGCTTCAGATGTTGGATCTTGTGTGTTAGTTTCTGGGACAGTTCGATTACACCCAACCAGATTGCAACACCTTTTACCTCCTCTCGTAGTGGAAAAAAATAAATAAAGACCCCTAATTGGTTATCTACAGCCACTGTTTGATGGAGGGGCTGCTTCCTAGGTTCCAAGCTGACCTGGTGTTGGTTGAGATGTTGGATCTTATGGCTTAATTCTTGGGACGGTGCGCTTGGGACAGATTGGAACACTTTTTCCTTCCTTCTCGTCCATCGTAGTGGAAAAAAGAAGGAAAGAAATATAAAACCCCTAGTTCTCTAGTACTCTAATAGCTTTAAGGTCGAAATAGAACAAGAGTTGGTCAAGAGGGATCTCATAGGAAAGATTAAAGGGACGGATCCAACTCTAGACAACGTGAAAAAAGGTGTACATCCTCCGGAGTGCCATGCCCGTACACAGTATAATGACCGTCTGAGGGAAATGTCCAGGTATTGATTTTGATATTCACGAATAAACCTTATTAATAATTTTAAAATATGTTTTATGAAGTACTTATACGCGAATTGGAAAAATTGGGAAGTTTTAATTTACATCTCGGAAATTCACTTACTGGACGTCCGTATTAAATTAGATTATAGTAGTCAACCTAAAACAGTGAGAGAGTTCATCTGTGCCGCCATTTTATTTGTTTTAAAGACACTTCAATCGACAAAATGAAAAAGAAAAATATGTGAAAAATAAATATGCCATCTTCATTTTCATTATCTAGGCAGTAGTAAGAATAAAGAGTAGACATTGGAGTTTATGTAAATTTAATTATATACAAAGAGCGAAGCGAGTGAGTTACTGGTGAAATATTTTATTGTTTTATGGTTTTTATTTTTTATCGTCTGCTTTTTATTATTTTTTTTTTATGTCGACCTGTTTTACTAAATACAGTAATTTGTATTTTTAAAGTGGGAAAGGAGGATATTTTTATGACGAGAGATTTGTGCGCCGGCAAGGAGAGGGGTTTTTAAATTATGAATGAACCGCTTTCAGTTGGTTATGTAATGAAGCTATTTCTATTTGTATTGTCTCACATATAGATAAAGTTATCTGATGGTTCAAAAAATCGATTTCTTCGTTTTTTTTTGCAGATTTGATTAAAATTGAGAGTTTATTAAAGTAGTTTTGAAATGATGACTGTTTGTTGTAAGAACCAAACGCATGAGTAGGTCTGGGTTGAATGTTTCAGAGCTCAAAATGGGGCTTGAACTAAAGCAGTACGTTATACGAAATGTAAAGTAGAATTTATGGTTAGCAATAGGTACACATTACAATATGTCACATTTGAAAATAAACCTTGCCTCACACACCCTAAAATCAAAAATTTTAAAACGTGAGCAACAAAGAAATCACAGCTTGTTTAGTTATCGCATTCAATTACAAAGTTAAGGGGATGATTGGAAATTTCCTTTCAGGTGAACTCTATATTTCCAACTTTACCCTTTTTTTTATGTCTCAACCCCTAACGGGTTCAGTTATAGCGAATACGGGTGTGTCACTCTAGATGGATCTACACCTTTTTCATGCAGTCTCGAGTTAGATCCCTCTCTTTCATCTTTCCTACCAGGTGTCTCTTAACCAACTCTTGTTCTCTTCCGACCCTGTAGCTATTCGCGGACTTGAGGTGTTTATTTTAACGTTCTGTTCGTATTTTTGTATGAGGCGATGTTGACAGGGTTTTCATCTTTAAACAACAAGAACAAATTGAAACATGTAAAGGGTACAATTAAAAAAAAAAATAATAACGCTGAATTTGTTAAAATATCCTTTACTTAATCAATCTAGCTACAATTTAATTGTAACTGATACTATAATCCTGATTTACACACGTTAAACAATATAAATCATGTAGTCCACGAAGATAAGTTCTGCAATATGCTGCACACAAAGCCAGATTTCCCCAAGGGCTAAGACAACCAACGCATTGCGAAGGATCTCACAAAGTTAACTCGTGAGACTTAGATACAGTCAAAGTAAGACCTAAGGCTGTGGCTTGTAAGGAGCTTTCAATTTTGGACATGAAATCACCCTAATAGCGGATCCAACCTTCACCTTTGACTTACGAAAACCCCTTAGGAACACGTTCATCTTAGAAATTGTAGTATTATGAATACTCTCCTTAGATGTAGAGAGTTTTTTTGAGAGCTGTTAAAGCAACAAACCCACATTAAAAAAAACATCATTTAAAAAATTTCACCTCCGATTTTAGACAGATTTTCACTTTTCTTAGCGGCAGGAAACCGCTAAGTGATTTTCGACATACCGTCTGGCTCGTCATTGTAATCTGTACGTTCCCAAATTAAAATAGGAACATGAAATTTGGTACAAAGTGTTGAACTCTATCGTAATTCGCAAAAATCGGTCTAAAAAAATATCAAAATAGCGTCCTTTATAAACAGTTTTTTTAAAATATCGCCTAAATCTGGGAGTTTATTTTGAGAATCTCTCAATACTTGAATTATAATAATTTACCAGCCTTAAACCCGTCCAACCAATCAGCACACCGAGGGACCGGATTTCGTCCTAATCAGCCTTTACAACCTAAGAGCAGGGTGTTTATCACACACTGCTTGTTGGAGTAACTATGCGGCCTACCAGGAAACTTCTAGAACGTTGGAAAATTAATCCAACATTTTATTAGCGAAACTTGTAGTTTGAAATCAGAGCTGGACTAATCGAGCAGCCATCTTGAATCATCATTACACTTCGAATAAGCTCGTGTGAGATCGTGGTATATCGCCCCGGAAGAGGCTGTTGTCCCGAAAGGGACTATCGCCCCGGAAGGGGCCAATGTACCGAAAGGGACTATCCCCCAGAAGGGGGCCAATGTCCCGAAAGGGACTATCGCCCTGGAAGGGGCCAATGTCCCGAAAGGGACTATCCCCCGGAAGGGGCTAATGTCCCGAAAGGGGCAATCGCCCCGAAAGGGGCAATCCCCCCGGAAGGGGGCCAATATCCCGAAAGGGACTATCGCCCCGGAAGGGGCCAATGTCCCGAAAGGGACTATCCCCCGGAAGGGGCTAATGTCCCGAAAGGGGCAATCGCCCCGAAAGGGGCAATCCCCCCGGAAGGGGGCCAATATCCCGAAAGGGACTATCGCCCCGGAAGGGGCCAATGTCCCGAAAGAGACTATCGTCCCGGAAAAATAAATTTGATCAGAATAAATTCTAGTTTCGTTTGATAACCCCACACATAAAATTTCCCCCCCTAAAAAATGTTCAACTTGATAGGTTTTGTTTGACTCCCCGATGTCATTTTTCTATTAGCGGGCTATATTTTTCCAAAATATGTGGGACATACAAAGAATATAAATGCAATTTTTTGAAATGTATAGTCTCGCTTGTATAGACTGGTTGCGACTTAGTCACGCGCGTGATTATTATAAGGGTCTTACGGATCCAAAAGACGACTGGTTATCGAATAGTGTCTGGGTCAGAAGAGAACAAGAGTTGGTCAAGATAGGTAAGAAGAGAGATATAACCCAAGACTATGAGTGGAACTCGACAACCTCTTCTATAACACGTTACTTCCCCAAGAAATATAAACACAAAAAAACTGTAAAATAATGTATATTACATTTAACGTGGTTATGTCGATATTCTGGGGAAGTTGGCAATACTTTTTTACTTAGTATATAGTTTCATTGTTGGTATTTTACACTCCTTCTACACCGCCATGTGTTTTAATTTATAAAAAACATACTTAGAGCAAGTTTTACAGTCAATATTGCAACCACACACACGTTCATGTTATAGTAAAACTATAAAAATAAAAAGTATCACAAAATAACGTTTTTATTACACACATATTAACTTTTATTGCTTATAACAGTATTAACTCGCTTTGAGTTTTGTTGGATGTGAAATTTATTATAAAATAAAAACAAATTGTTTAAAAAAATTTGCTTTTCTCAAAGATAAAAACAAAACTTTTAAAAGACGTACTGAAAAGTAAGAAATAATTGCGTTGTCAAAATAATCACTTTAATTAACCAATTATGTTCTTATTTTAAAAGAAATGCACATTTATAAACAATATAAACAAGCGGAGAAATAACGATTAAATTTTAATTCCACCCAAAAACGTGGAGTCCCATCAAAACCTGCAATTACGAAAAAAATGAAATAAATTAGAACCTAAACAAAAGACTGTGGATATAAAGAAATAAGCAAGACTACCACTACAAAAAACATAAAGAAAAACAACAGCTGACTTTCACTGCATTCAAAGTTTTTCCAGTGCATACACAGTGAAGACAAATCTCAGGGTATGACCATGAAAAGCAACTGATGAATCGAGCGGAGACAACGCATGAACAGCTGTTCCAATGCCCTCTTGATATAAGGACCTTTCAAACTTTCCACCGTAAACTAGAATAACTCTGGTGCACCTAAGTGCTGTAGTTAAAGTTAAAATGACCCACGGGGACGAATATTGAGTTCTAGGAAATACAGGAAATCTGGTGTGGTACACCGATGTTTCGTAAACTACGGCAGGTAGTGGTGCCTGGGTATAGGGCTGAGATTGGGGTTGAAACTTTTGTTTCGCTGAGGACAATATGACACAGTTTTTCAAGGCCGCGAATAAGGGCATAAATGACTGTATACAGTAGAATTTGAGGAACTTTAAGAAAAACCTTATCTATTTATATAGAGATAGTTAGGCTGCAATTAATGAGGCAGCCTAAAAGAGGCTATTGCCCTGGAAGGACCTACGTCCTGACAGAGACCAAGCTCCGAAAAGGGATGGCAACCCGACAGGGACTAAGCCCCGAAAGGGGATGGCACCCCGTCAGGGACCATAGCCCCGGAAAGGGATGGCACCCCGACAAGGACCATAGCCCCGGAAGGGGATGGCACCCCGACGGGGATTATAGCCCCGGAAGGGGATGGCACCCCGACAAGGACCATAGCCCCGGAAGGGGATGGCACCCCGACAGGGACTAAGCCCCGAAAGGGGATGGCACCCCGACAGGGACTAAGCCCCGAAAGGGGATGGCACCCCGACAGGGACCATAGCCCCGGAAGGGGATGGCACCCCGACAGGGACCATAGCCCCGGAAGGGGATGGCACCCCGACAGGGACCATAGCCCCGGAAGGGGATGGCACCCCGACAGGGACCATAGCCCCGGAAGGGGATGGCACCCCGACAGGGACCATAGCCCCGGAAGGGGGTGGCACCCCGACGGGGACCATAACCACGGAAGGGGCTAACATCCCAGAAGTGACTAACCGGGATGAGGTGAAATAGTCCCTTTAATCTATTGAGTTGAAAATTGTTTTTTTAAATTTTATATGTGGAGATATCAAATAAGACTAGAAAATATTCTGATTACGAATATATATGTTTACTTAACGAACAAATTAATATGCCCCCCTCCCCCCCCTTTGTACACGGTGTGACCTACAAGTCTGACAAAAATTATTTGGAAATAAAATGAAATTGCAGTGGGAAATCATTATATTATAGTTTTTTGTACGATGAATAGAATTAAATTTAACAACACAATGAGAAATGCGTAGCTTATAAATTTAAAAAAGCAGTTTTTGTGAGATGTGAGACATTAAAAGATGAATTGTAATTTCATTGATTTCTCTTTATTGGTAGGTAAACCCAAGGATCCTTATAATTTCACGCGCGTGTTTATATAAATTAAACTGCCTAAAAGACCTCGACTTTATAAAAAAATAACTGTCCCCTATATGCCTTAGAGGTTTAAACAAATTTTTGACCCTTTTCTTGATAATTTGGTTATCATTTGACCTGCACAATAAAACTGTATTGTTTGACGTTAAAATACCTTGTCCCTTGTAAATTTTGTGTGACGACATTTCGGAAATAAACAAAAAAAAAAAAAAAAAAAAAAAAGAAAAAAAATGCGTGTAATAAATCTGAAACTCAATACGTATCTAATTTCCAAATTATTATTTTTTGTTGAAAAAACAAAATGGCGTTATAGACGGGAAAACTAAAGGATCCTGGCAGCTTCTTCCTGAATCTCTATGTATATTCATAATAATCAATTTGACACGAGTTTTTAACAGTTCCGAATGATACAGTTATAATTTTTGAAGACATTACTTTGAAGATTATAAAAAGAAGTGCTACCAGAATGAATTGGCCCTTAGTAAATTGTCAACTGAGAATATTTTAAGCCAACTTTTTTCTTCTTCATATCTAAGAACTAAACTAAATATAGTATACCTATATAAACATATATACATGGATTTCCGTCATGCAACTTGTATTGTAGTTTACACTACGCGTTTCCGAGAACAGGTTCTCATCTTCAGGTGTGATTTTTATTCACATGTGAGCACGTCAAACGAAAATAAAAAGTACAAGCATGACGGAAATCCAGGTATATGTATATATAGGTATACTGTATTTAGTTTCATACTATACTGCAACTGGAGACATAAACAACGAACTAAGAACTAATAGCAGTTATCCTTGTAAAAACCAAAAATTATGTTCGTGTGGAAATTATTAATATAATGTTAATTCATATAATATAACAAAATATATAAACAGTGTAAACCCGTAATTGATTTTCGATCGTCCACTACTTATAATTATTGTTTATAAATAAATGATGAGTTGTCATAATAAGTAAGTACAAACCCACAGGAAGAGCAGTTGAGGCAGTCCACTTAAAGATCCTTGCTCCAGGTACGATATCACATTGTTAGACAAATCCCTGGAACCCATAAAAAAGAATATTGGTAACTAATTTGCAATTGTATGCGTAGTTTTGCACATATAAAAGTTAATGGACTTAACAATAATACAGGGTGATTATTAGATACGAAATCGGCTCCTATATTGCATAACTGACAAGGTAATTGAAGGCAGTCACAAAGGCGAATCTACATAGTTTAAAAAATTATACTTTTTCGTAGGTTCGAAATTTTTCTCCGCCATTTTGGTCCCCCATATTGAATCAAACTTTACTTTTTTGAAATAGGAAAGTGGACACGTGATACATGATTTTCATGTAAATTTAGACACGGAAAACGTCGATGTAAGTAGTTTTCCGATAAATGCCTTCGTTTTTAACTTAATTATAATTATTTATTTGTAATAAATGGGTCATAGTAACCTGATGTTACCATCGTACCTGACCTGCTATTTCTACCTGAAGAAGTGTCACCGAAACCCTTCTATTGTCTATCTTTACTGTTCCTACACATCACGTCTATTGTTAGATGTCTTGGGAATTACCCAGGCGTGGTGGCACCATCCAGTTTAGGGAGGGACATTTTCAATATTTCAGTTGATGGACAGTAGAAGTACATATCAGTCGACTCTATCTGGTTCATTTCATTTCAGTACTTCAATTCCGTGAAATTCATTTTCAACCTAACCTTTCTCTAATAGTTATCAAGTAGGAAATAAGTTGAGAATCTTTTTTTATTTTTTGCAATAAGCAACAGTCTGTCTACCTTGCCGGATTGAATTGGAAGTGAATGAAGTAATCATCAAAAACTAAATAGTTGCTAGATTTTATAGTTGGAGAGTAGAGATCAAAAATGGCCCTTAAACAATCTGGTGGTGCCATCGAAATGTTTACCTCCGATATTCACAGCTATTGTTTTGTGTAACAATGAGTGACCCTTTTCGAGTCGAAAAAGGAATCGGCCAGACCTTCATTCCTAGAATTAGGGATCCTCCTCCGATGGTACCACCAGGTTACTATAACCAATGATTACATAAATACTATAAGACACGACATAGGATAGGGAAATAGTCTACGCTTTACGGGTGCTGTTCGTCACAAGTTTGACACACAGCTATCAGAAAGCGCTAGCAGCAGGTGCTTGACTGTACGCATTCCACTTGGTTGAGACTGTACAACTGTTGACACAGCATAGTCAGTGTTGTCAGTTCGTGCGCTGAGATAAGCGATTCTCGACCTTCCCTCGCATCTCTGGTCCCATATGTGGCATCAGTGCGTTTTCTCTTACCCGCCTGAAACATTGTTTGACCGTAGAGCCACCTAGCGCCAGTCACATCAACTTCTAGCAGAGCGACAGCTCCACACCCTAGCGGGTATTGGTCAACTCAAGAATATTTAACATGGCCATGTCGTGTCTTATAGTATTTATGTAGTCATTGCTATAACCCTAATAAATTATGCGAATGACCATTGTTCTTGTTAGTTTGTAATATTTATACTGTATTTCGATTGGTTTATTTCAAATTTGAAATACGTTCCATTTCAACCGTTCAAAATAAACAAACATTTACAGTTTTTATCAACCGAGTATAGAACTTGTACAGATAACTGACGCAAGGGGTTGTATAGGTTACTTCCATGTAGAGGTGTGTCAGATCTCTTGTTTATTAACCGAGTTTGATGTAAAAACAAATGTTGTTGAGTTGCTTTGAACATCTGTTATCGTTGCACAGTCTTCAATTTATTCAATCAATTTATAGAGAAAGAAAATTAATCAGGGTATTGTAAAAGTAAATGTTACATAACGCCAAGTTAATTATCTGAGAGGAGGAGGAGGAGGTTATTCGATTTTAATTACTTAATGAAATGGCAGAGGTTTTATTACCCGCAATAAAAGCACATTATTTTATATCAATAAAAAGTGGTTCTTTGGTTAAATTTTGAAGTGTTTAAAAAGGAGTTGATAACATCATGGTAGGCACCCAGCCATCAATGTAACACAAGCAGTTAGTTTCTTGGGGTCATGTAGGAAATGTTATATTGTATTGGTAGATCAATCTCACTAAAACAGTTGTTACACAGTTATGTAATTGTCTATATTACTAATCTCTTGATGTAGGTTAGCCTTTAAGCAGTCTCATAGATGTGAATAATATTAAACAGTGTTTCGGTCTTGCCTGATTTAGTAAATATATTAATATCAAACTTTCTTGTGACGAGGCGATGGTACTTGTTGGGACGTTAGCTCCTTCCGGGGCGATGGTCCTTATCGGGACGTAGACTCTTCCGGGACGATTGTGCCTGACGGGACGTAGGCCCTTCCGGGGTGATTGTCCTTGTCTCTATGTTAGCCCCCTCTGTGTCTATGGTTCCTGTCGGGAAGTTAGCCCCTTCCGGGGCGATATTCCTTGTCGAGACGTAGGCCCTTCCTGGGCGATAGTCCTTGTCGGGAAGTTAGCCCCTTCTGGGGCGATGATCCTTGTCGAGACGTAGGCCCTTCCTGGGCGATAGTCCTTGTCGGGAAGTTAGCCCCTTCTGGGGTGATGATCCTTGTCGGGACGTTAACCCCTTCCGGGGCGATGATCCATGTTGAGACGTAGACCCTTCCGGGGCGATGATCCTTGTCGGAACTTAGGTCCTTCCGTGGCGATAGTCCTTGTCGGGACGTTAGCCCCTTCCGGGGCGATGATCCATGTTGAGACGTAGACCCTTCCGGGGCGATGATCCTTGTCGGAACTTAGGTCCTTCTGTGGCGATAGTCCTTGTCGGGACGTTAGCCCCTTCCGGGGCGATGATCCATGTTGAGACGTAGACCCTTCCGGGGCGATGATCCTTGTCGGAACTTAGGTCCTTCCGTGGCGATAGTCCTTGTCGGGACGTTAGCCCCTTCCGGGGCGATGATCCATGTTGAGACGTAGACCCTTCCGGGGCGATGATCCTTGTCGGAACTTAGGTCCTTCCGTGGCGATAGTCCTTGTCGGGACGTTAGCCCCTTCCGGGGCGATGATCCATGTTGAGACGTAGACCCTTCCGGGGCGATGATCCTTGTCGGAACTTAGGTCCTTCCGTGGCGATAGTCCTTGTCGGGACGTTAGCCCCTTCCGGGGCGATGATCCATGTTGAGACGTAGACCCTTCCGGGGCGATGATCCTTGTCGAGACGTAGGCCCTTCCGGGGCGATGATCCATGTTGAGACGTAGACCCTTCCGGGGCGATGATCCTTGTCGGAACTTAGGTCCTTCCGTGGCGATAGTCCTTGTCGGGACGTTAGCCCCTTCCGGGGCGATGATCCATGTTGAGACGTAGACCCTTCCGGGGCGATGGTCCTTGTCGAGACGTAGGCCCTTCCGGGGCGATGGTCCTTGCCGGGGCAAAGATCCATGTTGGTACTAACTTCTCTCTGCGAATAATGAAGTTATTGTCAAAAAGTACTGATAAAACCAATTAAAAGTTTCAGAAAAACCGTGGTACTGTTTTAAACAAACTTATACTACTGGATAAGACTTCTCGATGTTCCAATACAATTCAACATTTCCTACAGGCCCAAAAGGGTTGTATGTTGTGTTTTAGAACACCCTGTATATTTATCTTTTAACATTTTAATAAAAACGTTTTTATTTGATTTGGGGGATATTCGAGCGAGAAAGCTTGTGCAATGTTTTCCACCATTGATATTGATACCATATTTTGCAAATGTTTTTTTTTTACAAATTGCTTGCAGTTTATCATAAAATGTTGTAATTTTCCATTTTATTGTTTAAAAATTAATTAATTTGTCTTATCAAATATCTCACTAACGAATTGATTTTAGAAAATGTGTCTTTGTACATCAATTGAATTATTATATCTGAAACACTGCCAACAAGAGTTCACTGTAAAGGAAAGGTTAAATCTGTTCAAGTTTCATTGAGACTCTCTAGTTGTCTGCCATTACAGGAGATAGCGCTACCGCATACTTGAACATTACAAAACCAAGTAATCCGAGACAAGTGGTACTCCTCTTTGTGTGCGTTTTTCAATACTTTATTGTTAGGGAATTTATTATATAGGGTGATTAAAAATATACGGGACGAATTTATTGTATAGAAGTTGTAGCTATTGTAATCTTCAACGGATTTCTATGAAATGTATTTAGATCCTATTCCATCAAGGAGGGTGTCTCAAGAGTCATTAACCTTCCGAAATGTGCTTTGAAATTAAATTGTACAATTTGTGATAGGTAAAATAGTGGATGTCCGAAATTGAGGTTTTCGACTGTCCATCCGTCGCGTGTATAGCTCAAAATTGTGTGAACAGATTTTAATCATATTTTGAAATTGGGAAGAAAGGGTTTTGAAATTGTTCCACTTCAAGGGTGTTTTAACCACTAAAGCATATCTCTGGATCCAAGAAGTCTAGAGCTATGAATTTTTTAACATGGTTTGGGGTAAGTTTGTACACGCGTACTAATAAAGGGTTTCGAAAATGTTCCACTCCAAGGGTGTTTTTTACCCCTAAATCATATCTCATTATCCAAGAAGCATAGAGCAACGAATTTTTTTAAACATGGTTTGGGGTAGGTCTGTAGACGAGTACTAAGAAAGAGTTTTGAAAATGTTCCACTCCAAGGGTGTTTTTTACCCCTAAATCATATCTCATTATCCAAGAAGCATAGAGCAACGAATTTTTTTAAACATGGTTTGGGGTAGGTCTGTAGACGCGTACTAATAAAGGGTTTTGAAAATGTTCCACTCCAAGGGTGTTTTTTACCCCTAAATCATATCTCATTATCCAAGAAGCATAGAGCAACGAATTTTTTTAAACATGGTTTGGGGTAGGTCTGTAGACGAGTACTAAGAAAGAGTTTTGAAAATGTTCCACTCCAATGGTGGTTTTTACCCCTAAATCATATCTCTGGATTCAAGAATATATGAGAATA
Source organism: Aphrophora alni (assembly GCA_963513935.1). NCBI lineage: Eukaryota > Metazoa > Arthropoda > Insecta > Hemiptera > Aphrophoridae > Aphrophora > Aphrophora alni. The sequence continues at coordinate 41,135,946 of OY740776.1, forward strand.
TAAGCAAGAATATATACAAGAATATAAGCTATGAATTTTATAACATGGTTTGGGGTAGGTCTGTAGACGAGTACTAAGAAAGAGTTTTGAAAATATTCCACTCCAAGGGTGTTTTAACCACTAAAGCATATCTCTGGATCCAAGAAGCCTAGAGCTATGAATTTTTTAACATGGTTTGGGGTATTCTGTAGTCGCGTATTAAGAAAGAGTTTAGAAAATGTTCCACTCCAAGGGTGCTTTTTACCCCTAAATCATATCTCTGGATCCAAGAATATATGATAATATAAGCAAGAATATATACAAGAATATAAGCTATGAATTTTATATCATGGTTTGACGTAGGTATGTAGACGCGTACTAAGAAAGAGTTTTGAAAATGTTCCACTCCAAGGGTGTTTTAACCACTAAAGCATATCTCTGGATCCAAGAAGCCTAGAGCTATGAATTTTTAACATGGTATGGCGTAGGTATGTAGACGCGTACTAAGAAAGAGTTTTGAAAATGTTCCACTCCAAGGATGTTTTTTACCCCTAAAGCAAAATCTCTGGATCCAAGAAGTCTAGAGTTATGAATGTTTTAACATGGTTTGGGGTAGGTCTGTAGACGTGTATTAGGGTTATGCAAATCATGAATCTGAAATATTTGCGTGCGAGCCGCTGGTAACATCTAGTGTTATATATAAAAAAAAAACTGCAGCACTAACTTTCTTAGAAGGAAAGATATTCATTACGAAAAGAAGTATTGGATTTTTATACAACACTGCGTTTATTATGATACAGAATATTTGAAAGCTTTTCTGTCCACCAAGCTTGGTTGTATTATCTTTTGCTAATTTTCAACTGCTATTTTTATCTCGAGCTCATATTTTTGCGGTGACTGAGTTTAAAAAGTTTCTATTGGATATTAATAAATGTTTGTAAAGCCTAACTAATCCTTACATATTACAATCTTCCATCATCACCCACCCCTTCATCATACAAGGTAAAATGATCCTCTTAAAATGTATTCCTTACTTTATCCATCCTATTCCTTTTACAACCCTTTTTTAATTTCTTCTGATTCCCTCCTTTTACAAACTCCTGTCACCTCTTGAACACTGCCCCCTTCACTAATACTAACTTCTTCATCTTATTTCTCAAACTGTCTTACAACTCTGTTCTTTTCCTTCCTTATTTTTTCTTTATAGCCCCTTTCAACTCTCGAAATCACTTCTACATACACGTTTAAACTTCCTTCTCACTCCAATGAGTCCCTTCCTCATACAGCTTTTCTCCCAATCGCTTTACGCTTCTGTTTCTTCCCTCATTCTTACAACAGTTTTTCTTTCACCTTTCATCTCTACTACGTTTTGAATCTTATTACAACTACTTTTTTATGTCCCTTAGTTTTTCTTCCTCTTACAAACCTCTCCTACCTTTAAAATTTGCTTACAACCTTTTTTAAGTCTCTTTAAATTCCCTTCTGTCCCAACCCAATCTCACCATTCGAACTTTCTTCCAACCTCTTTACAACCCTCTTTCTATCCACTTTCATTTACGGCGTCAGAAAATCCTATCATTCTCTTTTTTTTTTAACTATTTCCAACTTTGCAAACGGCCTTTTCAAGTCCTTTATTTTTTCTCACAACCTCTAAAAGTCTCTTACAACCTCCTCTTACCAGTTTCTCTTACATCCCTCTTTCATTCCCCTTTTCTTATAATACTGTCCTTTGTCATTATCTCTACTCAAACTATCCTACTATACATTTTTTCTCTTTGTTTAACATCTATTCTTTCAACCTCCTTCTACAGTCTACTCACACTGTCCTCTCTGACGTCTCAATTTACTTACAAACCCTATCCGCAACCTTTCCTTCCTATTACAATCCTTACAACTTATAAACCCCCTGATATCCTCTTCTCGTCAAACCCCAACCCGCCACCTTTCCTTCCTATTACAATCCTTACAACTTATAAACACCTGATATCCTCTTCTCGTCAAACCCCAACCCGCCACCTTTCCTTCCTATTACAATCCTTACAACTTATAGACCCCCTGATATCCTCTTCTCGTCAAACCCCAACCCGCCACCTTTCCTTCCTATTACAATCCTTACAACAAGCCTGATATCCTCTTCTCGTCAAACCTCAACACGCCACCTTTCCTTCCTATTACAATCCTTACAACTTATAAACCCTCTGATATCCTCTTCTCGTCAAACTCCAACCCGTAACCTTCCCACAGAACACTTCTAACCTCACATTATAAAAACAAACACAAAATTAATTACATTGTAAGACAATACAAAGTGCTCCAGTTTGTTGAGGAAATACAATTACATGTATAACTGATTGCTATTGGTTCAAAGATTAGATCCTTTTGTCTGCACTGAATTGTGTCACTGGAATGTAATCAAATATTGAAATCTCTTTTTTATCGTTCAAACATTATTAATTTGTAATAGAAACTCTCCTCCCCCCCTCTCTCTCTCTCTCTCTCTCTCTCTCTCTCTCTCTCTCTCTCTCTCTCTCTCTCTCTCTCTCCCGTGTGGAAACTGCGACGCTAGATCTTGTACGTAAGGAACTTGACACAGTTTTCGATTTTATATATACGTATATAGGATTACGACATTTAAATGAGACAACAGTAATAGTTACACATTTTTCTCATAGTTATTTACTATTCAAACATCTTTGGTTGGCTTCGTCCGAAAGATGAACTGAATTGAAAGACGTGATCGTTTTCGGAACGTTAGTCCCTTCTGACTCCAGAACTCCTTTCGTGGCTGTTGTCTCTCTCGGTAAGTTTATCCATTCGGTGTGATGGTCCCTCTCGGGACGTTGCGCCTTCCGGGGTGATGTTTCCTTTAGGGATGTTAGTCCTATCAGAGTGATGGTTCCTTTCGGGACGTTTGCCTCTTACGGGGGAAGTTTCCTTTAGGGATGTTAGTCCTATCAGAGTGATGGTCCTTTTCAGGACGTTTGCCTCTTAAGGGGCGATGTTTCTTTTAGAGATGTTAGTCCTATCAGAGTGATGGTTCCTTTCGGGACGTTTGCCTCTTTCGGGGGGAAGATTCCTCTAGGGATGTTAGTCCTATCAGAGTGATGGTTCCTTTCGGGACGTTTGCCTCTTACGGGGGAAGTTTCCTTTAGGGATGTTAGTCCTATCAGAGTGATGGTCCTTTTCAGGACGTTTGCCTCTTAAGGGGCGATGTTTCTTTTAGGGATGTTAGTCCTATCAGAGTGATGGTTCCTTTCGGGACGTTTGTCTCTTTCGGGGGGAAGATTCCTCTAGGGATGTTAGTCCTATCAGAGTGATGGTCCTTTTCGGGACGTTTGCCTCTTAAGGGGCGATGTTTCCTTTAGGGATGTTAGTCCTATCAGAGTGATGGCCCCTTTCGGGATGTAGGTCCCTTCCGGGGTACGATTCCTTTAGGGATGTTAGTACTATCAGAGTGATGGTTCCTTTTGGGACGTTGTCCCTTCCGGGGCGTTGGTCCCACTCGGGATGTTTGCCCCTTCCGGAGCGATGGGACGAGGTGCGTCTTATTATAGAACATAGTTTTCGTCATGTATCATTGCTTCGTAAATTATTTTCATGTTCGAGTTAGAAATGTATGCTTTAGATTTATATAATTGTTAGGGTCCCTAAGGGGCTCACGTGTAGGGGTGGCAATTCCGAGGTAACCTAGCTGGATTTACACCTTTTATTACCTTACGGCAGATCTCTTTCTATCAGGTCTCTCATGACCAAATTTGTTGTGTTGCAATTTCGACGCTATAAGAGGATTAGGGATTTATATTTTATATTTTCTTCCTGGGGATGAAACCGAGAGATTTTCCCCCTTAAACAACAAGGAAGTAAAATTGAGGAAATGCGTAAGTTCATTTCCTGTAGAGGGTGCAGTCAGACTGCTTACCTTGACCCTGTGTGTCAGGTTTCTAATAGACCTTCAGGTTCACTTTGTTTTTCTCCAGATAATTCTTAAACCGAAATTAGAGGGTTAGGTGTCTTTTTTTTTATTCTCTTCTTCTTTTTTTGTAGAAAGAGATGATGACCGAAAAAAAATTATTTTAATCTTAAGAATTATAAAAAATGTGGGTATATGTTTAAAGGCTTTATTTTTCCATGTAGAACAGTTTCCTGGAGTTTTGATTATTTAATATTATATTTCTTTGTACACAGGATGTGTTATTTATATTGAAACAAATTAATATTTAAAAAACGGTAGGCGTTGAAGAAATGTTTTTTTGACAAATCTTTTGTAAAGTTGACGGTTTTCGAGATATGCGTCTGATAGGAATCGAGTTTTGAATGAAATGATTTGGGCAATCTGTGATTCAGCACAAACATTTTTTGTATTTATTTATGTCTTTTAATACATGTAAAACATCATCAATTAATTACTATTATCTCTAACACACTAAAATATCAACATTAAACTTATTTTACAAATTAAATATCCTAAGCTTTCGTTCCAGAGCTATCCCAATGATTATAACAGAATATATACAGTGTGTACCAAAAGTCCCGGACCGGTTCAATAACTTGAAAACCAAAAAAAGATAGGAAAAAATATATATGTGCCTTGTGTTGATAAAAAGTTATTTTCATTTGAAATATTTAAACGGCCGCCATTTCGAAACAAATCAATAGAAAAAGTTGAGTATTTTGTATAAACTACATCGTAATATTAGTGACTACAGTGCAAAATTTCAACTAAATCGGTTAAGCCGTTCTAGAGATATAAATTATTTTGTAATGGCGGATAGCTTGAAAAAGGCATTTATTTTTAGGAACATTTTTTAATTTTGCCCCCTGAATTATCTCCTCGCAATACAGAAACACCCTGTATATATTTGTTTCCCTATATAATACTATGCCAGGTGTAACCATTCCCACGCACATGTGGGATGGATTTCCTTCAGTTTATTAATATAGATGTGGGTAAAGTGTATTTTTAAGGAAATAAATTGATTAATTGATGGATGGAAATAGCGGGACTAACGACAAGTTAAAACATAGCCTACATGTGTTTGTCATAATTACATTGAGCTCTTTACATTGTTAATTCTTGTTTACATTTGAACGCCCCTCTTAGGGTACCACGAATTAATTTTTCATTTCACCTCTGAAACCAGCCAGCTTAGGTGTAATACCCTCGTGCCATCCTGTTTACTTGTGATAACCGCTCTCAACTCTTTACAAGAAAAATTGATTAATTAATATTAAAGTAAACACACTCAGTTTGTTTTACACTCTCCTCCTTAACTTACGGCTGCCACGTGAGTTGCATTTACATTTAGTTACATTTAATGAGTTACGGCTGAAAGTGAATTTACATTTAGAAAAACAAAAGGAGTGACACTTTTTAATCCTCAAGCAATCATCAAAAATCTCCAGAAATCACAAATTTCATAAAAACATTAAATTGATTTTATTGCGGTTGAATTGAGATAATACACAACTTCCTCTAGTATATAGAGCAAGAAGTGATTCTTGAAAGATTTTCAATTTCATATTATAACATATACTTCACTTCTGAAAGGGAACATAGCTCCGGAAGTGATGTTGTCTTTCCAAACGTTTACCCCACCGTTGTTCTCTCTTGGGATGTTAACCTTTTCCGAGACAGTGTTCCCTTTCGGAACATTAGCCTTATCCAGGGCAATGGTCCCTTTCGGTACGTTAGCTTCTTCTGGGGCTATGATACCGTTTGAGTCATTTAGCTCCTTCTTCGACAAGAACTCCTTTATTGGCCGTAGTCTTTTTTAGGACAGAAACCTTTTCCGGAGCTGTGGTCTTTTTGATGATGTTAACTTCTTTTTGGATAAGAACGTCGCGGAGGTAGTCTTGCTCAGGACGACAGCCTCTCCCGGAGATGTGGTCTCTTTGGGGATGAAATCTTTCCTTTTGGGTAAAAGCTCCTTTTTCGGTAGAGTTTCTCAGGACGAAAGCCTCTTCCGCTGTGGTGTCTTTGGGGTGTTTACTTCTTCATAGGTAAGAACTCTTTTTGCAGCGATGGTCTTTCTCAGGACGAAAGCCTCTTCCGGGGCTGTCGTCATTTTTACTTTTTTTAAGTATTTTAACTTATTTTTTGATAAGAGCTCCTTTCGCTGATGTAGTCTTTTCTCAGGATGAAAAGCCAATTCGGGGGCTCCGGTCTTTGGGGATGTTAACTTCTTTTTGAATAAGAGGTCCTTTCTCGGCGGTAGTCTTTCGCAGAACGAAAGCCTCTTCCAAAAGGTGCAAAAGTTGGTTTCTTTAGGCTTTAGAAAATGGTAAATTGTATTGGTAGATCGAGAGTTCTTATCCAGTAGGGTAAGTTTGTTTAAAACAGTTGTAACAGAGGTTTTCTGAATCTAATTGGGTATACCACTACTTTCTTAAGGTCAACTAGGCCCTTAGATACTTTCTAGATGTATATATGTTGAAGAATTTCCACTCGCTTCGCTCGAATGTCTCGCCTCTAGTGGGCCTCGAAGCTGTACAGGACCTTCCACTCGCTAATATCGTATCGGTGAGTCAGCTTTGCTATACTTTGTAATTATACGAATCTCACTTTTTTTGTGTGCGTGGTAATTGTTAAATTACATTTTTGACAATAACTTCGTAGTTTGCCATCGCAGATTAAAGCCTGGCAATTTTAAAACTAATTTAGAGTCTTATAAGTTGAATAACACACTAGAAAGGAAGAAAAAAACAGTTTAAAATGATCGGCAATTTGACAACAGATGGATACTACCAAGGGCGTACCCAGGATCAAAACTAGGGGGGGGGCAAGGGGGGCAAGCCATGGTCATTCAATATACAATTGATTATTAAAATAGTTATTTCAAGAATTGTATTAAATTCCAGCAACAAAATGTATAATAAAGATTTATTTTTTTGCTTCCAGGGGGGGGGGCAGCTGCCCCCCTGCCCCTCGCTGGGTACGCCCATGGATACTACAGCAGTTGTAATGAACAAGTTGAATGTAATGTGCTGTACATATTCTGTTTTGTAGTTGTTAATAGAGGCGTTATTATTACTGGTTTCCGAGAAAGATTGTGCAGTCTTTAATTACTTTTAGCGAACCCTACTATTATCAGATTCCCGTAAAGTTTATATAATTTATTGCCGTTAATAATTAAATTTATCACAGTAAAGCTACAGAGACACTGCAGGTTTATTCAACGACTGGACTCGCCGATAAGAACTATATTAGCATAAAAGTATATTTATTTAAAACCGCCCACTTTACTGGTGAATAGTCGTTTATTAAATTGTCCGGAGGGAAGTCCATAATTTCACATTTTGTGTGCGCCGATTCGTTATTAAAAGACGTGAAATTTTGAATTACGATTTGTAACCAGACTCACAACCTGTACCGTACGAGGCTGTTTTATAAGTAATTTACATATTATTTGCTTTGTTATCACTGTCTATGAAAAGTTTCGACAGTTTTTTCTCTGTCATCATCAGGTGTCATTACATATTACTTAAACAATTATACGATACAGTAATTGAAAAAAAATGACTTTCTTTGTTTTTAACGTATCTTCACGTTGGCCACATAAAACAGAAAAACTAATTTACAAATTGGCCGACGTGGTTTGCAAATGGTAACAAAATTGAAATTAAGGAAAATCTAATTATTGTAAACGTCAAAATGTATATGACTGGCAGTGTATATGATCGGGAAAGCACAGGTCGACCATCGCTGAGCAAACACTACGAAAAGTGGCTGCAAATGTTATGAAACGTGTCCGAACCTGATTGCAAACGGAGGAAGCCATTTTGACAAATTTATTATAAAAGATTAAAGGTTCTTTGGATATAGTATAATTTATACGTTATATTAATTTTTTAAAGTAATAAATTCTCGTCATCAAACATAGGGTTGCGTCCTTTTAGAAACACTCTACTACTTATGCTAATTTTATTCTCGTGAATTAATTTATAGAGGTTTGCCCGTAGATAATTTGGTAAAAATCTTGTCTACACAAATAATACAATAAATACATATTTAAATATAAACACTACTTAATATCACATACAGTATTAACTAAAACAATATTTCGAAACTATAATTAAATCAGACAAAAACGTAAAATAAATTAAAGCTACAAACACAAACCAAACTTTAATCTACAATTAATTAATTGCCCAATATTAGGACTTTAAATTAATGAGAGTTTAATGAGCAGTTAATGAATGTTCTAGAAACTAAATAATTGATAATTTAATGAAGGATTATGTTTAATGGAATAAAAAATTAATGACTGTTCTACAAAACTGCTGGTGAAGATCTTTTCAAGAGAGAGAAAAAACATTCTTAAATTTGGGTCACATTTTCATTCTTGGAGCAGAGATCTGGGGTAACTATTTCATTAGCTGTAACTTTAAAAGGCAAAGATTTTGGATATATTTCCACCTCTAGAAGCAGTTACCGAACTATGTCCGTGATTAGTTCCACGTATCATGGTCGATGCACCCGGTCAAGGAATCGCCATCATAATATAGAACTGAGCTTACCAAACAGTCCTACAATAAGCTTAACCGCCCGTTAGATTTTATGTGTTTAGTTTTTATCTCACAAACCCTTCAACCAATTATAATAAAACTTTGTACACAACTTGTGGTTAACGTTGGAAATGTGGATATAACAATTTCAAATAAAGGGAGGACAAACTTTCTACGATAACCTGCAGCTGATACGACGCGTATTTTACCTCCACTCGTACGTACTATAAAGTTATGCGTTGGGGTCATAAAATCGGCGACGCTAATGACGATGAGCAGTGCACTACAATTCAAACTGGTGGACCGATTTTAATCAAATTTTAGAATGTGTGCGTATTTGTTCACTTTTTCAATAACTGAAAATGTGAAGTTAGTTCCCGTGCGCCATCATGGTACTTACCCAGAACCATCACATAATGTAATACAAGCAGATCTTCTAAATGTAATCGGAAAAAATAAGTTTCTTAAGGCTTGTAGGAAATGTTAAATTGTATTGGTAATCCAATAGGGTAAGTTTGTTTAAAACAGTTGTAACACAGGTTTTCTGAAACTCGTAATTGTGTATATCAGTACTTTCTTAATCTCGGTTACGTCCTAATGGACCTTCGTAACTAAATTAATATCACATTTTCTTGGAAGGTCTAAGTTTCTAATTATATTTTTCACAATAACTTCGCTATTTGTGATCGTAAAGAGGTGCGGTTGGTACCACTGCATGCAGAATTGAAATCTGTAAATTTGTATCCATTTTAGTCGGTTAAAAGTTGAGTAAGATACGAGATTTTGTTTTAAACTGCTTAAAATGGCCACAATTAAGACATTTACAATTTGATTTTTCTGTCGATGACCACTCAAATATCAAATTTCGTATTGATATCTTAATTTTCTGAGGCCGCTAGCGTTTTTACGTACATATTGCATTTTTAAAGTAATTTTTTTGATTTTCTAAGACTACTGTTTTCGAATTCTGTCCGCCCTTCTTCATTAAAGATATTTTTATAAACGCTATACTGTGTTCATTATTGAAATTCAAAAAAAATGAATTTTCAAAATGAAGGTCATTGTAAACAGTTTTTTGTCAATATTTAATGTGTTGTACAATAATTTAGATAGAAATTTGTAAATTTAAATTCATGTAACCAATCCCTCTTGAGCTATATTGCTGAGATACATATCCAGGACACTGATTCCTGGTTCTCCCATCAATAAAAATAATCATACATCTCTACGACGACAAATGGCGAATGTTTTAACTCTTATTTCAAATCCTTATCTTCCACGCGTGTAGTTATCAGATTAGGAAGGGACACGCGTGTAGTTATCAGATTAGGAAGGGACACGCGTGTAGTTATCAGATTGGGAAGGGACACGAGAGCACAGTTTCACGAAGGGAAGGGAAGGGAAGGGACACGATGTACAGTTTCGAGGTCTACACCTCTACTGTTAAAAGGTCTCATCCCTCGCAGACTATTGAAGGAAATTGCTCTATCCGAACTTATAGGAACAGTCAATACTATTGTTTAGAGAATTGCGGGCAATCAACGGAATTGGATTGTGTCTGTTATGTACCGCCTACAATTTAAATAAACTCTCCACGTGCTGAGAAGCTGACATGGTGAGAGTTTCCCCACATGTATAAAGTCATGCGAGAGATTCAAAAAATAATTGTTTGTGGTCCTCCGAGTTGAAGAAAGTGATTTATGGAATAATATCGGTCCGTCGTCTACATGTTTTAAAATTTTCAAATTATTCAAAAGTCTCCACTCGCTTCGCTCGTTTTAGTGGACCTCGAGGATGTACATATGTGCAGGATACTCGCAGGGTACTCGCTATGGCAGTGTTGGTCCTGCATCTTATAACTATACTATGATATGAATCACTAGAGCACTGTGGTAAATATACAATGAAAGATAATTCCCCAATACCAAAATAAAACACTAACAACACAAAGATTGTATAGTTATGTTTATTCTACCTTATGTACGTATCAATAGCACTGCTATCATCTTCAGAGATACAATACACACTAACCTTAATAACTACAATTACTACTGCAAGGAGGCGTTCCCCCCACCCGTCACCTAATCCCTCTCGGCCAATCACAGTTGGCCTCGTCACACATCATGTAATATTCATACTATGTATTAGAAGGCAGAAGGCGTTGCCACGTCCATTGTCATGACGAAATCGGTAGAGTCATTTTTGAAAAAAGAGGACCATTTAGTTTGTTACTTTACTTATACCTAACAAACCGCTATTACTGTAGAGATTGCTAGCAATTAGTTTTGTTTTGATCTTTAGAGACTATCCTTGAGCAAAATTTGATCGAAATCGCTATGACGTATTCGTAATGTTTTTTTTCTTTAGCAGCTGTCCCTAAATTTTAAGTTATAAAAATATGAATAATAACCTAACCTAACCAAAATAAATTTGATTAGATTATTGAGCTATAAAAATAACCTTACCTGAACCTAAACTAAATTTGATTAAAATTTTGAGCTATAAAAATAAGCTAACCTAACCTAAATTTGATTTATATTTTGAGCTATAAAAATATGAAAAATAACCTAAACTAACCTAAATTTTATTAACATTTTGAGGTATAAAGTATGAAAAATAACCTAAACTATCCTAAATTTGATTAAAATTTTGAGGTATAAAGTATGAAAAATAACCTAACCAAATCACACCTAAACTAAATACGATTGAAATATTGAGCTATAAAAATATAAAAAATAACCTAACCTGATAGTTATAGTTTGATTGGTGTAGCTCGTGTATCACTGAAGAGGACGACATTGTCGTTGAAACGCGTCTGAAACTAAGGCGTATTTTTGTGAGAATTGTGTTCTGTGTGTTTGTTATACTGTAACCTAACCTGACCTAAACTAAATTTAATTAAAATTTTGAGCTATAAAAATATGAAAAATAACCTAACCTAAACTAAATTTGATTAAAATTTTGAGTTATAAAAATATGAAAAATAACTTAAGCTATCATAAATTTGATTAAATATTAAGGTATAAATATAAAAAATAACCTAACCCGACCTAAACTAAATTTGATTAAAATGTTGAGCTATAAAATTATGAAAAATAACCTAACCTAAAAAAATTTGATTAAAATATTGAGGTATAAATATAAAAAATAACCTAACCTAACCTAAACTAAATTGATTAAAATCGGTTCACCGTTTTCTGGTGTAGAAAACTGTACATACGAGAGACTTTCCAAAATACAATTTTTTTTTATTCAGAGAATATCAAAACGAAATATCGATTTCTTAAACCGTTACATAACTTTCTCAAATTATAAATCAGGCTTCGTCACGACTGAGGCATTGTTGACGTACAAAGAATTACAATGATGAAATAGTTCGTGAGGCACATCGTTACAACCCTGTGCTTTAAGTGTTCAGCTTCAATTAGTCCCATAAGTATTAAAGTTTCCAAATCGATTGTGACACATGAAATCCGTCACGCTTCGACTCAAACAATCGATTTAAATATCGCAATTGTCAAGCTTATTTCTTCCCAATGGAAAAGGCTTTAGAAGTTGTTACCAAAGTCTGGGAGACGTTTTAACAACTTTTGACGAATAACAGAAATAAAAATAAACTTTGTAAAAACATTGCACAAACTTTCTCACTCGCCCATTTCCAGAACCAAATAAAAACGAACTAAAAAACGTCACACAAATGTAATTTTAGTAGTTGTTATTTAAATAACGATAGTGAAGGAAGCGTTTGAAGAAATATATTTACCAACCCTAACCTGTAAATACATATTGAGTTTGTGATATAATATTAGATAGAATAAAACTCGAACACAAGATCTCACAAAAATTAGGTTTACTTAATCAAACACGTTTCAACGACAAAGTCGCGTTGAGTTATTGAGTTATTATAGTTCAGTTATTGTAGCTTATGTATCACTGAGGATGGCGATTCTGTCGTTGAAACGCGTTTGATCAAGTAAAAAGTAAGTATTGTGAGATCTTGTGTTCGAGTTTTATTCAATCTAACCTATCGTAGCCTAACCTAACGTAACCTAACCTAGCCTAGTCTAACATAACTTTACGGCCAAAATATCCACGCGTTTGGGATGTAAACAACAAAAAAACCCTGAAAAAAAGCTGATTATGGCACAAAGAGAAGCAAGTTTATTCCTTTCTAAACTCTGCTAGGAAATCTACTTCATTTAGTCTCAAAGTTTCTACACCGATGTAACACATAAAACCTGTCAAGTCATACCCTTCGATTCAAACAATCGATTAGCAAACTTAAATGTCGGAATTGAAAAGTTACTTCCTTCTGAAAGGAAATAGGCTGTACAAAGTGTTACAAAAGTATCAATTTTATACTAATAACAGACATAAACACTCGCACAAACTTTCCAACTTCAGCATTTCCGAAACCAAATAAATCTAACCGTCACTACAAATTTTATTTCAGTAGTTTTTAATGAATTTAAATAACACTCTCTTTCTACAAAAATAAGCCTTACAATTTTAACAAACTCCGTCAAGCCAACCACTGTTTATTATACTGGGCCTTCCCACCGCATCAAAAATAAGCCTTACAATTTTAACAAACTCCGTCAAGCCAACCACTGTTTATTATACTGGGCCTTCCCACCGCATCAAAAATAAGCCTTACAATTTTAACAAACTCCGTCAAGTCAACTACTGTTTATTATACTGGGCCTTCCCACCGCATCAAAAATAAACCTTACAATTTTAACAAACTCCGTCAAGCCAACCACTGTTTATTATACTGGGCCTTCCCACCGCATTAAAAATAAACCTTACAATTTTAACAAACTCCGTCAAGCCAACCACTGTTTATTATACTGGGCCTTCCCACCGCATCAAAAATAAACCTTACAATTTTAACAAACTCCGTCAAGCCAACCACTGTTTATTATACTGGGCCTTCCCACCGCATCAAAAATAAACCTTACAATTTTAACAAACTCCGTCAAGCCAACCACTGTTTATTATACTGGGCCTTCCCACCGCATCAAAAATAAACCTTACAATTTTAACAAACTCCGTCAAGCCAACCACTGTTTATTATACTGGGCCTTCCCACCGCATCAAAAATAAACCTTACAATTTTAACAAACTCCGTCAAGCCAACCACTGTTTATTATACTGGGCCTTCCCACCGCATCAAAAATAAACCTTACAATTTTAACAAACTCCGTCAAGCCAACCACTGTTTATTATACTGGGCCTGCCCACCGCATCAAAAATAAACCTTACAATTTTAACAAACTCCGTCAAGCCAACCACTGTTTATTATACTGGGCCTTCCCACCGCATCAAAAATAAGCCTTACAATTTTAACAAACTCCGTCAAGCCAACCACTGTTTATTATACTGGGCCTTCCCACCGCATCAAAAATAAACCTTACAATTTTAACAAACTCCGTCAAACCAACCACTGTTTATTATACTGGGCCTTCCCACCGCATCAAAAATAAGCCTTACAATTTTAACAAACTCCGTCAAGCCAACCACTGAATATTATACTGGGCCTTCCCACCGCATCAAAAATAAACCTTACAATTTTAACAAACTCCGTCAAGCCAACCACTGTTTATTATACTGGGCCTTCCCACCGCATCAAAAATAAGCCTTACAATTTTAACAAACTCCGTCAAGCCAACCACTGTTTATTATACTAGGCCTTCCCACCGCATCAAAAATAAGCCTTACAATTTTAACAAACTCCGTCAAGCCAACCACTGTTTATTATACTGGGCCTTCCCACCGCATCAAAAATAAACCTTACAATTTTAACAAACTCCGTCAAGCCAACCACTGTTTATTATACTGGGCCTTCCCACCGCATCAAAAATAAGCCTTACAATTTTAACAAACTCCGTCAAGCCAACCACTGTTTATTATACTGGACCTTCCCACCGCATCAAAAATAAACCTTACAATTTTAACAAACTCCGTCAAGCCAACCACTGTTTATTATACTGGGCCTTCCCACCGCATCAAAAATAAACCTTACAATTTTAACAAACTCCGTCAAGCCAACCACTGTTTATTATACTGGGCCTTCCCACCGCATCAAAAATAAGCCTTACAATTTTAACAAACTCCGTCAAGCCAACCACTGTTTATTATACTGGACCTTCCCACCGCATCAAAAATAAACCTTACAATTTTAACAAACTCCGTCAAGCCAACCACTGTTTATTATACTGGGCCTTCCCACCGCATCAAAAATAAACCTTACAATTTTAACAAACTCCGTCAAGCCAACCACTGTTTATTATACTGGGCCTTCCCACCGCATCAAAAATAAGCCTTACAATTTTAACAAACTCCGTCAAGCCAACCACTGTTTATTATACTGGGCCTTCCCACCGCATCAAAAATAAGCCTTACAATTTTAACAAACTCCGTCAAGCCAACCACTGTTTATTATACTGGACCTTCCCACCGCATCAAAAATAAACCTTACAATTTTAACAAACTCCGTCAAGCCAACCACTGTTTATTATACTGGGCCTTCCCACCGCATCAAAAATAAACCTTACAATTTTAACAAACTCCGTCAAGCCAACCACTGTTTATTATACTGGGCCTTCCCACCGCATCAAAAATAAGCCTTACAATTTTAACAAACTCCGTCAAGCCAACCACTGTTTATTATACTGGGCCTTTCCACCGCATCAAAAATAAACCTTACAATTTTAACAAACTCCGTCAAGCCAACCACTGTTTATTATACTGGGCCTTCCCTCCGCATCAAAAATAAACCTTACAATTTTAACAAACTCCGTCAAGCCAACCACTGTTTATTATACTGGACCTTCCCACCGCATCAAAAATAAACCTTACAATTTTAACAAACTCCGTCAAGCCAACCACTGTTTATTATACTGGGCCTTCCCACCGCATCAAAAATAAGCCTTACAATTTTAACAAACTCCGTCAAGCCAACCACTGTTTATTATACTGGGCCTTCCCACCGCATCAAAAATAAGCCTTACAATTTTAACAAACTCCGTCAAGCCAACCACTGTTTATTATACTGGGCCTTCCCACCGCATCAAAAATAAGCCTTACAATTTTAACAAACTCCGTCAAGCCAACCACTGTTTATTATACTGGGCCTTCCCACCGCATCTGAAATAAACCTTACAATTTTAACAAACTCCGTCAAGCCAACCACTGTTTATTATACTGGGCCTTCCCACCGCATCAAAAATAAGCCTTACAATTTTAACAAACTCCGTCAAGCCAACCACTGTTTATTATACTGGACCTTCCCACCGCATCAAAAATAAACCTTACAATTTTAACAAACTCCGTCAAGCCAACCACTGTTTATTATACTGGGCCTTCCCACCGCATCAAAAATAAACCTTACAATTTTAACAAACTCCGTCAAGCCAACCACTGTTTATTATACTGGGCCTTCCCACCGCATCAAAAATAAACCTTACAATTTTAACAAACTCCGTCAAGCCAACCACTGTTTATTATACTGGACCTTCCCACCGCATCAAAAATAAACCTTACAATTTTAACAAACTCCGTCAAGCCAACCACTGTTTATTATACTGGGCCTTCCCACCGCATCAAAAATAAGCCTTACAATTTTAACAAACTCCGTCAAGCCAACCACTGTTTATTATACTGGACCTTCCCACCGCATCAAAAATAAACCTTACAATTTTAACAAACTCCGTCAAGCCAACCACTGTTTATTATACTGGGCCTTCCCACCGCATCAAAAATAAACCTTACAATTTTAACAAACTCCGTCAAGCCAACCACTGTTTATTATACTGGGCCTTCCCACCGCATCAAAAATAAACCTTACAATTTTAACAAACTCCGTCAAGCCAACCACTGTTTATTATACTGGACCTTCCCACCGCATCAAAAATAAACCTTACAATTTTAACAAACTCCGTCAAGCCAACCACTGTTTATTATACTGGACCTTCCCACCGCATCAAAAATAAACCTTACAATTTTAACAAACTCCGTCAAGCCAACCACTGTTTATTATACTGGACCTTCCCACCGCAACAAAAATAAACCTTACAATTTTAAAAAACTCCGTCAAGCCAACCACTGTTTATTATACTGGGCCTTCCCACCGCATCAAAAATAAACCTTACAATTTTAACAAACTCCGTCAAGCCAACCACTGTTTATTATACTGGACCTTCCCACCGCATCAAAAATAAACCTTACAATTTTAACAAACTCCGTCAAGCCAACCACTGTTTATTATACTGGGCCTTCCCACCGCATCAAAAATAAACCTTACAATTTTAACAAACTCCGTCAAGCCAACCACTGTTTATTATACTGGGCCTTCCCACCGCATCAAAAATAAACCTTACAATTTTAACAAACTCCGTCAAGCCAACCACTGTTTATTATACTGGACCTTCCCACCGCATTAAAAATAAACCTTACAATTTTAACAAACTCCGTCAAGCCAACCACTGTTTATTATACTGGACCTTCCCACCGCATCAAAAATAAACCTTACAATTTTAACAAACTCCGTCAAGCCAACCACTGTTTATTATACTGGACCTTCCCACCGCATCAAAAATAAGCCTTACAATTTTAACAAACTCCGTCAAGCCAACCACTGTTTATTATACTGGACCTTCCCACCGCATCAAAAATAAACCTTACAATTTTAACAAACTCCGTCAAGCCAACCACTGTTTATTATACTGGGCCTTCCCACCGCATCAAAAATAAGCCTTACAATTTTAACAAACTCCGTCAAGCCAACCACTGTTTATTATACTGGACCTTCCCACCGCATCAAAAATAAACCTTACAATTTTAACAAACTCCGTCAAGCCAACCACTGTTTATTATACTGGGCCTTCCCACCGCATCAAAAATAAACCTTACAATTTTAACAAACTCCGTCAAGCCAACCACTGTTTATTATACTGGGCCTTCCCACCGCATCAAAAATAAACCTTACAATTTTAACAAACTCCGTCAAGCCAACCACTGTTTATTATACTGGACCTTCCCACCGCATTAAAAATAAACCTTACAATTTTAACAAACTCCGTCAAGCCAACCACTGTTTATTATACTGGGCCTTCCCACCGCATCAAAAATAAGCCTTACAATTTTAACAAACTCCGTCAAGCCAACCACTGTTTATTATACTGGACCTTCCCACCGCATCAAAAATAAACCTTACAATTTTAACAAACTCCGTCAAGCCAACCACTGTTTATTATACTGGGCCTTCCCACCGCATCAAAAATAAACCTTACAATTTTAACAAACTCCGTCAAGCCAACCACTGTTTATTATACTGGGCCTTCCCACCGCATCAAAAATAAACCTTACAATTTTAACAAACTCCGTCAAGCCAACCACTGTTTATTATACTGGACCTTCCCACCGCATCAAAAATAAACCTTACAATTTTAACAAACTCCGTCAAGCCAACCACTGTTTATTATACTGGACCTTCCCACCGCATCAAAAATAAACCTTACAATTTTAACAAACTCCGTCAAGCCAACCACTCTTTATTATACTGGACCTTCCCACCGCATCAAAAATAAGCTTTACAATTTTAACAAACTCCGTCAAGCCAACCACTGTTTATTATACTGGACCTTCCCACCGCATCAAAAATAAACCTTACAATTTTAACAAACTCCGTCAAGCCAACCACTGTTTATTATACTGGACCTTCCCACCGCATCAAAAATAAACCTTACAATTTTAACAAACTCCGTCAAGCCAACCACTGTTTATTATACTGGACCTTCCCACCGCATCAAAAATAAACCTTACAATTTTAACTAACTCCGTCAAGCCAACCACTGTTTATTATACTGGACCTTCCCACCGCATCAAAAATAAACCTTACAATTTTAACAAACTCCGTCAAGCCAACCACTGTTTATTATACTGGACCTTCCCACCGCATCAAAAATAAACCTTACAATTTTTCTCACCAACTCCATCAAGCCAACCACTGTTTATTATACTGGGCCTTCCCACCGCATCAAAAATAAACCTTACAATTTTAACAAACTCCGTCAAGCCAACCACTGTTTATTATACTGGGCCTTCCCACCGCATCAAAAATAAACCTTACAATTTTAACAAACTCAGTCAAGCCAACCACTGTTTATTATACTGGACCTTCCCACCGCATCAAAAATAAACCTTACAATTTTAACAAACTCCGTCAAGCCAACCACTGTTTATTATACTGGGCCTTCCCACCGCATCAAAAATAAACCTTACAATTTTAACAAACTCCGTCAAGCCAACCACTGTTTATTATACTGGGCCTTCCCACCGTATCAAAAATAAGCCTTACAATTTTAACAAACTCCGTCAAGCCAACCACTGTTTATTATACTGGACCTTCCCACCGCATCAAAAATAAGCCTTACAATTTTAACAAACTCCGTCAAGCCAACCACTGTTTATTATACTGGACCTTCCCACCGCATCAAAAATAAACCTTACAATTTTAACAAACTCCGTCAAGCCAACCACTGTTTATTATACTGGGCCTTCCCACCGCATCAAAAATAAACCTTACAATTTTAACAAACTCCGTCAAGCCAACCACTGTTTATTATACTGGGCCTTCCCACCGCATCAAAAATAAGCCTTACAATTTAAACAAACTCCGTCAAGCCAACCACTGTTTATTATACTGGGCCTTCCCACCGCATCAAAAATAAACCTTACAATTTTAACAAACTCCGTCAAGCCAACCACTGTTTATTATACTGGACCTTCCCACCGCATCAAAAATAAACCTTACAATTTTAACAAACTCCGTCAAGCCAACCACTGTTTATTATACTGGGCCTTCCCACCGCATCAAAAATAAGCCTTACAATTTTAACAAACTCCGTCAAGCCAACCACTGTTTATTATACTGGGCCTTCCCACCGCATCAAAAATAAACCTTACAATTTTTCTCACCAACTCCATCAAGTCAACTACTGTTTATTATACTGGGCCTTCCCACCGCATCAAAAATAAGCCTTACAATTTTAACAAACTCCGTCAAGCCAACCACTGTTTATTATACTGGGCCTTCCCACCGCATCAAAAATAAACCTTACAATTTTAACAAACTCCGTCAAGCCAACCACTGTTTATTATACTGGGCCTTCCCACCGCATCCAAAATAAACCTTACAATTTTAACAAACTCCGTCAAGCCAACCACTGTTTATTATACTGGGCCTTCCCACCGCATCAAAAATAAGCCTTACAATTTTAACAAACTCCGTCAAGCCAACCACTGTTTATTATACTGGGCCTTCCCACCGCATCAAAAATAAACCTTACAATTTTAACAAACTCCGTCAAGCCAACCACTGTTTATTACACTGGGCCTTCCCACCGCATCAAAAATAAACCTTACAATTTTAACAAACTCCGTCAAGCCAACCACTGTTTATTATACTGGGCCTTCCCACCGCATCAAAAATAAACCTTACAATTTTAACAAACTCCGTCAAGCCAACCACTGTTTATTATACTGGGCCTTCCCACCACATCAAAAATAAACCTTACAATTTTAACAAACTCCGTCAAGCCAACCACTGTTTATTATACTGGGACTTCCCACCGCATCAAAAATAAACCTTACAATTTTAACAAACTCCGTCAAGCCAACCACTGTTTATTATACTGGGCCTTCCCACCGCATCAAAAATAAACCTTACAATTTTAACAAACTCCGTCAAGCCAACCACTGTTTATTATACTGGGCCTTCCCACCGCATCAAAAATAAACCTTACAATTTTAACAAACTCCGTCAAGCCAACCACTGTTTATTATACTGGGCCTTCCCACCGCATCAAAAATAAACCTTACAATTTTAACAAACTCCGTCAAGCCAACCACTGTTTATTATACTGGGCCTTCCCACCGCATCCAAAATAAACCTTACAATTTTAACAAACTCCGTCAAGCCAACCACTGTTTATTATACTGGGCCTTCCCACCGCATCAAAAATAAGCCTTACACTTTTAACAAACTCCGTCAAGCCAACCACTGTTTATTATACTGGGCCTTCCCACCGCATCAAAAATAAACCTTACAATTTTAACAAACTCCGTCAAGCCAACCACTGTTTATTACACTGGGCCTTCCCACCGCATCAAAAATAAACCTTACAATTTTAACAAACTCCGTCAAGCCAACCACTGTTTATTATACTGGGCCTTCCCACCGCATCAAAAATAAACCTTACAATTTTAACAAACTCCGTCAAGCCAACCACTGTTTATTATACTGGGCCTTGCCACCGCATCAAAAATAAACCTTACAATTTTAACAAACTCCGTCAAGCCAACCACTGTTTATTATACTGGGACTTCCCACCGCATCAAAAATAAACCTTACAATTTTAACAAACTCCGTCAAGCCAACCACTGTTTATTATACTGGGCCTTCCCACCGCATCAAAAATAAACCTTACAATTTTAACAAACTCCGTCAAGCCAACCACTGTTTATTATACTGGGCCTTCCCACCGCATCAAAAATAAACCTTACAATTTTAACAAACTCCGTCAAGCCAACCACTGTTTATTATACTGGGCCTTCCCACCGCATCAAAAATAAGCCTTACAATTTTAACAAACTCCGTCAAGCCAACCACTGTTTATTATACTGGACCTTCCCACCGCATCAAAAATAAACCTTACAATTTTAACAAACTCCGTCAAGCCAACCACTGTTTATTATACTGGGCCTTCCCACCGCATCAAAAATAAACCTTACAATTTTAACAAACTCCGTCAAGCCAACCACTGTTTATTATACTGGGCCTTCCCACCGCATCAAAAATAAACCTTACAATTTTAACAAACTCCGTCAAGCCAACCACTGTTTATTATACTGGACCTTCCCACCGCATCAAAAATAAACCTTACAATTTTAACAAACTCCGTCAAGCCAACCACTGTTTATTATACTGGACCTTCCCACCGCATCAAAAATAAACCTTACAATTTTAACAAACTCCGTCAAGCCAACCACTGTTTATTATACTGGACCTTCCCACCGCATCAAAAATAAACCTTACAATTTTAAAAAACTCCGTCAAGCCAACCACTGTTTATTATACTGGGCCTTCCCACCGCATCAAAAATAAACCTTACAATTTTAACAAACTCCGTCAAGCCAACCACTGTTTATTATACTGGACCTTCCCACCGCATCAAAAATAAACCTTACAATTTTAACAAACTCCGTCAAGCCAACCACTGTTTATTATACTGGGCCTTCCCACCGCATCAAAAATAAACCTTACAATTTTAACAAACTCCGTCAAGCCAACCACTGTTTATTATACTGGGCCTTCCCACCGCATCAAAAATAAACCTTACAATTTTAACAAACTCCGTCAAGCCAACCACTGTTTATTATACTGGACCTTCCCACCGCATTAAAAATAAACCTTACAATTTTAACAAACTCCGTCAAGCCAACCACTGTTTATTATACTGGACCTTCCCACCGCATCAAAAATAAACCTTACAATTTTAACAAACTCCGTCAAGCCAACCACTGTTTATTATACTGGACCTTCCCACCGCATCAAAAATAAGCCTTACAATTTTAACAAACTCCGTCAAGCCAACCACTGTTTATTATACTGGACCTTCCCACCGCATCAAAAATAAACCTTACAATTTTAACAAACTCCGTCAAGCCAACCACTGTTTATTATACTGGGCCTTCCCACCGCATCAAAAATAAGCCTTACAATTTTAACAAACTCCGTCAAGCCAACCACTGTTTATTATACTGGACCTTCCCACCGCATCAAAAATAAACCTTACAATTTTAACAAACTCCGTCAAGCCAACCACTGTTTATTATACTGGGCCTTCCCACCGCATCAAAAATAAACCTTACAATTTTAACAAACTCCGTCAAGCCAACCACTGTTTATTATACTGGGCCTTCCCACCGCATCAAAAATAAACCTTACAATTTTAACAAACTCCGTCAAGCCAACCACTGTTTATTATACTGGACCTTCCCACCGCATTAAAAATAAACCTTACAATTTTAACAAACTCCGTCAAGCCAACCACTGTTTATTATACTGGGCCTTCCCACCGCATCAAAAATAAGCCTTACAATTTTAACAAACTCCGTCAAGCCAACCACTGTTTATTATACTGGACCTTCCCACCGCATCAAAAATAAACCTTACAATTTTAACAAACTCCGTCAAGCCAACCACTGTTTATTATACTGGGCCTTCCCACCGCATCAAAAATAAACCTTACAATTTTAACAAACTCCGTCAAGCCAACCACTGTTTATTATACTGGGCCTTCCCACCGCATCAAAAATAAACCTTACAATTTTAACAAACTCCGTCAAGCCAACCACTGTTTATTATACTGGACCTTCCCACCGCATCAAAAATAAACCTTACAATTTTAACAAACTCCGTCAAGCCAACCACTGTTTATTATACTGGACCTTCCCACCGCATCAAAAATAAACCTTACAATTTTAACAAACTCCGTCAAGCCAACCACTGTTTATTATACTGGACCTTCCCACCGCATCAAAAATAAGCTTTACAATTTTAACAAACTCCGTCAAGCCAACCACTGTTTATTATACTGGACCTTCCCACCGCATCAAAAATAAACCTTACAATTTTAACAAACTCCGTCAAGCCAACCACTGTTTATTATACTGGACCTTCCCACCGCATCAAAAATAAACCTTACAATTTTAACAAACTCCGTCAAGCCAACCACTGTTTATTATACTGGACCTTCCCACCGCATCAAAAATAAACCTTACAATTTTAACAAACTCCGTCAAGCCAACCACTGTTTATTATACTGGACCTTCCCACCGCATCAAAAATAAACCTTACAATTTTAACAAACTCCGTCAAGCCAACCACTGTTTATTATACTGGACCTTCCCACCGCATCAAAAATAAACCTTACAATTTTTCTCACCAACTCCATCAAGCCAACCACTGTTTATTATACTGGGCCTTCCCACCGCATCAAAAATAAACCTTACAATTTTAACAAACTCCGTCAAGCCAACCACTGTTTATTATACTGGGCCTTCCCACCGCATCAAAAATAAACCTTACAATTTTAACAAACTCAGTCAAGCCAACCACTGTTTATTATACTGGACCTTCCCACCGCATCAAAAATAAACCTTACAATTTTAACAAACTCCGTCAAGCCAACCACTGTTTATTATACTGGGCCTTCCCACCGCATCAAAAATAAACCTTACAATTTTAACAAACTCCGTCAAGCCAACCACTGTTTATTATACTGGGCCTTCCCACCGTATCAAAAATAAGCCTTACAATTTTAACAAACTCCGTCAAGCCAACCACTGTTTATTATACTGGACCTTCCCACCGCATCAAAAATAAGCCTTACAATTTTAACAAACTCCGTCAAGCCAACCACTGTTTATTATACTGGACCTTCCCACCGCATCAAAAATAAACCTTACAATTTTAACAAACTCCGTCAAGCCAACCACTGTTTATTATACTGGGCCTTCCCACCGCATCAAAAATAAACCTTACAATTTTAACAAACTCCGTCAAGCCAACCACTGTTTATTATACTGGGCCTTCCCACCGCATCAAAAATAAGCCTTACAATTTAAACAAACTCCGTCAAGCCAACCACTGTTTATTATACTGGGCCTTCCCACCGCATCAAAAATAAACCTTACAATTTTAACAAACTCCGTCAAGCCAACCACTGTTTATTATACTGGACCTTCCCACCGCATCAAAAATAAACCTTACAATTTTAACAAACTCCGTCAAGCCAACCACTGTTTATTATACTGGGCCTTCCCACCGCATCAAAAATAAGCCTTACAATTTTAACAAACTCCGTCAAGCCAACCACTGTTTATTATACTGGGCCTTCCCACCGCATCAAAAATAAACCTTACAATTTTTCTCACCAACTCCATCAAGTCAACTACTGTTTATTATACTGGGCCTTCCCACCGCATCAAAAATAAGCCTTACAATTTTAACAAACTCCGTCAAGCCAACCACTGTTTATTATACTGGGCCTTCCCACCGCATCAAAAATAAACCTTACAATTTTAACAAACTCCGTCAAGCCAACCACTGTTTATTATACTGGGCCTTCCCACCGCATCCAAAATAAACCTTACAATTTTAACAAACTCCGTCAAGCCAACCACTGTTTATTATACTGGGCCTTCCCACCGCATCAAAAATAAGCCTTACAATTTTAACAAACTCCGTCAAGCCAACCACTGTTTATTATACTGGGCCTTCCCACCGCATCAAAAATAAACCTTACAATTTTAACAAACTCCGTCAAGCCAACCACTGTTTATTACACTGGGCCTTCCCACCGCATCAAAAATAAACCTTACAATTTTAACAAACTCCGTCAAGCCAACCACTGTTTATTATACTGGGCCTTCCCACCGCATCAAAAATAAACCTTACAATTTTAACAAACTCCGTCAAGCCAACCACTGTTTATTATACTGGGCCTTCCCACCACATCAAAAATAAACCTTACAATTTTAACAAACTCCGTCAAGCCAACCACTGTTTATTATACTGGGACTTCCCACCGCATCAAAAATAAACCTTACAATTTTAACAAACTCCGTCAAGCCAACCACTGTTTATTATACTGGGCCTTCCCACCGCATCAAAAATAAACCTTACAATTTTAACAAACTCCGTCAAGCCAACCACTGTTTATTATACTGGGCCTTCCCACCGCATCAAAAATAAACCTTACAATTTTAACAAACTCCGTCAAGCCAACCACTGTTTATTATACTGGGCCTTCCCACCGCATCAAAAATAAACCTTACAATTTTAACAAACTCCGTCAAGCCAACCACTGTTTATTATACTGGGCCTTCCCACCGCATCCAAAATAAACCTTACAATTTTAACAAACTCCGTCAAGCCAACCACTGTTTATTATACTGGGCCTTCCCACCGCATCAAAAATAAGCCTTACACTTTTAACAAACTCCGTCAAGCCAACCACTGTTTATTATACTGGGCCTTCCCACCGCATCAAAAATAAACCTTACAATTTTAACAAACTCCGTCAAGCCAACCACTGTTTATTACACTGGGCCTTCCCACCGCATCAAAAATAAACCTTACAATTTTAACAAACTCCGTCAAGCCAACCACTGTTTATTATACTGGGCCTTCCCACCGCATCAAAAATAAACCTTACAATTTTAACAAACTCCGTCAAGCCAACCACTGTTTATTATACTGGGCCTTCCCACCGCATCAAAAATAAACCTTACAATTTTAACAAACTCCGTCAAGCCAACCACTGTTTATTATACTGGGACTTCCCACCGCATCAAAAATAAACCTTACAATTTTAACAAACTCCGTCAAGCCAACCACTGTTTATTATACTGGGCCTTCCCACCGCATCAAAAATAAACCTTACAATTTTAACAAACTCCGTCAAGCCAACCACTGTTTATTATACTGGGCCTTCCCACCGCATCAAAAATAAACCTTACAATTTTAACAAACTCCGTCAAGCCAACCACTGTTTATTATACTGGGCCTTCCCACCGCATCAAAAATAAGCCTTACAATTTTAACAAACTCCGTCAAGCCAACCACTGTTTATTATACTGGGCCTTCCCACCGCATCAAAAATAAACCTTACAATTTTAACAAACTCCGTCAAGCCAACCACTGTTTATTATACTGGGCCTTCCCACCGCATCCAAAATAAACCTTACAATTTTAACAAACTCCGTCAAGCCAACCACTGTTTATTATACTGGGCCTTCCCACCGCATCAAATATAAGCCTTACAATTTTAACAAACTCCGTCAAGCCAACCACTGTTTATTATACTGGGCCTTCCCACCGCATCAAAAATAAACCTTACAATTTTAACAAACTCCGTCAAGCCAACCACTGTTTATTACACTGGGCCTTCCCACCGCATCAAAAATAAACCTTACAATTTTAACAAACTCCGTCAAGCCAACCACTGTTTATTATACTGGGCCTTCCCACCGCATCAAAAATAAACCTTACAATTTTAACAAACTCCGTCAAGCCAACCACTGTTTATTATACTGGGCCTTCCCACCGCATCAAAAATAAACCTTACAATTTTAACAAACTCCGTCAAGCCAACCACTGTTTATTATACTGGGACTTCCCACCGCATCAAAAATAAACCTTACAATTTTAACAAACTCCGTCAAGCCAACCACTGTTTATTATACTGGGCCTTCCCACCGCATCAAAAATAAACCTTACAATTTTAACAAACTCCGTCAAGCCAACCACTGTTTATTATACTGGGCCTTCCCACCGCATCAAAAATAAACCTTACAATTTTAACAAACTCCGTCAAGCCAACCACTGTTTATTATACTGGGCCTTCCCACCGCATCAAAAATAAGCCTTACAATTTTAACAAACTCCGTCAAGCCAACCACTGTTTATTATACTGGACCTTCCCACCGCATCAAAAATAAACCTTACAATTTTAACAAACTCCGTCAAGCCAACCAATGTTTATTATACTGGGCCTTCCCACCGCATCAAAAATAAGCCTTACAATTTTAACAAACTCCGTCAAGCCAACCACTGTTTATTATACTGGGCCTTCCCACCGCATCAAAAATAAGCCTTACAATTTTAACAAACTCCGTCAAGCCAACCACTGTTTATTATACTGGGCCTTCCCACCGCATCAAAAATAAACCTTACAATTTTAACAAACTCCGTCAAGCCAACCACTGTTTATTATACTGGGCCTTCCCACCGCATCAAAAATAAACCTTACAATTTTAACAAACTCCGTCAAGCCAACCACTGTTTATTATACTGGGCCTTCCCACCGCATCAAAAATAAACCTTACAATTTTAACAAACTCCGTCAAGCCAACCACTGTTTATTATACTGGGCCTTCCCACCGCATCAAAAATAAACCTTACAATTTTAACAAACTCCGTCAAGCCAACCACTGTTTATTATACTGGACCTTCCCACCGCATCAAAAATAAACCTTACAATTTTAACAAACTCCGTCAAGCCAACCACTGTTTATTATACTGGACCTTCCCACCGCATCAAAAATAAACCTTACAATTTTAACAAACTCCGTCAAGCCAACCACTGTTTATTATACTGGGCCTTCCCACCGCATCAAAAATAAACCTTACAATTTTAACAAACTCCGTCAAGCCAACCACTGTTTATTATACTGGGCCTTCCCACCGCATCAAAAATAAACCTTACAATTTTAACAAACTCCGTCAAGCCAACCCATGTTTATTATACTGGGCCTTCCCACCGCATCAAAAATAAGCCTTACAATTTTAACAAACTCCGTCAAGCCAACCACTGTTTATTATACTGGACCTTCCCACCGCATCAAAAATAAGCCTTACAATTTTAACAAACTCCGTCAAGCCAACCACTGTTTATTATACTGGGCCTTCCCACCGCATCAAAAATAAACCTTACAATTTTAACAAACTCCGTCAAGCCAACCACTGTTTATTACACTGGGCCTTCCCACCGCATCAAAAATAAACCTTACAATTTTAACAAACTCCGTCAAGCCAACCACTGTTTATTATACTGGGCCTTCCCACCGCATCAAAAATAAACCTTACAATTTTAACAAACTCCGTCAAGCCAACCACTGTTTATTATACTGGGCCTTCCCACCGCATCAAAAATAAGCCTTACAATTTTAACAAACTCCGTCAAGCCAACCACTGTTTATTATACTGGGCCTTCCCACCGCATCAAAAATAAGCCTTACAATTTTAACAAACTCCGTCAAGCCAACCACTGTTTATTATACTGGACCTTCCCACCGCATCAAAAATAAACCTTACAATTTTAACAAACTCCGTCAAGCCAACCACTGTTTATTATACTGGACCTTCCCACCGCATCAAAAATAAACCTTACAATTTTAACAAACTCCGTCAAGCCAACCACTGTTTATTATACTGGGCCTTCCCACCGCATCAAAAATAAGCCTTACAATTTTAACAAACTCCGTCAAGCCAACCACTGTTTATTATACTGGGCCTTCCCACCGCATCAAAAATAAGCCTTACAATTTTAACAAACTCCGTCAAGCCAACCACTGTTTATTATACTGGGACTTCCCACCGCATCAAAAATAAACCTTACAATTTTAACAAACTCCGTCAAGCCAACCACTGTTTATTATACTGGGCCTTCCCACCGCATCAAAAATAAGCCTTACAATTTTAACAAACTCCGTCAAGCCAACCACTGTTTATTATACTGGGCCTTCCCACCGCATCAAAAATAAGCCTTACAATTTTAACAAACTCCGTCAAGCCAACCACTGTTTATTATACTGGGCCTTCCCACCGCATCAAAAATAAACCTTACAATTTTAACAAACTCCGTCAAGCCAACCACTGTTTATTATACTGGGCCTTCCCACCGCATCAAAAATAAACCTTACAATTTTAACAAACTCCGTCAAGCCAACCACTGTTTATTATACTGGACCTTCCCACCGCATCAAAAATAAACCTTACAATTTTAACAAACTCCGTCAAGCCAACCACTGTTTATTATACTGGACCTTCCCACCGCATCAAAAATAAACCTTACAATTTTAACAAACTCCGTCAAGCCAACCACTGTTTATTATACTGGACCTTCCCACCGCATCAAAAATAAACCTTACAATTTTAACAAACTCCGTCAAGCCAACCACTGTTTATTATACTGGGCCTTCCCACCGCATCAAAAATAAGCCTTACAATTTTAACAAACTCCGTCAAGCCAACCACTGTTTATTATACTGGGCCTTCCCACCGCATCAAAAATAAACCTTACAATTTTTCTCACCAACTCCATCAAGTCAACTACTGTTTATTATACTGGGCCTTCCCACCGCATCAAAAATAAGCCTTACAATTTTAACAAACTCCGTCAAGCCAACCACTGTTTATTATACTGGGCCTTCCCACCGCATCAAAAATAAACCTTACAATTTTAACAAACTCCGTCAAGCCAACCACTGTTTATTATACTGGGCCTTCCCACCGCATCCAAAATAAACCTTACAATTTTAACAAACTCCGTCAAGCCAACCACTGTTTATTATACTGGGCCTTCCCACCGCATCAAAAATAAACCTTACAATTTTTCTCACCAACTCCATCAAGCCAACTACTGTTTATTATACTGGGCCTTCCCACCGCATACCTCAGAATGTTGTGAACCAAACTGAACAGAAATAACCTTGTGTCAAGTAGTATTCAAATCCCGCAACCTTTTGTATTAAATCTTTGTTCATAGAATTGCCGTTTTGAGCCTCTAAGAGACTTTGGTAGAGTCAGTCTTTATTACTTAAATGATGTAGTCTACCCGCAGTTTCACTAACAACCCCTAACGTTCATCATTTCTTCCCTAGATGCCGCCACGAACCACTATGGTTCGTAATTATTTTTATAGACGGTGTCACTTTCACATATACAATTCAATTAGTCTCGACACCGTTTTTGAGATATTGTGATCAATGCGGTTTTGTTCGTATTTCCAAGAAATCTCTTTTCCTCCCCCCCATTATAAACCACCCCCGCTGTAATTAGAGTACACACTTAATACCTGTAATTATCACAGTTTGAGAGTCTACTGTCATTAGGCCTAACTCGGGTTGCAGTTTATGTACAGGGTGTTCCGGAACTCTTTGGAACTGTTTTATAGAATTAGGTAAAAGTTCCAATAAACACAAGTCTGAAAACGTTACGTTTCCCATTTATCCGCCATTTTGTTATTTTTTAACAGACAATCTGTGGAATTAGATAAAAATTAAGAACGTTCTCTTGTATATTTTCAAAATGGCGACCGTTTAAAGTTTTTAAAGTTAAATACCTCTAAAACCGTTAATTTAACAAAACAATTTACAAGGAACAAAAAAATCTCTGTTAGACTACATGAACAATTTATCCCCCTCAAATTAATTTTTCACTAGACGCATACTTTTTTCACGTCCTGGGGTAGTCAATTAATTATTCTTGTCCAGTTTCTTTTCTTTTTAAAAAATATTCTGTTTATTTCTAATCTAGCATGTTTTTCACTGTTAATAAGGCTAAGTTCAGAAGACCATTTTTATTTGCACTGCAGATTGGTTAATGTTTGAAGCACTTTTTATAGACATCTGGGTAGCCGATTTCCGAATTTTCTTTCCTAACGTAGGATTTTATAATTTCAAGTAATTCATCAAATTAAACGTCTACAAAATAAATTTTGTCTACAGTTGTTGACAAAGTGGCATTTTGTTCATTTAAATTAGTTTGCAAAACAGCTGATTTCTCAACAGTTTCACTTTGCCCACTACTTTGCACACTCCGAATGGCAACCGAACAAAACGAAATTCAGGTTAAGTTTATTTGAATTGATTTATAATATACAGGAAATGTCCCGTATGTAGGTTAGATTAATTCTTACATGTAAAATAACATAAATAAACAACAAAACAACGTTTTAAAGTTGAAAAAGGAAGTAATTATTCATGATGATGATTGACAGTATATGTACACGGAGAGTATTTTTCGTTTGCCGAGTTTTGAAGTTGGCAATCCCGTTTCCTCAACAATACACCTAAGTTATTTGTAATATTCATAAATAACCTCAGTTTTGACATGAATATAGAGGTTATATTTAACCTCTATATTTATATATATTTTCAACAACTTGTAGACAAAGTATAATGTGCAATTCGTGAGCAAAGTGTCTTTTTTAAACTCGATAAAATTAACGCACTCGGCAAGCCTCGTGCGTCAACATTTTTCTCTCGTTTAAAAAAGTGCCACTTTGCTCACTAGTTGCACAAATAACTATTGCTTGCCATGAAAGTGTATTTTTCCAGCGGCGTATGTCTTCATTATCCAACAATATGTTACGATGTAATGCTCGGTAAGTGGTTACTTTATTTGTGATTTACTGATCACACCTCGCAAAAGTCAACGGTTTATATGGCTTATTATTGATGTGTGATAATTTCGTCTAAATGTTTTAACTGTAGATTCTGTAATGTTTCGGTAAGCGATAATATATTAGTTACCTTTATTTCCCCCTTGATATCACGCGAAAATGGCCTAGTTTTTTCTGTAAGACAGATTACATTACCACCGAGGAAAATACTAAAGTCCATTTTGCTTACCATGATTAAATAAGGTATTAACTCTTCCCCCCCTATGATATTATTATTTTTCCACGTCGTTTACTTTAATTATTAGTCCCTTTCTTTTATCTTAATTTTTTAACTTTCCACTATAGCCCTTTTCAAAATTAATCAATTTATGTGACACTGTGTTTGATTAGGTTTTACGATAAATACATTTCGCCAGCTCTGAGTGAATATATTATTAGATTGTTGGCATTACACTGTTGTTGTTACACTTTGTATTAACCTTTTGAAATGTATCGTATTAATAGTGTGACTATTTTTGTCTTGCATTTTATAAACATTAGTATTATTTGCAACCCGGTTACTGCGAACACAAAAAAGAACTGTAATATCACATTTATAACTTTATATAAACTGTTCTCAGTTCAATCTTTTGTATGTGAATTGTTGTTGTGTGATCTGTTACCGCTGCTACATTTGTGTGTGTGTGTGTGTGTGTGTGTGTGTGTGTGTGTGTGTGTGTGTGTGTGTGTGTGTTACTTAGTGACTGATTTAATTCTTTTTTTACTAGTATCAATTGTCTATGTATGAAAAAAAAAACATGACAGAAATATATACGCAGGCTAAAATGACAGAAGACTTCCCAGTGGTTTTACAGGAGGGAGACAACCTACTCATTTCCCTTTTTTAATAAATAATATTTCACCACATGAGACAATGGAACTTGCAGCCTGATCAATGCAAACAGAGTTGTTGACTTTCTGAAATGTAAAGTCAGCTGAGATGACCGACCTTTATAGAAGCCTTATTAGGCAGGTGACTCCGCCAAGTACACCCATGTACTAGTTGCTCTGAAAAGGGCTACTGCCTCGACATGGGGTTAACTTCCCAAAAGGGACTATCGCCCTTAAAAAAAAGCAACGAAATAGTTTACATTACTGGATCATAAGGAAAATTATCTCCAAATTTCCACTTGACGAGGAGACCTTTGTTGTTCCGTTTCGATACTTTCTCCTCTTCGGTTTTACACTAGCGAAGGAGGGTTCTCACAAGTGTAATCGATACAATTTTGTGGGAACATTATGTACACGTATATCACGACGATTGGAGTATTTATTGCTACTTTGATGACGACCTAGCTATAGTGGAAACTGTCCTTAGTTGGTTACAGTCAGCCGGACTCAGAATTAACCCTAGAAAGTTGACAGTGGCTTCAAACAAGATTCCATTTCTCGGTCACGTTTTTAAAAACCAGTCGATAATTCTTCGACCAGAGAGGTTTCAGCCGATCGCTGATTACCCTAAGCCTAAAAAGATTTCCTGTTCCTATCTTAATGATTGAAGCAGCTGTTATATACTCATGCACAGACGACATGTTGAAATCAATTTTTCAGTTTTCCATATCCACGAAACGTAAAAATCAATTGAAAAACGACCGTCGTTAACCAAATCTATACTCCGTACAACCGTTAGCAAGTGAAGGAGGCACCGCGCCTACAAGCCCATTATAAAACTAAATAAAGGAGGAAATATTATTTTATGTTTTTGTTAGAATTGACGTTTTCTACAGTCTTTGAAAACAATCAAAGATAATAATTGTAAAACTAAGAGGTCTAGGGTGGAAATCAGGAAGTAATTTCTGGAGGGTTAGTTGGTGGGTGTTTGGGGGGTTGTTATTAAGGAAAACAATCGATTTTATTACGGTTTCAGATTGAAATAAGTTTAATTTGGATAACTGTTTGATTATTTTATTTTATCACTAGTAGATAGTGATATGATGGATTATCGTATCCATGTCCACCGATAGGGGCTACAGCGCTAAAAAGGGCTACTGCCCCGAAAGGGGCTAACGTCCCGAAAGGGACTACCGCCCTGAAAAGGGCTAGTGCCCCGAAAGGGGCTAACGTCCCGAAAGGGACTACCGCCCTGAAAAGGGCTAGTGCCCCGAAAGGGGCTAACGTCCCGAAAGGGACTACCGCCCTGAAAAGGGCTACTGCCCCGAAAGGGACTATCGCCCTGAAAGGGTCTACTGCCCCGAAAGGGGCTACCGCCCTGAAAAGGGCTACTGTCCCGAAAGGGACTACCACCTTGAAAAGGGCTACTGCCCCGAAAGGGGCTAACGTCCCGAAAGGGACCATCGCTAAGAAAAAAAGCAACCTCCACAATCTTTTTTGAATACTCTCTCGGAACGTTTTTTCCATGATAAGAATTCCTTCATAGACGAGACCACACAGACCCTCACTTTAATGAGTACGAGCTTGGCAATCCCGAGTGACCATAACTGACTCTACACCCTTGTTACTTAGTCTTGGGTTAGATCCCTCTCTTTCATCTTCTTATTCTCTTCCGAACTTAACAGATTTTCGTCTTTAAATAGCAAAGAAAACATTTTACGCTGTGTCATTACCACCTTTCCACGATAATTCGCTGTCTCCATCTTCTCACTACCACACCCCCACAGATCGCTCTTAACAATATTCAATCAACTCTTAAGCTCTCTCTCTCTGTCTTTTTCTGTTCCCTCTCACACTCCGTCCACTAGACACGTCTTTATGATCGGTTTAATTAATTTGCAGTTGTTCTTACCTTCCATGTATCCCTTTTCTCTCTCTCTCTCTCTACACTCTATATTGTATTCGTTATTTACTTTTCCCAAGTGTGTACACAAGTTTCCTCTTTCATCATCAACACCCAAGTCTCCGAGCCCATACAAGGTAATGGATATTAGTAGAGTTTTATTTCCCTCTTTCTGTCTCCAAGCAATTCAAGGATAACGTATATACACAGCAGTGTGATTCGGTGCTGTACGGCAATATCACAGAATAGTTGAAAATAATATGAAAAGTTCATACGAACACAGGTCTGGAAAAGCTTTGTTAACGAGTTACTGTTAGAGAAATAGCCTAAGTCGTTCGGATTTCTGACCCACCGGTAATGCGGCCATATTGGATTTCACGTGGTATAAATTACGACGCAAATTTGGTACCCCTGTACTTTTTGAGATCTGAAAAATTGTTAAAAAAAAGTCCTAGAAGTGTATTTCTTGTTGTTTTGAGAAAATGTGTAAAATCCAAAAAATATTTAGTTAGAAACACAATTAGAAAAATTCAATTCTGAGTTAATTGATGTGAACAAAGCCAATAACACAAATAGGAACTTTTTTTAAAGCATTATTTGATTTTTAATAACTAAAATAAAAAAGATTTGGAGAATAAAAATTATCGGAATTAAAAAATGTTTTGTTTTAAGCCTATTCTTGGGTGTTGTAGACAATTATCAGAAGCTAAATTTTTTAGGTTATTGTCGATAATGTCGTTACCTGCAGACAAAATATAAAAGAAAGCATTTTGTTTTACGTTAAAAGAGGAAAACCGTTGCTTTTCGAGATATTGTACATTTTAAAAGGCCCCCGTTTTGAAAACTTTCAAAATAAAGTCTTGGTTTTCTGCTATACTGGTAAAAGGTTACATAAATAATGTGAATACCAAATATTCACTCATTATCTTACTTTGTTCCAAAGATATAGTGTCTTCACAAAATGGCCGACAATTTCCAGACATTGGCCCCTTCCGGGGCAATAGTCCATTTCTGGACATTAGCCTTTTCCTGTACACCTTTTACGGGACACCCTGTATATATCATTAAATTTTACTTTCTTTTTGCAGTGTATAGAACATTATTACAACCTAACCGTACCTAACCTAACCATTATATTTTAATTCAAAACGCAAATATTTTTAAAATAAAGTTAACGATTTTCGAGATATTCGACGTTAAACATTTTAAACGGCCGCCATTTTGAAATCATACAAAACAAAGTCGTTGTTTTTAGTACATTGATAAAAGGTCACAAAATGACGGACAGACAGACAGCTAAGCTTGTTTCCAACAAATTAATGCACATTATGTGTTTACTTCAACCCCAGAAACAATCCCCTAAAATATCCGACAAGAGTTCCGAAACATCCTGTATATTAGTATTAAACAATATATGTTTGCAGTTAAATAAAAAGACATTCTAATCTCCAATCGTATACATCAAAATAAAGTATTAATCAGACAAATATCCAGGATGTATTTATCCTTCCCACCTGAGCATCCTGAGGGAGAGATGGGATTAAGAGCTGATCAGAATAACAGAATGTCTGTTAAGGGAGTACTGCAGTGGATTACGGCCTGGAAGAGATTGTGTTACAGTGATCAGCTACTTTGATCTTGGTCTCTCCGGATAAAACAGAAATAAACGCTTGGACAAACTTACTCACATTCAAAGAAAAAAACGGAAAAATATCGGTCGAAAAGTGAAAATG
Organism: Aphrophora alni; assembly: GCA_963513935.1. Lineage (NCBI taxonomy): Eukaryota > Metazoa > Arthropoda > Insecta > Hemiptera > Aphrophoridae > Aphrophora > Aphrophora alni. Next base: position 41,171,972 of record OY740776.1, read on the forward strand.
TTTGAAAACATATGTAGCTCGCTTCGCTTGTGGAATAAACCCATCGTCAGCTTCAATGGTATTTAGTTAAAAATCGACATTTAATGAAGATGGACAACAATTTTTTACAATACACACTAATATTACTTAAATAAATATTTAATAAATAAATTAAATGAGTTTTTAAACCAAAAAACTGAAGAAATTAATGTTTATTTATAATTCTTATCGGCAATTAGTAAATATAGAATTGTTATAGATTAAGGAAATAAATACATAAGGAAGTAAACAAAGAACAAATTTGTTAAGCCATTAGTTATGCACGTTATCTGCATATTGACTTATTCTTATCGCTTATCAGCGGGTATGCAGGGTTATATATAACCAACATAACCTCTTTGCGATAATTCTTCTGGCGCCTGGTATTAAGAACATAATTTCATGACAAATGAATGGATTCGATTTAAAAAAAGGAGAAATTGCTTGGGGTTAAAATTCCTAAATATATCTAAATTGTAAAAACCAACTATTTTTAGTTTGGTTTTAGAGATAACATCTCGAAAGGGACCATCGCCCCGGAAGAGGCTAACACCCCGAAAGGGATCATCGCCCCGGAAGAGGCAAACATCCTGAAAGGGACCATCGCCCCGGAAGGGGCTAACACCCCGAAAGATATCATTGCCCCGAAAGGGACCATCACCCAGAAGAGACTAACGCCCCGAAAGGGACCATCGCCCCGGAAGGGGCAAACATCCTGAAAGGGACCATCGCTCCGGAAAGGGCTAACGTCCCGAAAGGGATCATCGCCCCAGAAGAGGCAAACATCCTGAAAGGGACCATCGCCCCGGAAGGGGCTACACCCCGAAAGATATTGCCCCGAAAGGGCCCATCACCCAGAAAAGACTAACGCCCCGAAAGCGAGCATCACCCCGGAAGGGGCAAACATCCTGAAAGGGACCATCGCCCTGGAAGGAGCAAACATCCTGAAAGGGACCATTGCTCCGGAAGGGGCTAACGTCCCGAAAGGGATCATCGCCCCGGAAGAGGTAAACATCCTGAAAGGAACCATCGCCCCGGAAGGGGCTAACGTCCAGGAAGGGGCTAACGTCCCGAAAGTGATAATCGTCCGGGAAAGGGCAAAATGTTTTTTAATTTATGTTACACTTTTTCACTCTCCTGGGAAGCAACAGTTTTTAGACATAGAAGCAGCCTTACTAATATTAAATAAAATATTGTATATTTAAAAATCAATATGTGGATTCGTCGTCGGCTATCCAAAATTGTTACGTTGCCTTGAGATCATCTGTCCTTCTGTATTTATAAATAAGCCAACTTTCTTGTCAAAGTTGGATGGAAATATTCAAAATTCAGTTTCTTCACTACACTAAGGTTTATCTTTGTGAGACACTTAATTGTTTAACTAAACACAAGTAAGGTAACTTGTAAAGGTCTTAAACAAATCAAATTAACAATAACTTTGTGTTAAGTTTATCTGTAAACAGAAGAAATACAGTCTAAGTTTTAATAGTAGACTATTTACGTAGTGTTAATAATTTAATTATTGTATAGTTCTAAATGTCTTATAATTTAAATAGTGTTATGTCCTTGTAGTTTTTAGTATTTTTATTATAACTTAAATAGTACAAATTGTGGAAATTACTTTTTCACATACAGGAAATATAAGGAAAGTTATATTAAAGGGTCAAACCATCAGTAATGATGTCGTGGATGCAGTGCTAAAACGTGTGGATAGATTTTGATAAAATTTGATTTGTTAACTTATTTTGATCATATTTTAGAGTTTTGTTTTGTTTTGTTAAAAAAAAAAAACCTCGCTCATTTGTTTCATTAATTTTAAACGCTCGGACTAGAAATGTTTGAATCATACTGTTCTGTATACAGTAGTTTCGGTTTTATGACGTCATCATCAGGAGAACCAATTAAATTGTTTTTCCTTTTTGTAATAGTTGGATGAAAATATAAAAAAATTAAATTTTTATTCAAAGGAGGAGAGTTTTTTTTGTAATTCCAAAGGTCTCTAATGAACTTGTATTTACAATAACTTTGAGTGTTACCTGTAAAACACAGACTTTGCAAGTGTTTGTTGGCAAATTGTTGACCACGATCTCCTTTATGATAAAACGCTACATGGTGAGCCATTTTGTGCGTGTAATATTTCAAAAATAGATTCGAAGCGTTCATATAAAGAGAAAACTTCCTTTTAAGAGGTTAAACAAACCCTCTATGGTTCTTTATTGTAAAAGTTGGTCAAAAATATTATAAATTCGGATTTTCCTTCAACTAAAAGAGCAGAGTTTATCTTTAAGAGACACTTAATTGTTTAAGAAAACACAACTAACGTAACTCCAAAGGGCTTAAATAAACTTGTATAATTATATTAACAATAACTCGGCGTGTTAAGTTTATCTGTAAACAGAAATACAGACTTTGCAAGTGTTTATTACCAGTTGAGATCTTAACATTAGATCTCTTTGTGAAACTAAAGTAGATTTTAGAATCTTCCTTATGGACACCCGAGACTATGAAAAGTTCTACTGGTACTATAGGAGTATTGCAGTTCATTATACAGGATGTTCAAAAAATTTAAGAACGGTTTAATATCTCTGGTTCTAATTTAGATAGAGTCTTGAAACAAACAGGATTTTATAGAAATCTACCTCCTCTATCTACTGAGTGGACCACAAAATTAGGTACTATATACAGGATGTTCCAAAAATTTAAGAATGGCTAAATATCCCTGGTTCTAATTCAGATAGAGAAATGAAATAACGGGATTTTATAGAAATCTACCTCCTCTATCTACAGAGTGGACCCCAAAATTAGGTACTATATACAGGATGTTCCAAAAATTTAAGAATGGCTAAATATCTCTGGTTCTAATTTAGATAGAGAAATGAAATAAAGGGATTTTATAGAAATCTACCTCCTCTATCTACAGAGTAGACCACAAAATTAGGTACTATATACAGGATGTTCCAAAAATTTAAGAATGGCTAAATATCTCTGGTTCTAATTTAGATAGAGAAATGAAATAACGGGATTTTATAGAAATCTACCGCCTCTATCTACAGAGTGGACCACAAAATTAGGTACTATATACAGGATGTTCCAAAAATGCGTAACGTTTTCGTGTTTTTCTTATGAAACTATGAAAAATAATTTAGTAGACAAAAATAAATTGAATGCCCGTGTCATAAACACATGTTCAGCGTATTTGATAAAATTAAGCTTTAAGGAAGGGTGTCCAAGTTTGTAAGATTGTTCTTTAACCGTTATATCTATTTTGTTCAAGTGTGTAATTGATTATACTTCATTTTTTGATTGAAATTTGAACGAAATCGGTATAGCGGAATTTGAGAAATGACAAGAACAACAACCTTGTGGTTGATTTTAGGTTTGTTAAGAAATGCTAGAAAAAAGGTTGGGGTTTTTTTTTTTTATAAATGGCGACCTATACGTTTTGATCAGGTCTTTATAGACTACATTTGAGCAAATTGTAATCGAAATTTGAGTAATTTTGAGTTGAGCCGATTTTGAGAAAATTATAGTATTGTTTTTCATATGCCTGTGACACCAAAATTTTGAGTTGTCCTAAAAATAAAAATAAAGTCCTAAGATAATTATGAATGACCCCATACTAAAATTTGATTACAATAGGACGATCCTTTCGGTCTGTAGAACACTGCACGTATGACAGATTACTCTTTGGATGCAGGGACCACTGTAAATGAACAGTGGTTGGGTTGATTATACATTGCACAAAAAAAAAGAAACACAAATTTTGTAAGTTTTATATTAATTTATAGGTGTGTGAAATATCTATAATTTGTATAACAAACCCAAAATTATTGTCATTTAGAAAACATACCTAACCTAACCTGACCTGACCGGACGTAACCTAACCTAACCTAACCTGACCTAACCTGACCTAACCTAACCTACTCCGAAACGCTATAACTAGTAAGAATAATAAATTTATTCAAGAGTTTTCATTGAATTGTCTTTTTAAAAAAAATAATAATTAAGATATTTCTAAATAGCTAGTGTAATATTAAACTGTGACAAATCACACTTAAGGTCAACCTACCTAAGGTCGCCTACATTTGTCACAAGAATGTATTGTTTCATATTTTTTAAAACTTACTGTATATTACAATTATTCGCTTGTAAACCTGAAACTGAAAATATTATCGTAAGATGTTTGAGAAAAATAAATTACTTTAAAAAAACACTAAAAAAAAAAAATAAATAAGACGACAAAATTTACGTACCAAAACAAATTTGATTTAATTGAGTCCAGGGATTTGAGATGTAGACGACAAACCTACATGATTCCATAAATCATTTTCTTGAACTCGGAGGACCACAAACAATTATTTTTGAATCTCTCGCATGACTTTATACATGTGGGGAAACTCTCACCATGTCAGCTTCTCAGCACGTGGAGAGTTTATTTAAATTGTAGGCGGTACATAACAGACACAATCCAATTCCGTTGATTGCCCGCAATTCTCTAAACAATAGTATTGATTGTTCCTATAAGTTCGGATAGAGAAATTTCCTTCAATAGTCTGCGAGGGTTGAAACCTTCTAAACAGTCGAGGTGTAGACCTCGAAACTGTACATCTGCGCTCGTGTCACTTCCCAATCTGATAACTACACGCGTGGAAGATAAGGATTTGAAATAAGAGTTAAAACATTCGCCATTTGTCGTCGTAGAGATGTGGGATTATTTTTATTGATAGGAGAGCCAGGAATCAGTGTCCTGGATATGCAACTCAGCAATATAGCTTAAGAGGGATTGGTAACATGAATTTAAATTAAAAAAATTTCTATCTAAATTGTTGTACAACACATTAAATATTGACAGAAACTGTTTACAACGACCGCCATTTTGAAAATTTACTTTTTTGAATTTCAATAAAATGAGCGTTTATAGAAATATCCTGGTACTATCTTTAACGAAGACGGGCAGACAGAGTTTGTAAACAGTAGTTTTAAAAAATAAAAAAAGTTATTTTAAAAAAAGGATGTGTACGTAAAAACGCTAGCGGCCTCAGAAAATTAAGATAGAAACATGAAGTTTGGTTCTTGAGTGGTCACCGACAGGAAAATCGAATTGTAAATGACAAAATTATGGCCATTTTAAGCAGTTTAAAAAAAATCTCGTATTGTTACTCAACTTTTAACCGACTAAATTGGATACAAATTTACAGATTTCAATTCTGCATGCAGTGGTACCAACCACACCGCTCTACGATCACAAATAGCGAAGTTACTGTGAAAAATATAATTAGAAACTTTGAACTTCCAAGAAAATGTGATATTTATTTAGTTACGAAGGTCCATTAGGACGTAACCGAGATCAAGATGTACACAATTACGAGGTTCAGAAAACCTGTGTAACAACTGTTTTAAACAAACTTACCCTACTGTATAAGACCCCTTGATCTACCAATACAATTTAACACTTTCTAAAAGACACAATAAACCAACTTTTGGGCGTTACATTTAAATGAGAGCTGGGTAAACTTTTCAACCTGTTAATTTTTTCTTTTTCTAATAAAAATTGATATTCTGTTTTCAGATCGTCCAATGGGATTCCTTCATCACAAACACCTTTCATCTTGGGTTCAGACAAACACATTTCCAGCTTACATAGTTTGCTTATCGATATTCCTTCTTGTAAATCCAGAGGAGACGACAGCAGCGCCATCACCTACTAGTGGTAGAAACCAGCCCTTCACTTTGATTAAGAAATCAGCTGTTTCTAATGACTACCCAGACTACACTGTGGGAGTAAAGTATGATGAATACCCGGTAAGTTTGGAGGTTCTTAAGACGAAACTAGGGGATAAAAATTGTATGTGTAAATTGGAGGGAACAAATTTTGGTACTTGTGTGTATTGTACGATCCCCTCCCCCCCTCGTGTTTTGTACATTAAACACAGGAACTAATTAAAACAATACTGCAATTTTAGTATTATATATATTATCTTAACATAACCTATTTGTGGTGATTATTCTTATCACAAATCTGAACTTCCTTTTTTTTACCATAAACTCGAATAGGTTAGGTTAGGTCAGGTTATGTTAGGTCAGGTTATGTTAGGTTAGGTTAGGTTAGGTTACGTTACGTTAGGTTAGGTTAGGTTAGGTTAGGTTAGGTTAGGTTAGGTTAGGTTAGGTTAGGTTAGGTTAGGTTAGGTTAGGTTAGGTTAGGTCAGGTTATGTTAGGTCAGGTTATGTTAGGTTAGGTTAGGTTACGTTAGGTTAGGTTAGGTTAGGTTAGGTTAGGTTAGGTTAGGTTAGGTTAGGTTACGTTACGTTAGGTTAGGTTAGGTTAGGCTACGATAGGTTAGATAGAATAAAACTTCAACACAAGATCTCACAAAACTTACTTTTACTTAATCAAACGCGTTTCAACCACAAAATCGCCATCCTCAGTGATACATAAGCTACAATAACTGAACTATAACTCAACACGTATTTGTCGTCCAAACGTGTTTGATTAAGTAAACCTAATTTCTGTGAGATCTTGTGTTCGAGTTTTATTCTATCTAATATTGTATCACAAGTTATGTTGTTGTATATTCAAATAGGCTTATGAAATTGTTCAATTTAAAACCAACATAAGTTAATAAATCAGCAAAATAACAACCTAAACCGATATTAAATGTAAACAATGATTCTCTTAAGAGTGTTGCAGTAGAACTTGAAAGGATTGCAGAGGGGCGAATGAAAGTTGCAGTAATGGTATTTTTCTTCGTTATGGCAGTAGACGGATGAAAAAATCAAAAAATTTACCAAAAATTTTATCGAAATCGTTGCATTTGATTTTGAGTAAATTTCGTTTTCTATAACGTTACGATTTTTTTGGTTTTCTGACAAGGTTCGTGTCAGTTTTTTTCCCCAGTTGTTTTTGAAGCGTAATTTTGTTTTATTTCCTTTATAAAATAATAACAAGTTAATTAATTCCTTTATTAACTTTCTCAATTCATCAAAATCATTAAATAACAACATGGCTAATTTCTTTTTTTTCGTTCAGCAATTCAGGAACCGAAATTTTTGAGCAATAAAATTCATCACAAATTATTTGGTATTACTTATATTAGACTAAAATATTTATAAACTAATTCTCTTCAGCCAAATTTGTAGATCTAGTAAAAAAAGGTCGCGTGATAATTTCAACCAACGAGGTTTTAAAAAAAATGTGGAATTTATTTAGGTAAAATTTGATGAAAATCATTAGAACTCATTTTGAGAAAACATTAATTTTGAGTTTTTAAACAAATATCAGCCACAAATCTTGAGTTATCGAAAAATGGAGAAAAAATACCGACACACACACAAACTACTTTAGGATACGGTGGACTTGAAAATAAAATTTTAAAACCATCACTTGACTTTTCTATATTAGAAACTACAAAATGAAAGACTCATCAAAGTGTCTACAAACATCTTGTTTTAAAACATCTGCTAATAGCTTTTAATTTGACTTTCATGTAAAGTAACAAAAAAACCATTGCACAAGTTAAAGGAGAGAAGATTGGTTAGACATATTTACAACTAAATTAACTTCCAGCCACAATCAGCTGTTTGAAGGTCACGTGATTAAAGCCAGACTCTAAATTGTAATGTCCATGTTGTAAGAAAAAAATTTAATAAATATTTTACACAATTTATATGCTACTGACAACAAATTAATTGACCTGATTTTTAACAAAAATCAATAATAGCAATTATGAAAAAAAAAAAAAAATTATATATATGAATATTACAAAATTGTTGATTTACTCTACACATGATTCTTACTCACCTTCTTATAGCCGACCTCTCGTAGTTTCGCGTCCATATCGATCCCTCGTATCGAATTCTCTTCGATTAACGATCTTATCCTGTGACTGGTCACGTTCCAGTAGAGTCTCCCACTGGTCCAGTCTCTCCAGTTACCAGCTGACTTCCCGGTAACCTCGTGCTAACTCCAGCCGTCGACCAATACCTCCTTGCTGCGTCTGACCTAAACAGATTATGACAATTTACAGCCACATGGACGATTTTGTAACCGTACATTTGTGATTTGTTGGGGTTTCAGGATTATAAAAGTAACATTTGTTCAAAATTATTTTTATATAATCTGGTGTTCTCAATGTCTCATTAATTTCCCAAGCTGTAGTATTATTTTGTAAACAATCAAAATGGCGGCAACAACTAAATCGGTTCCTTATACAGAGTGTTACATAATAAAGGTTCTTATTCAACCACCACATTAAACCATTAATGTCCGTTAACAATGGAAAATTTAAAACAACCGTTAACGCAGTTTTGTAAAATATTTAAATTAGGCCCTAAATACTATTTAACGGTAGTCAATGTTCATTTTCGGTTTTTATCAATTATTCCTGAAACTTTATATTTTGAACAAGAGTTTTGTATTTTATAACAGCTACAAGACTTCGGAGAGATGGTGACCAATACGTTTTGTTCGGGTCTAGAGGCCATCGTTGGGGAAAATTTAAACAAAATCATTAGTGACGATTTTGCAAGAATTATATTTTAGTTTCAAATGGCATGTACCAAAATTTTGAGTTATGGAGAGAAAAAAATTAAAAGATCATTAGGCCCTACCCTGAAAAGGTTTATCTTCCCGGAAAGGTATAACGTCCAGAAAGCACCATCGACCTGTAAAGGGCTACCGCTTCAGAAGGGTATAAAGTTCAAAAAGGGACCATCGCCCTAAAAAGGACTACCGCCCCAGAAAGGACTACGGCCCCGGAAGGGGATAACATCTCGAAAAGGACCATCGCCCTGAAAAGGGCTAACGAGCTGAAAGGGATCATCGTCCTGAAAAGAGCTATCGCTTCAGAAGGAGCTAAAATCCAAAAGGGACCATCGCCCTATAAAGAACTACCGCCCTGGAAAGGGCTAACGTACCTAAAGGGATCATCGTCCTGAAAAGAGCTATCGCTTCGGAAGGAGCTAAAATCCAAAAGGGACCATCGCCCTATAAAGGACTACCGCCCCGGAAAGGGCTAACGTCCCTAAAGGGATCATTGTCCTGAAAAGAGCTATCGCTTCAGAAGGAGCTAAAATCCAAAAGGGACCATCGCCCTATAAAGAACTACCGCCCTGGAAAGGGCTAACGTACCTAAAGGGATCATCGTCCTGAAAAGAGCTATCGCTTCAGAACGAGCTAAAATCCAAAAGGGACCATCGCCCTATAAAGGACTACCGCCCCGGAAAGGGCTAACGTACCTAAAGGGATCATCGTCCTGAAAAGAGCTATCGCTTCAGAAGGAGCTAACGTTCCAAAAGGGATCATCGTCTTAAAAAGGACTACCGCACCGGAAAGGGCTAACGTTCCGAAAGGGATCATCGCCCTGAAAAGAGCTATCGCTTCAGAAGGAGCTAAAATCCAAAAAGGGACCATCGCCCTATAAAGAACTACCGCCCTGGAAAGGGCTAACGTACCTAAAGGGATCATCGTCCTGAAAAGAGCTATCGCTTCAGAAGGAGCTAACGTTCCAAAAGGGATCATCGTCTTAAAAAGGACTACCGCCCCGGAAAGGGCTAACGTACCTAAAGGGATCATCGTCCTGAAAAGAGCTATCGCTTCAGAAGGAGCTAACGTTCCAAAAGGGATCATCGTCTTAAAAAGGACTACCGCCCCGGAAAGGGCTAACGTCCCTAAAGGGATCATCGCCCTGAAAAGAGCTATCGCTTCAGAAGGAGCTAAAATCCAAAAGGGATCATCGTCTTAAAAAGGACTACCGCACCGGAAAGGGCTAACGTTCCGAAAGGGATCATCGCCCTGAAAAGAGCTATCGCTTCAGAACGAGCTAAAATCCAAAAGGGACCATCGCCCTATAAAGGACTACCGCCCCGGAAAGGGCTAACGTACCTAAAGGGATCATCGTCCTGAAAAGAGCTATCGCTTCAGAAGGAGCTAACGTTCCAAAAGGGATCATCGTCCTAAAAAGGACTACCGCACCGGAAAGGGCTAACGCCCCAAAAGGGACCACCCCCCTAAAAAGAGCTACCGTGCCGGAAAATGACCATCGCCCTGAACCAATGTTGAGAAAATATTAACTTTGTGTTTCTTTCTTTTATTTTGTGGCCGTACCCTTTAATTTTATACAACAAATAACAAAAAACATTCCAGAGACATCCATATTTCATTAAAATCGGTCGACCCGTTTGTGCTGCACACGCAACAGTAAAGAAATCATAAGACTTCAAAATAGAAACGCCCACAAGGATTTCGGCACATGTTTTCGACCAATCTACGAAAAATTGAGATAAAATCGTAGTGAAATCATAATTACTGAAGTTAAATTTTGACTATTAACAGACAAGTGTTTGTTTGCCGTATGTTCTAATTTTAATTTCGGAATCCATACGATGGGACTTTGTTTAATCCAGTCATGTGGGAGTTTACAATGTCTTTCTCTTTAATCAAATAAATTTGTTACTTCCTTTTCCGGGCCATGGTCCTTTCGCGACATTACCTCCTTCTGAGGCGGAAGCCCTTTTCAGGGCGATTGTCCCTTTCGCGACATTAACTCCGGAGGCGGCAGCCCTTTTCAGGGCGATATCCCTTTCGGGACACCAACTCCTTCTGGGGCGGTAGTCCTTTTCAGGGCGATGGTAGCTTTTGGAACGTTAGCTCCTTCCGAGGCGGTAGCGCTTTTTAGGATAATGGTATTTTTCTTTTTTTTTGCATAACGCAAGCTGTTGAAATCTGCTGGTGGAAACACCCTGTATATTTGTGAGCATGGTTTGAATATTATTTATTTGACAGGCTGAAATCGAGAAGTCTCGCCATGTATCAAGGTCACAACTGGTGTGTTACTGGGTTCGCATTTGGGAGCCTAGTTATTCTTGGTATACATACATTATCGATCTTTCCAAATATTTTCCTACATGCATTATGTTTGTTATTTGAGGTTACTTCTAAAGATGACATCTCAAGCATCACAGACTCACCTTGACGTGACTGTCAACAAGAGTTCGTTATATTCAGCCATGATAATACCCTCATCTTATAAACTTGATGACTACTTCCTTGCGGTAGCCCTTTTCAGGGCGATGGTCCCTTTCGGGACATTAACTCCTGAGGCGGTAGCCCTTTTCAGGGTGATGGTCCCTTTCGGGACACCAACTCCTTCTGGAGCGGTAGTCCTTTTCAGGGCGATTATCCCTTTCGCGACATTAACTCCGGAGGCGGCAGCCCTTTTCAGGGTGATGGTCCCTTTCGGGACACCAACTCCTTCTGGGGCGGTAGGCCTTTTCAGGGCGATGGTCCCTTTCGGGACATTAACTCCTGAGGCGGTAGCCCTTTTCAGGGTGATGGTCCCTTTCGGGACACCAACATTTCTGAGGCGGTAGCCCTTTTCAGGACGATATCCCTTTCGGGACACCAACTCCTTCTGGGGCGGTAGGCCTTTTCAGGGCGATTGTCCCTTTCGCGACATTAACTCCGGAGGCGGTAGCCCTTTTCAGGGCGATGGTAGCTTTTGGAACGTTAACTCCTTCCGAGGCGGTAGCGCTTTTTAGGATAATGGTATTTTTCTTTTTTTCCATAACGCAAGCTGTTGAAATCTGCTTTTTAAAATAAAAATTAATGCGTTTTTCGCAATATCAGCTCTAAAGATTTTGTTCAAATTTTCTCTAATTATAGTCTCGAAAACCCAAACAAAACGTATTGGTCACCGTCTCTCCGAAGCCTTGAGGCTGTTGTAAAGTAGGCCTTCATATCTCACGAGCTATAAAATATTAATGTTCAGGAATAATTGATAAAAACCAAAAATGAACATTGAAGTACGATTTTCTCGTTTAAGACGTTTTAAAAATATTTTTTAAACACTGCGTTCACGGTTCAGTTTTAGTTTTAGATTTGATAACAACCATTATCGGTTTAGATTAGTTTTGGTTGAGTGAGAACGTTCATTTTGTAACACTCTGTATAGTTTAAATATCTCCGCCATTTTGATTTCTTAGGAAATAAATGAGATACAGAGAACACCAATTAACGTAATGGAAAACCATTTTCCGATCATTTAGAAGCCAAAACAAATAATATGCAACAGGTCCTTCTAATCCTGCAAATAAATGTTACTTTTAGAATATCTGAAACCCGACAAATACTGTTTAGCTTCTTTAGTTTCAGTAAAACTGGAATAACTTTCTGTGACGTCGATCACACAACACACATCTGAGAGTATTTTGGTACATTGTAGCTTTCTGCATAGATTTAAACTCAATTAAACTTGTTACACTGAAGTCAAAGGGAATTTGGAACAGGTTTATGTAAAGAAGTGATTAATTTGATAATATGATCCTGGAGAAGAGAGAATGATGGATTGAGACAGTGTGTTCAGGTAGATTGGACATATACAGGGTGTTTTGAAATTTAACGGAAATATTTCGATAGGTGATTTAAAAAAAAAAGTGTATTTTCGGAAACGCTTCGTCTTCATTTCCGCCATTTTGATTTTTAACAAAAAATTTTTATAACGTGGGAAATAAAAAAAATATTGAGTACAGTAGATACCTTAACCTAACCTAACCTGCTGCATAAAACACTGCATTGACATCACATCATCAGTATTCTTTCAACTTTTATAAACTTACAGACAGATAGAGAGAGACATTAGGTATTCTAATGGTTAAAGAACTATCGTATAAGCATAGGTGCGAAAACGCCGGTTCCATTTTAGCCGCCATTTTGTTTTATAAAAAATATTTAACTATAGAAAAAATGTTGTTATCAGATTGGGTAGACGAATTATTTCTGTTACGATTTACAAGAATAAAAAAAACAAACTTTATTTTTGTACAGTTTCAAAATGGTGGATTTTTAATGTCGAATTTAATGTAAAACGTTCGAAAATATTTACAAATTTTTTCTTCTTTTAATGAAAGACAAAATGATTTTTTTTTTCCTGTTGGTCAATTGTTAACAAAAAACATAATTTCTAGCTCTACAACACCAATAATAGCCTAAACTAAAATTATGAAATTGTAATATTATATACAGGGTGTCTCTGTAATGCGGGGAGACAATTCAGGGGGTGGTTATTTGGGTCAAAATAAAGAGAAAAGTTCCTATAAACATATGTCCTGAAATGGTTCTTTTACCAGATATCTGTAATTTTGTTATTTTTACTAAATAATTTATATCTCTAAAACAGCTAAACTGATTGTGTTGAAATGTCGCACGGTAGTCACCGATGTAAAGACACAGTTTGAAAAAATAAAAAAACTTGTTTCAATATTCCGTTTCAAAATGGCGGGCATTTAAAATTTTTAAGTGAAAATAATTTGTTTTCGTTTGAAATATTTAAAAGACCGCCATTTAGAAAGGCATTATTTTAACAAATTGATTAGTTTTTTCAAGCTATCTTTACATTGTTGAGTACAGTGTAAAATTTCAACTCAATCGGTTGAGACTTTTTAGAGATAAAGAAGCGTTTTCGGACATATGTTTATAGGAACTTTTTTTTCTTTATTTTGTCCCAAATAACCACCCTCTGAATTATCTCCCCGCATTACAGAGACACCCTTTATATATTTCTTGTTGTTTAAATGTAAAAAATCTCTCAGTTATCATCGCCCTACATCAAAAAAGGAAGGAAGATCGTTTAAAATAAAAAATCCTGGCACTCCATTACTCTAATAGCGTCGAAGTCGAAAAAGAACAAGAGTTGGTCAAGAGAGACCTGTTAGGGAAAATGTAAGAGAGGGATTTACCTCAAGAATACATGAAAATAGACGTAGATCCAGCTAGGGTTGCTGGGGATTGCTAAGTCCGTAGTCACTAAAATGCCTAGAAATGTACCAAAAATTAAAATGCTCCTTTTAATAATTTCAATACACTAATGTTTTAATACCAATTTTAATATTACATAATTAGTTTCCCAATAAGTTTGCGAAACAGTGTACTAAGTAACGCAAATGCCAAACTAAAATTTGTACAAACTATTGGTTTTGGTTCGATTTTATTTCGTTTGAAGACGAGTGAGGTAGAAAGTTTGTGCAGCAAACCATTTATTTCCCCTTGCAAAACAAATGTCTGTTAAAAACTCCTATTATATCAGCCTCTACACACCAAGCTGCTGGGAGATCCTTTTAGCGTCTTATACACGCATGGACGTTCCTTTAGAGAATTAAGCTCCTTTGGACTTCAGGTAATTGACTAGAACAAGTTTAATTGAGTTTGAAAGTATTCCACACACACACACACAGCTGTTTAATTTGGAAACCTAATTACACCTTTGGGATAGGATCAGTGCGCATTTAATAGGTTACGATAGTCAGAGTGAGATAGGTAGAGTAAAGATAAGAGAAACCAGTCGATCATGGTACTTACCCAGTTCACCATAGTCTAAATGTTATTCCCAAAATTTGGTGTCTTGGGGCTTGAAAGAAATGTTAAATTGAATTGACACCTTCAATCAAGATCAAAGGCGTCTTAGCCAAGGTGTGTTCAAAACAGTTATACAGGTTTTCTGAATCTCGTGGATTTGTATATATTCAAAAGTCTCCACTCGCTTCGCTTGTGTCAGTGTCTCGGCCTTCGAAGGAGCTTCCACTCTTGTGTTGATGATTCGGTCTTGTAGGTTTTTTAGGAGGTCAAGGTTAGGGTTAGGTTTAGGTAGGTACAGTTAGGTAGGTTTTTTAAGAGGTCAAGGTAAGGGATAGGTTTAGGTAGGTACAGTTAGGTAGGTTTTTTAGGAGGTGAAGGTTAGGTTTAGAGAGGTACAGTTATGTAGGTTTTTTAGGAGGAGAAGGTTAGGTTTAGATAGGTAAAGTTATGTAGGTTTTTTAGGATGTCAAGGTTAGGTTAGGTTTAGGTGGGTACAGTTATGTAGGTTTTTTAGGAGGTCAAGGTTAGGGTTAGGTTTAGGTAGGTACAGTTAGGTAGGTTTTTTAGGAGGTCAAGGTTAGGTTAGGTTTAGGTAGGTACAGTTAGGTAGGTTTTTTAGGAGGTCAAGGTTAGGTTAGGTTTAGATAGGTACAGTTATGTAGGTTTTTTAGGAGGTCAAGGTTAGGGTTAGGTTTAGGTAGGTACAGTTAGGTAGGTTTTTTAGGAGGTCAAGGTTAGGTTAGGGTTAGGTTTAGGTAGGTACAGTTAGGTAGGTTTTTTAGGAGGTCAAGGTTAGGTTAGGTTTAGATAGGTACAGTTAGGTAGGTTTTTTAGGTGGTCAAGGTTAGGGTTAGGTTTAGGTAGGTACAGTTAGGTAGGTTTTTTAGGTGGTCAAGGTTAGGGATAGGTTTAGGTAGGTACAGTTAGGTAGGTTTTTTAGGAGGTCAAGGTTAGGTAAAGGTTAGGTTTAGGTAGGTACAGTTAGGTAGGTTTTTTAGGAGGTCAAGGTTAGGTTAGGTTTAGGTAGGTACAGTTAGGTAGGTTTTTTAGGAGGTGAAGGTTAGGTTTAGATAGGTACAGTTATGTAGGTTTTTTAGGAGGTGAAGGTTAGGTTTAGATAGGTACAGTTATGTAGGTTTTTTAGGATGTCAAGGTTAGGTTAGGTTAAGGTTAGGTAGGTACAGTTGTGTAGGTTTTTTAGGAGGTCAAGGTTAGGTTAGGTTTAGGTAGGTAGCCTACAGTTAGGTAGGTTTTTTAGGAGGTCAAGGTTAGGTTAGATTTAAGTAGGTACAGTTAGGTAGGTTTTTTAGGAGGTCAAGGTTAGGTTAGGTTTGGTTTAGGTAGATACAGTTATGTAGGTTTTTTAGGAGGTCAAGGTTAGGTTAGGTTTAGGTAGGTAGTTATGTAGGTTTTTTAGGAGGTCAAGGTTAGGGTTAGGTTTAGGTAGGTACAGTTAGGTAGGTTTTTTAGGAGGTCAAGGTTAGGTTAGGTTTAGATAGGTACAGTTAGGTAGGTTTTTTAGGTGGTCAAGGTTAGGGTTAGGTTTAGGTAGGTACAGTTAGGTAGGTTTTTTAGGTGGTCAAGGTTAGGGATAGGTTTAGGTAGGTACAGTTAGGTAGGTTTTTTAGGAGGTCAAGGTTAGGTTAGGTTTAGGTAGGTACAGTTAGGTAGGTTTTTAGGAGGTGAAGGTTAGGTTTAGATAGGTACAGTTATGTAGGTTTTTTAGGAGGTGAAGGTTAGGTTTAGATAGGTACAGTTATGTAGGTTTTTTAGGATGTCAAGGTTAGGTTAGGTTTAGGTGGGTACAGTAATGTAGGTTTTTTAAGAGGTCAAGGTTAGGTTAGGTTAAGGTTAGGTAGGTACAGTTGTGTAGGTTTTTTAGGAGGTCAAGGTTAGGTTAGGTTTAGGTAGGTAGCCTACAGTTAGGTAGGTTTTTTAGGAGGTCAAGGTTAGGTTAGATTTAAGTAGGTACAGTTAGGTAGGTTGTTTAGGAGGTGAAGGTTAGGTTTGGTTTAGGTAGATACAGTTATGTAGGTTTTTTAGGAGGTCAAGGTTAGGTTAGGTTTAGGTAGGTAGTTATGTAGGTTTTTTTTGGAGGTCAAGGTTAGGTTAGGTTTAGGTAGGTAGTTATGTAGGTTTTTTAGGAGGTCGAGGTTAGGTTAGGTTTAGGTAGGTAGTTATGTAGGTTTTTTAGGAGGTCAAGGTTAGGTTAGGTTTAGGTAGGTAGTTATGTAGGTTTTTTAGGAGGTCAAGGTTAGGTTAGGTTTAGGTAGGTAGTTATGTAGGTTTTTTAGGAGGTCAAGGTTAGGTTAGGTTTAGGTAGGTACAGTTATGTAGGTTTTTTAGAAGGTCAAGGTTAGGTTAGGTTTAGGTAGGTAGTTATGTAGGTTTTTTAGGAGGTCAAGGTTAGGTTAGGTTTAGGTAGGTACAGTTATGTAGGTTTTTTAGAAGGTCAAGGTTAGGTTAGGTTTAGGTAGGTACAGTTATGTAGGTTTTTTAGAAGGTCAATGTTCGAAATTACATTTTGATAAATGATTCCTTATTTGTCATCGTAGATTGGAGATAAATTTGACAAATATTTCGATTTTTTTTTGTTGTAAATTACTGGTGACGTAGAAAACCCCCATTTTCTGGGTTATTAATACACAACCAATATAAACACCTTGTTCTTCGGCATTTTCTTAATACAATGCATATTTCCGTCCCGGTAAAATTTGAAAATTTGTATAGCGATTCAAACACCTCATGAAAGTTGAATTTCGACTCTCAAAATGTGTCCGTTTTTACAATCTTTTTTTCCATTTAAACTGCAATAACTTTTAAACCAACAAACCGATTTCACTGAAACTACTAAACTCGATGTCAAACATTTTAAATAGACAAGGAAAAAATTATTATATTTAAACTTATGTTTCTCAGTCCATTACAAGCGAAATTTTGAAAAATCGAAAAACCGTTATTTCGCGAAACTTTAGACCCCCCCCCCAAATATTTTATATCCGATCACTACCAAACTTAGAATACTTACAAAAGAAATACTTTATGAGAATTTGAATAGATTTTGACAAACATTTTTATTTCGATTGGCTCAAAATTGCCTCATAAAGTCACTAATTTGGACGTCTACAAAATATTTTTCCGAGATACAAATAAGCGACAAATGTAAAGTTTTTATTGTCCGCCATTTTCCAAAATTTTCATCCTCGTAAAAAAACCCGATAAAGATTCTAAACCTAATAAAAAACCTCCAACGATTCAAAATCAGTCTGTTTTTGACCGTACACTCCATTTAAACAGCAATACACAGGACATGTTTTTTGCCTTTGAAAAAAAGTGGGAAAACCCCATATCACCAACAAACAAGGTTGTTAAAACAGTTAAATTCAAACCCATACTAATTAAATTTTGTAGTGCGTAATTTTTGATTACATATTATATAGGAGTGACCTCTGGACTGTGACCTTTATAGATCTATTGCCCCCCCCTTCACAATTCCTGAGATGCTCAGTTATAAGATCCTTTTGTTTCATTCTAGAGTTTCGAGCTATACTAAAACACCCACCATATTGGCCAGACCTTGTTTTGCATCAGTCGATGCAGTAAACAAGAAAACGCGAAATGTATTAAAACAGCTGATAGAAACTCGCGTCTATTTATACAGGAAATTACCCCAGTGTCTGTGAGGAAGCAAATGGTGGAATTTGTATCGACTATTGGAAATGTATTAGGTTACAGATTTTAATAAGTGAATCGTATTACGGCGCAAGATAGGCAATCTGAGTACACGCCTTACAGGAATTAAATAGGGGAATGGATTGCTTTGATTGTTTCTTGTTGTAAACTTCTCTGACCCTAGCTAATTGTTGGAGATAAAGAAGGGCTTCTTGGCGGACGTGACGGGGTCGAAGATGACAGTCGAGAGGACAAACAGAATAATCGGAGTTTTTCTTGATGTATTAAGGGTTCTCGAGGTCCGGGATAAAGAGAATGCGTTCCTGAAGGGGCAAATGTCGGAAATGAGGCGTAACTTGAAAACAAACACTTCAGATGGGATTTCTAACCAGGGAGTCAAAAGTTATGCTGACGCGATAAGGAAAATCCCGGTGGTTACAAAAGTTGGCATAAGACCGAAGCCATTTCCCGGGAAGATCATAATAAGAGGAAACACCGAGAAGGATACTTCAGAAGAGGTCAGAGACAGGGTTATGGAGATTATAAAGCCTGGAGCTGAGGGAATCAAGATCAAAAACGTCATCTCTCGTGGAAAAGCAGAAATACTATTAGTCATGGGAAACGAAGAATCAAAGGAATCCGTTATTAACAACTCGGGATTGAAGAGGGAAGGACTAACTGTAGAGTCTGTAAAGGGACGCAGACCCAAACTCATTCTGTTCGGCCTGGAGAGAGCACTTGAACCGGAGGATATATTAGAGGACATCAGACGGCAGAACTTCTCGGAGTTTGATAGGGACACTTTCGCCGGATTGTGTAGGATGGCTTTTAGGACAGGCAAAAGAGAGGGTAATCTAGTGAACTGGGTAATTGAGGCCGATCCAGTCTTAAGAAACAAAATGAGGAGAGAAGGAAGGATTTTCGTTGGTTGGAGATCAGTTGGAGTATCCGATTATGTGGTAGTTACGCGTTGCTTCAAATGTCAGAGGTTTGGCCACATTGCGGCTCACTGCAGAGGAGAGATGGCGTGTCGACACTGTGGCGGAAATGGACACAAGGCGGCCGACTGTCAGGAAAGCTCCAAGGACCAGATATGCATAAATTGTAGGGATAGAGGAATTGACTTTAGGCACAATAATAGTGATAGGAGTTGTACCTCATACAAGAGGGCCTTGGAGGCGGCCACAAGGAATATAGACTATGGCGAATAAGAACATCATCCTAAAAATGGGACAGATTAATCTGCAGCGTAGCCGGATTGCGACGGACATTATGAGAAAGGTAGCCGAGGAATTGAGGCTCGACGTCCTACTCGTACAGGAGCCTTATGCGGTGGGAAATAAAGTCTGTGGTTTTCCCATTAGAGCCAGAATTGTTACGGGAGGAGGAGATTCCATCTGGGCTGCGGTCGTAATCCTAAGGGAGGATGTGGAGGTGACTAACTTGGCACAATTTAGCGACTCTCACGTTGTGGCGGTTGAGTTAAGAATCGGCGGCGCTAGCCTACTGGCTGTCTCAGTTTACTGCCAGTTCTCTAGGGAGATTGATGAATATCTGGACAAGGTGAGGGATGTTATGGCAGGGCATACAGGAAGAAGTGTAGTTTTCGGCCTTGACGCTAATGCCAAGTCTGTTTTATGGCACAGCGGATACACGGACAACAGGGGAGAACTACTGGAGGAACTGCTGGCTTCGGAGGAACTGGAAATTATTAACGCTGAGGGTCAACCAAGTACTTACTTCACGCCAAGATCAGAGTCCAATATTGATGTTACAGTGGCTTCTTTGGCTGCCTTTAGACAAGTTGTCGATTGGAAAGTTCGTACGGATGCGTCAATCAGTGACCACCGCCTTATCACGTTCGACTGGAGACCAGAGGGGACCATTACTCGGACCAACACATATGGCCCCACAGGGTATAATTGGAGAAGAGCGGATTGGGAAAGGATGGCAGCACTTGCGGAGTGTGGCTGGAGGGAGTTGAGCCAGGACTCTCAGGGTGAGGTTTCTCTTGAAAGGTTGATGAAATTCGTTGAGGGGATCTTATCTAGGACTGTTCCTGTCAGACGCGCTATGAGGCGACCCCCGGTTAGATGGTGGAGCCCTGAAATTGGAAAACTCCGAAGAACACACATAGAGGCTAAGAAAAACTACTCTAGAGAAAGGAAAAGGAGAAGGATGGACACTTCGGATCAGGTACTCGGCAGACTGTCTGGGGACATAAGGAGGACCAAAAATGCTCTAAATGTGGCAATCAGAGCGGCTAAGAGGAAAAGTTGGGAGGCGTTTGTGATGGAGAACTCTGCCGACCCGTGGGGCTTCGTCATGAAGATGGTAACTGGCAAACTCAGGATTGCTGAAAGCATGTCAACTATACTGGTGGACAACATCTACACAGTTTCAGGTGAGGAGTCTGCACGGGCTCTGGCTGCCTCTTTGATTCCGCAAGACGACATCACCATTGACACTGCTGATAACTCTGCTGACAGGATTAGGGTGAGAGATAGAGCGGAGAACTTGGACCTTGGTGAGGACGATTGGGAGATTTCTTTGGACGAGGTAACATCTGCCCTCGAAAGAATGAGAACTGGGAGTGCACCTGGGCTTGATGAAATCACAGTTGATGTGTGGAAGAACCTGTGGAGCACCTTGGGTACAACAGTGGTCAAACTATTTAACCAGTGTCTAATAAGAGGCTCGTTCCCCAGAGAATGGAAAAACGCCAATATCAAGTTCCTACTCAAGGGACCAGACAAGAGGAAAGATCTGCCTAAGTCATACCGACCGATTGCTCTTCTACCTACTTTGGGTAAAATCCTTGAAAAGGTCATTGCAACAAGGCTGACAAGCTTCTTTGAGGAGAGAGAGGTGATCTCCAACAGACAATATGGGTTTAGAGCCGGAAGGAGCACTGAGGACGCCATCATTGAGTTGATTGGTATCGTGGAGGCCTCAACAGAGAAATACTGCGCAATATTATTTATTGACATCGAAGGCGCATTCGACAATGCTTGGTGGCCTGCTATTTTAACAAAGTTAATAGAAATAAAGTGCCCTAGGAACATCTTCGGACTCATTCAATCTTACCTGTCGGATAGGAAAGCCACCATAGCGTCGAAAGAATGGAAATTCGTCAGAGATGTAACTATGGGATGCCCTCAGGGATCCGTTTTGGGGCCTCTTTTGTGGAATCTTCTGTTTGACGGTCTGCTGCGGGTGGATCTTCCAACTGGATGCGGGGCGGTGGCCTACGCTGATGATGTAGCTGTGGCGGTGACAGGAAAGTCTAGGGCTGAGATTGAGCTAAGGGCTTCTGAGGTTTTATCTGCTCTCAAGAGTTGGTGCTGCAGTGTTCGCCTTAAGATCTCGGCTGAGAAAACAAACATCCTTATGGTGAAAGGTATTCTTCGTAGAGACCCAACTGTTCGGCTGGATGGACGTCCAGTTAAGTTTGTTAAGGAAATTAGATATTTAGGCGTGATCTTGGAAAGGGGATTGTTCTTCACCAAGCATGTGACTGCAATGGGTGAAAAGGTAAAGTCGTTGTTCTTTAAAATAAAGAGATTAGTGAGAAAGGACTATGGGCTATCATGGAGGGCTCTAAGAACAATCTACAATGGTATATATTCAGCAATAGTCACCTATGCTGCGGGGGCTTGGTACCATAGGGTAAGAAGAATTGTGATACAACGCTCCTTATTAAGAGCTCAGAGGATCATCCTCATTGCGGTCACTGGCGCTTACAGGACGGTGTCCATTGATGCCATGCCGGTGGTGGCAGGTGTTTTACCTGCGGATCTAGCAGTGTGGGAAAGAGGAAGCAGAAAGACATGGAAATCTGGAGGCGACCTACTGTTGGCTGATGGTGGCAGGATGTACCATAACAGACAAATTCCTATGGGAGCTATTAAGAATCACATCAGAGATGAGGCTTTCCAAATCTGGCAAGAAAGATGGAGCTCCAGTGTTAAAGGAGAAGTTACAAGATGGTGGTTCCCATCGGTAAAGGGGAGAATTGCGATAAGAGATCTAAACTTAACACCTATAATGACTCAATTTCTAACAGGACACGGGTTTTTCGCCGCCAAATTGACATCTTTTTCTCTTAGAGAGGATCCCTCGTGCTGTTGTGGTTTGCCCCAGACGGCAATACATCTTGTGATGGAGTGCCCCCTACTTGAGGACCTTAGGACATGGTTTTGTGAACTTGATGAGGAAGAGTTGCAACGGCTGGACGCCAGTGGTTTCGCATTGATTAAGAACAGGGAAGCTAGGAAAGCGGTTGTGGAGTTGGTTAGGATAGCGGCGGAGTTCCTCGACGGAAAGAAATAAGATATAGGAAAGAAATAATCTCCGCTTAAGTGTATACCACGTGTTACCTGAATTTGCTAACGGTTACATGAGACTCCGGTTTCGAAGTTAACCTAATTTATGGAGAATACCGAATGAAAAAAAAAAAAAAAAAAAAAAAAAAATGACCCTAGCTATCAAATACTCTAATAGTGTCAGGGTCGGAAAACAACAAAAGTTGGTCAAGAGAGATCTGATAGGAAAGATGAGAGGCAGGGCTCTAATTCAAAACTACACGGAAATAAAACATTTTTATTTTCTCAAAAATAAACTCGAAATTGCGTTTCCCCTTAATATCAGTTTTTAGTTTCCCTGAAATAAAAAAAAAAAAGTTGTCGGTAATTTTGTCATGTTTTGAACATATATGAAGACTTTATTCCTTTTGTCATTACTCAAAATTCTAGAGTATCTTCCATAAGAAACAAAACTTAAAATTACGATTTTCTCAAAACTTTGTGTCTAATTTTACTAAAAAAAAAAAATTCTTTCTGAACATATTGGTCGTCATCTCTTCAAAAAATGTCGATTCTTTAGTTATCGTTACAAAAACCCCAAAATCGATAGTGGGTTTGATATAGAACACTTAATTGATCGAAATCGGTTCTGCCGATGTAGTTTATAGATGTGCAAACCCAGACTCAGAAATTTTGTAAATTAATAACTCAAAATCGCAACTAAAATAAAATATTACTCAGCAGCAGAAAAAAAGACAAAAATGAACCTTATTAAAAGTTATAATTTAATTTAATACAAAATGGTAAAATTCTAGACTGCTGGGTGGATCAGTTCCCCCTAAATTTCCCCAACAATTTTGATGTACAACTCGTTGAAATCTCTGGACTCCTACATTCCAATTTAACAACATCTGATTCTTAAGACGAAAATTCGAACCCACCTTTGTTTCCAACACGTAATAACAGGCCGAAATAACAAGCTAGATTCGCTCTTAGCCTTAGAGGTGTTTACCCCCCCACACACACACCTCCAATAAGTCTCGTTACGTTCTTTTATTCTCTCTATTGGTTATTCAACTTGTCTTGTTCTAACACATCGGAAGTTTTCAGTTTATCAATACATACAGGAATGGATAACAGTATCTCGTTAGCATTCATTGCTACCCACCCATTAATAGTATATTTCATGACTAGGACCAAAAATTAAACATTTCGATACAAGCTCGAGTTGAACAAAAATGAGCGAGGATCGAAAAGCTTCTTTTGGTCCTAGTAATAAACTACTATTAGTTTATTAATATAGTTTATACTTAATATAGTTTTCGTTGTACTGCAAACAAATAAAAACAAAAAAAAACTAAAAAATTAAAACGTTATAATCTATTTACGATGGTTACGTTATAACAGCTATAACGTTATATTTACGTTATAACAGCTGCTTTAACGGTTATTTACAATCGAGAGTAGGCTATCGGTTGTTTTTATAGATGCTTTATAAACGTTAATTATTAATTCATATAAACGAAGTAACAGCTGATGACCTCGACCTCAGCTGTTGTTTTTAGATCCTAGGGACTAAAAAGAACAACTTCAGCTGCTCAATGCTTGTATTGAAAACAGCTGTTTTTGAAGCAGTACGACGAAAAAGGATTTATTACACAAGATTTGTCTGTTAAATAAAGTAACTGGTAACAGGGAGATCAGTTTAAAAGAGGCGCCCGTATGATAAAAACAGTGAAAATAAAGAACAGATTTCAGTGAAGATTTTTATTTTATTAAAACTTGGGAAACTCTTGGTGTCACTTCTACAAACTTTACCTGAACATAATTTAGATTTGATTGGAATCGATTTTTTTAGCAACGATCAGAGTAATTTTTTTGTTTTGATAAATTATTTTCCCATTGTAACATTGTTTCACGTGAATTTAGCACGCTAATTTGGGTCGATAAATTTCATCAAAATTTTGAATAAAATAAACACCTTTTGTTTGGATAAATAGATAACAATTATGCAGATTGTAAGAACGTAATAAATTCGATTCATAAATGTTTAAATCGATTTTTTTTAAACTATCCCCACTTACAAATTTCATTAAGAACTATAGAATAGTTTCGGTTGCAGAGCACTGCACAAGTGGTCACCCGACATCACTCCAAAAGCCGTTTTTTTGAGCTCAGCAGCTGTATTTTTTATGAAAAATTTAACTTTTTTTTTACCATCAAAAGTCTTTCTCTATTGTACGTATACGTGCTACAGTAAATGTCAGTTCAGTTCTCGTATGACCTTTGTAAAAGGTAATATGTAAGACTTAACACATGTAAGGTAATTTACTGTGAGCAGACAACAGCTGATTGATGTGACGTCACTCCTTAATCCTGTCTTTCTTCTTTTTGGTTTCATTTATTGTTTTTTTTTTTTTTTAATCTGCCTTGATGGAAGACTTAAATATACCGAAAAGAAACGTAAGCTTCAATAGACAGTACAGGGTGTCCAACAAGTATTGGAACGATTAAATTAGAAAAGTTTCTGTGATGAAGTTGTCTGTGGATCTGTCAGAGGTCGCTTGAGTGGAAAAAGTGTTGTTTTTTTTTTTTTTTAATAAAGTCTGTCTCTCGTCTGTACAGTGCGCTACAGCCCAAAACCCATGGACCGATTTTAATCAGATTGTATGTGTCCATATCATTACGGGTAGCTGCCGTAAAGAAAAGAAAAACTATAATCGATTTCTAACCAAATCGGTTGCCTATACGAAGGGATTTCTACTCTCTGTTCGACTAGCGTGGTCTGCTCAACATAGCTACCCAGTCAGCTGTTTCCTGCTTTGGACAGTCTGGCTAAGACAAAAATGGACCTTTCTCAAGTAGGTGACGCGCCGTCACAAAACAGAAAAATACGATTTTCTCAAAATTGTTTGAAACGATTTTGGTTAAATTTTGCACACTTAAGGGCCTAAACAAAATGTATACATTTCTTCATCTCTCCAAACAAAGTACGTTTAGTCCCTATTTAAATATATACAGACTGATTTTTAAGTGTGGAAAAGGCTTTATACTGCGTAACCGAGAGTTACTTGAAGGAGAAACAAACGCGGATCTACATAGCTTAAAAAAATATACTTTCTTGTATTTTTGAAATTTTAGTCCGCCATATTGATTCAAACTTTATTTTTTAAATAGGAAGGTGGACATATGATACATGATTTATATGTAAAATTTGAAAAAAAAAACAAAAAAAAAACAGTTTTTCGCTAAATACTTCTTTTTTGAGTTATAAGGAGTCAAAGTTACAATGATTGGAAAATAACGTTAGCAATAAAACGGTGTAAAATACGCGGTTAGGTTAGGTTTCTGCCTCGTGTGACTGTGCGTTACGGGTTTCGGAATCTACGTTCCATCTTCAGAATTTCGCTAAATTTAACTTTTCACAGCCTAACCTAACCTAACAAACCCATTTCTCTCGCCTAATTTCACCTGTAACCTTAATTTTGGGTCAAATTACAAACGTTCATCGTAAAAAATACCAAATATTTTGATGGACATTTTCCGATAAAAGTACCATAGATTCAACTTAAAAATTTTTAAACTGCCTTTATATAAAAGTAATAAAAATAACATATAGTTTTATTACCTCAGTCTGTAAGTTGCACAAACTCATAAAATCACCTTCGCAGCCAGTGGGTGTCGTTCACACACGTCTCGTGTAAGCAAAGCTTTAACAAACTTATTCAAACTCTGAAATTGTATTCCAAATCACGTCCCATGCCTTAAACATAACATCTTTTGATGTTAAGGTGATGTTGGTAACATGTATTGATGTTGTAATGTCACAGGAACGAAGACACGAGCGTTTGGTTCTACTGCCGCTGCCACCAGCGAAAAATTTATATAAACTGTGCACAAATGATTGTACAAATTTTATAATTGTTCCATCCCCATCGCACCTAAAATTGTCGGTTACGTGGTTGTCAATTATTGGAATGATATCTCTCTGTAGCATGTCCAGTGGCTATGCAGCCAAAACGTGTCGACCGATTTTAATTAAATTTGGTATGTGGGTATCTCAAGACTTTTTTTGTTTTTGTTTTTTATAGTTGAAAATGTAAGGACGCCGCCATATGAAGAAAAATCACAAAATTACTTCTCAAAATTGAATCAAGGCGATGGTCCCTTTCAGGAGATTAGCCGCCTCCGGGGCGGTAGCCTTAATCAGGGCGATGGTCCCTTTCTGGACGGTAGCCCATTTGAAGACCATGGTCCCTTTCTGGACGTTAGCCGCTTTCGGGGCGGTAGCCTTAACCAGGGCGATGGTCCCTTTCTGGACGTTAGTCCCTTCCGGGACGGTAGCCCTTTTGAAGACCATGGTCCCTTTCTGGACGTTAGCCCCTTCCGGGGCGGTAGCCTTAATCAGGGAGATGGTTCCTTTCTGGACGGTAGCCCTTTTGAAGACCATGGTCCCTTTCTGGACGTTAGCCCCTTCCGGGGCGGTAGCCTTAATCAGGGCGATGGTCCCTTTCTGGAAGTTAGCCCCTTCCGGGACGGTAGCCCTTTTGAAGACCATGGTCCCTTTCTGGACGTTTGCCCCTTCTGGGACGGTAGCCTTAATCAGGGCGATGGTCCCTTTCTGGAAGTTAGCCCCTTCCGGGACGGTAGCCCTTTGGAAGACCATGGTCCCTTTCTGGACGTTAGCCCCTTCTGGGACGGTAGCCCTTTTGAAGACCATGGTCCCTTTCTGGACGTTAGCCGCTTCCGTAGCGCTGGCCTTAATCAGGGCGATGGTCCCTTTCTGGACGTTAGCCCTTTAGAAGACCATGGTCCCTTTCTGGACGTTAGTCCCTTCGGGGGAGTTTCCTTTCTCAACGTGATGGTCACTTTCGATACCAATAGTACCTTCCAGGGTGGTAGCCCTTTACAGGGCGAAGGTCCTTTTCGGGACGTAAAGGGTAATGACCGTTTCCTTTTTTCTCTCTATAACTCAAAATATTGGTACCTGCTATTTAGGGGGAAAACAATACAATTCTCACGTAATAGGCACAAATGAATTCAGATCTAATAAATCCAGTAATAATTAAAAAAAGTCTTATAATGTATTTTTTTTTTCAAAATCGCCATTAATAAAGGGGTTCACGTTAGAAAATTTAGAACCGACCGCCATATTGAATAAATGGCGGGTGTTACGAAAAATTTGGCAATACCTGTAGTTTTAACTCTGACGTTGCCTTTTAAAGTTTGTTTGTAACTATTGTACTTATCGAATGAATCAACTGTCACACCTGTTTCAATCCCCCCCCCTGTATGTATCAAGGAATTAGAATAGAATATTTAAAAATAATCTGATAGCTTATGTTTTCACCAGCCACCGAAGACCACCAGTGGTGGTGGGGGGGGGGTATGTTAGTTTTACAGTTAAAGCATTAGTGTTCAGCTGGTGGTCTCAATGAAGGTAACAAAAATAAAGAGCAAATCACCCAACTATTTAATAATCTGTTAGAAGTTTTTTGGTATGTAGTGGCGCTTGACCTTCATCGGGCAAACAGTTTCCCGTCACTTTTTAGTGGTGGGGGAAGCGAGTGAGTCAGTGTCCCGCCGTCCTTTAGTCAGTGCGTTTCTAGATAGTGTATTACGAACAACCTCCCCACTCCAAAGCCAGACCACCACATAACAAATGAGCTATACTGTACGCAGTGTTTTGTTCGAGTGTACAGTAGCTGTTATTATTTTATTGAAAGCCAGTACCCACATTGGGTCTACAAGAACGATGTATTGAATGTGTTCAACGTTCTGCTCTGTACTCGCAATTTAGACAAGTCCGACGTTTTGCAATAAATAAAGTTGCACACTTGAACCGAACAAGTGCCAAGAGTTGAGAACCCTTGACGTCACTTCTTCAGGTTGTTCGTGCTACCAAGTAATCAATACAGAGCCACATATTTAACGAGGGATCTGTTTTGAATCGATATTTTCAACGGAGATTTATTATTTTTTTTTTTTTAAAGCTACAAAAACATTGCACAAACTTTCTCACACACCCATTTAAAATCGAAATACTAACCAAAGTAAAAAAATTGTCACAAAAATAATCAGTTCGGTATTTGTCAATCAAAAATTAAAATAGTATATTTCATCACTAGTACCAAAAAGTTAAGCTTTTCAAAACAAGCTCAAGTTTAACGGCCGAGACGGAGCCGAGTCCGGAAAATGAGCGAGGATCGAAAAGCTTCTTTTGGTCCAAGTGATGAACTATATTTTTCGTTATACTGTAAATAATATAAGCAAACAATTTCACAAAAACTAAAATGTTATAACCTATTTATCTTCAAATCGATGGTAACCGCTGTTTTAACAGTTATTTATAATAGATAGTATCGGTTGTTTTTATAGATTCGTTAATTAATTCTTATAAATGAAGTAACAGCTGATGACCTCGAGCTCAGCTGTTGTTTTTGGGTCCTAAGACTACAACTTTAGCTGCTCAATGCATGTATTGGAATCAGCTGTTTTTAAAGCAGTATGACGAAAAAGAAATTATGGACGCCGTCTACTAAAAAAGATCCTAAATTTGCTTCGATTGCACCACAGACATGTTCTTACTCCAAATCGTTATTGAATAAAAGGCCATTACTAAGCTAACTCCCAAAAAAAAAAGGATCATCGCCATGGGAAAGGCTAACGTCCCGAATGGGCCCATCGCCCCGGAATGTTCCAAAGTCCCGAAAGGGAACATCGCCCGTAAGGGGCTAACGCCCCGAAAGGGAACATCTACGCGGAAGAGGCTTACGTTCCAGAAGGAACCATAGCCTCAAAAGGAGCTAGCGTTCCAAAAGGGACCATCGGCCCTGGAAAGGGTTACCGCCCCAGAAGGGGCTAACGTCCCGATAGGACTATAGCACAGAAAAAGGCTACCGCCCTCTGAAGGAGCTAATGTTTTGAAAGGTACCATCGCCCTGAAAAGGTTTATCGCTCCTGAAGGAGCTAATGTTTTGAAATGGACCAAGACCTAGTAAAGAGCTACCGCCCCCGGAAAGGAATATTCACGCTGAAAAGAGTTATCGCCCCTGAAGGAGCTAATGTTTTTAAAGGGACCATCGCCCTGAAAAGCATTATAGCCCCCAAAAAGGGCTAACGTTCCGAATGGGTCCAACACCTCGGAATGGGCTACACTCGCGAAAGGTACTAACTTTCCAAAATGAAATACCATTCTGGAAGGGGCTAATGTCCTGAAAAGGTTCATCATTCCGGAAGGAGCGGACATTCCAAATGGGACCATCACCACAGAAGGGATTAACGTCCCGAAAAGGACAATCGCCCCGGAAGAAACTAACATCCCAAATGGAACCATCGCACCTGAAGGTACTAACATTGCAAAAAGGAATAGCCTCCCGGAAGGGTTTAACGCTCCAAAAGGGATCACCTGTCATAGTTATCGTTTTTGCGTAAGTACGATAATGCCAAAAAATATTCAAATAACAACACGAAATTTGCTATAGGGTGACTATAGTGTTCTCATATAGCATCCTATTGAAATTCCCAAAATGAATTAAGTGACAAAATGGCGCCCATATTTAGTGTGTTACTCAACTCATGATATATTATAACAATGAAATAATGAAAATATATTTTGTTTCACATAATCCTCATTGTTGATAATACCCCCCAGTTGTACCAATTTTTATGAAATTAACAAAACAAAATATCCCTTGTAACAGATTACTTGTCAATTGACAGGGTAATCTATAGAGCGGGTTTATACGGTTCTAATTCAATCCTTTGTAGGTTGGATTATATATAATACAGGGTGACCAATAAAGTCTGTTATTTAAAAGATATTTCAAATTGTTAAGGTTTAACAATTTTTAGTGGGGGGTGTATTATTTTCTAAAATATTGGGAAGAGAATGTTTTGTGTTGGGATGAAAAAACCTGTGGTAAATTAAAAATTACAGAGAAATGTTAAGGAATAGTTTGAAAAAAACGAAAACAAACCTTGTCAATCTTGATTTTATCTTATAATATTTAGTGTCAAAACAAGTTCATAACACATTTTAGACATTTCGTATAAATATTATTTAAAGACAGTCATATTCGATGATGTCGTGCAGGGTTGGTTTTCCCTTTGTTTATACAAACAGACCTCTAAATGTAACACCCAAAAGATTGTTCCTTAGGCCTTGTAGGAAATGTTAAATATTGGTAAATCAAGGGTTTTTATCCAGTAGGGTAAGTTTGTTTTAAAACAGATGTTACACAGGTTTTCTGAACCTCGTAATTGTGTATATCACTACTTTCTGCTAGGCTCTGCCACTGAACAAGTTTATCCTTTCTGATGGCCCTCCGTTCCCGCAAGAAGTTTGTATGGTCCTCGAACTGCGTTCTTCTCCTTACGTTATAGATGAGACTTCTCTCTATAACTAGGAGGTCCGAAGGTAGCACAGGAAGGGCATCTGCAGAGGTAGTTTTATAGGTCCTGGTGATTCACAGTGAAAATTTTAGGGATGACTGGAGAAAAAAATATAAAATTACAATTTTCATTTAAATTGGCTTCGTTGGTAATACCAAAAATACTCTGTCACGGAGCATTCATAAAATACGTATTTTCTCAAAATCATCTAAACCGATTTCGTTAAAATTTAAGTGAAACAAAGATTTTAACTCCTGTCCAATACAGTTCTGTAATAACGGTTGTTTCAAAAAGGCCGCAACCTGAAGTTTAAGTAGGTATAAGTTACGCATAGGTAAATTTTTTCTTCCCTAAATATCAGTTGGCAAAACTGTTCTCATTGACTCGTCATGTGTTATTGTAATGCACTAGTGCTATTCCAGTATGGATTTGTAAGTGTGTGTATATTTTCAACCGTCTTTTTCCAAGGATGAACGTGTGTTTATTGTTGAGACTTATTGCGCGTATAAATCTTACAAACGAGTAGAAGACGAGTTCCAGTTACAATTTCCCAATTCTTCAGTACCTAATAAGTCAACAATATTGCGTCTGATTAATAAATTTCGTGAGACTGGCAGTGTATATGATCGGAAAAGCACAGGTCGACCATCGCTGAGCAAACATTACGAAAAGTGGCTGCAAATGTTATGAAACGTGTCCGAACCTGCATTGCAAATGGAGGAAGTCATTTTGACATATTTATTATGAAATATTAAAGGTAATTTGAATATTGTATAATTATATAATGTTATATATATATTTTTTTTTTAAGTAATAAATTCATGTCATCAAAAATAGGGTTGCGTCTTTTTTGAAACACCCTGTAGTTGGTAAACTAACAAAACTAAACCTTTTAAACAAATAAGACAAGTATTGTTACATCACGCAGGATTTTTTCAATAATTATAAATGCTCGGTATTTCTTCGAAATAAGATTTTTTTTTTTAATTCATTGTGGGACCTCTTTTCTCCGTCTTTAAATCTTAAAACATTGTCTCGCATAATATTTCAGTCTTAATTAATACAATACTTCGAATTTATTTGATTAATTTATTTGAGTAATGTTACACAAATACCTGCAACAGAGATCTTGTTTCGCGTGTTGATAAAGTTAAAGTTGATTTCGCCTCAGATTACAAAATGTCTCCCAATTTACTCCAACACAAGTGATTTTATACAGAGTGGTTCGAAATTACCTAAAAAAGGATAATCATGAAAAAAAGCGTTGACAATGACAAAGAAAAGTTAAATCAAAACTCGAAACATATTTTTGCAAATTTTTTAGGTTTTGTCATCTTTCTACTGTCATAATAAACCAAAATAACTTAACTGCAACTTTATTTCACTCCCACTGGAATCCTTCAAAGTTCGGTCAGTCAGTGTCACACTCTTACAAGAATCATTGTTTGTATTTAGTAGCAGTTTGTGTTATTTTTAAACAGAGTAATTTTATAGGTCAATTTGAATATATAACATAACCTGGCCACACCTAACCTATTCGAATTTTTGATAAATAAAAATATAGTTCAGATTTGTGATAACAAGAATCACCACAAATATGTTAGGTTATTATACGGGGTGAGTCAGACCACCCGTGCAGTACTTATAGCTGTCTTACAAACTTACTTTAACACTTTTTCATTCTCATTTCCCCCTAATTTGGCTCCACTGAATCCAATGAAATTAATTTCAATTTTGAAAAATGCCCCAAAAGGGCCCTTTTTGGAGGGTAGGGGTGCTTTTTGAGGAATTTTCAAATTTAAACATGGGTTGTGTGATACATCATTTTAAAGACTGTCGATCGGGAAATAAATCATTAAATAAACGTCTCACTTCACTGTAAGATCGAATCCGATCACCATAACCACACATCATTAATACTGTAATACGTTCTCGCCCAGCTAACTTCATGATAAAGTACAAGAAAGATGTTTCCCAGGACAAAACTGACAAGAGACTAACACTGATAAGACTTGGGTAACAATAGCTTAGACTAAGCAGAAGTCCACTTCCCTTTCGGTTTTCCCAAAAATAGAATATCTTTTGTCTGTTGTAATTTGTAGTAGGGTTGAGATAGAGGCCTCAAATTTGCACAGTTAGTTTTCTTTTGTCAATACCTTTAAAATGAATGCTCACATGACAGGGGTTTGCGTATAAATATTTTGAGCCGCCCTCAATATAACCAATTTTTGAAACAGCGGCAAAGTTTCCCCATAAATTTTAAAAAAAGTACATTATAATACCTAATAAACATTCCTTGGATTTGGCTCTTCACAAATCACTCACTAAAAAGTTAGAAGAATTTGAATCATTATCGTTTTTAACCGTACATAACTTTAGAGAGGAATAATAATCTAGTTTTCATCATTTACATTCTTCTACCAATACCTTTAAAATGAGGGGTCACAAGGCAGGTGTTTAAATTTAAAAAAATTTAACTGCACCCAAAATTTCCGATTTTGGAAATGGTAACAACGTTGTCTTATACAGATACACTTTCAAAAGTCCCTTACCACACTTGGGAATAAACAAAATAACAAAATTTGTTTGTCAAAAGTAAAATGTTTATTCCTATTAGACCCTTATAGCTATTACAACAACAAAGTTGACATCTTCAGAGGGAATCTTAACAAATACTGAGGGGTCTTTGTTAAGATTCCCTCTGAAGATGACAACTTTGTTGTTGTAATAGCTATAAGGGTCTAATAGGAATAAACATTTTACTTTTGACAAATTTTTTTTTTGTTTTTTGTTTATTCCCAAGTGTGGTAAGGGACTTTTGAAAGTGTATCTGTATATATTGTCACCACAGTGCTCTGGTCTTTGTTTACGTTGTCTTATGCGTAAAAAAGTACATCATTATACCTAGTAACCATTACTTCAGTTGGTTTGATTTCCAATTACTCAAAAAGTTACAGGGGTGTCTCCAGACTCTTAGTTCATCCTGTGTATATATATATATATATATATATATATATATATATAGTGAGTAATATATATATATATACACATTAATATTTTAATTAATTACTGTTTTATGTACAAAAAAGGGAAGTCCGTATAATACGCAAGTATGACATGACACACAATTTTGTTTAAGCCATACAAGATTATAAATAAAAGCTAACGAAAAGGCTAAATACCGGGATTAGCCTACACTGAATTGCATGGCCGAATTTAATAGAACTGGTTTGACATCATACTAGTACTTCATGCAGGAATACACCAAAGACTTAGTTTTGCCCCTCTCCTCCCGCCTAAAAAAACGTGTAAATATTTTTATTTTCAATTGAAAAATCTATAAATTTTTCAAAGGTTCTGAAAATTTTATTTAAATTACACTACAAAAAATGCAGCTATTATAAACTAAAGTGTTACTATTGCAACTCTTAATGTAACACATGACTTTTCTGATCAGCTTTTATAAATTTATTATTACCATATTCTAGGTTATGTTTAAACCAAGGCACAGTGCCAGTTTGTTTGTCGATTGAAAACTCAATACAGTTCTTAAATAAGACAGACTGTCTATCACTTTAAATTTTAATTAGTGGTGTTAAGTTGGTACCGAAGCACGTTTCGTTTATTGACAACAAGTGAAAAGTTTACTGAATATGTAGTAAACTTTTTTTCTTTTAAATAATAGGTTTCTATATTTCATACTCTTTTGTTAATTTTTTGTAGTGTTCATTTTATTATTTTGTTTTTTTATTATGTTGTCTTTCATATTTAAAACGCAAGAATAAATTAATAAGTGCAATTAAATGTAGTTCAAAAATGCAAAATTTATGATCTTAGAAAGTTCATGCTTATTTACTTTGTTACAGGTGGTGGTACCTAAACGAGCGGCGTTATTACTAGATCGGATAATGGTCGCACTACAGAAGGCCGTGGACGAAGGCAATGGTGTCTCTACAGTAAAAGGAACCATACCAGTTGAAGAAACGGTCAGTGAACAAAAATTGTTTTAACATGAGTATCTCTAGTATACCACCTTTTTACAGTAAGTACGGGTTGGCAATCCCGAGGTATCTAGCAGGATCTACATCTTTTTTCATGTAGTCTTGGGTTAGATCACTCTATCGTTTTTCCTATCAGATCTCTCTTGACAAATGTTTGTTCTTTTCTGACCCTGATGCTATTGGAGTATTCTAGGGCTAGAAATCTTCATTTCATGTTTTTTTATACCTTTTTTTTTTTTTTAATAAGGCAATACCTTTTTAGGTGATGATGACTCAAGACGTTTCCCTTTTTGAGGTGAAGCACAATTTTAAAATGATATCTCTCCTTATTAAGTGGTACATTATTTAAAAACAATAACAAAATAAAGACTCATAGCCCTTGTATACTCTAATAGCGCCAGGGTCCGAAAAGAATAAGAGTTGGTCAAGAGAGACATAATGGGAAAGATCAAATATAGAGATCTAACCCAAGACTACATGAAAGAATATAGATCTAGCTACTTCGGGATTGCAAGCACGTACTCGTTAAAGTAAGCACCTAAGGGTTTGCCTATACATTGAAGATTACTTATCTCCAATCAAAACTACCAGAGTTCTCATCAAGTCTAGGAGTGAGGGCCAACTGACCCAAAATTTGACCAGTGTAATTTTATGTTTGTCAGAGTGAGAGGGCCGGTAGAGAAAAGCCATTGGTCATAAGAGGAGTGACAAGGAAAATCTGTTTGTAATGATCCTTGCAACCACAATACTAATCTAAATTTATGTTTACCATAAACTCTGCTTCCTTTAGAGTCTCGACTTGTGCCTACCACCCGCTGGCCCTCGCTCCTCAAGTGGAGGACTTGACAGGTGTCATTTCAAGGCGCTGCCCCTAGCTCCGTTCCCCATCAAGGATATACAGCTCCATACACATTCAATCCACTTATAGCCAGAACACTCTATCATGAAATAAGTTGTTTACAAAGTATAGAGTACTTTTGGTAACCCTTCTGAGGCATTAGTCCCTTTCAGGACATTGGCCCATTACAGGGTGATAGTCCCTTTCGGGGCATTGGCCCCTTATAGACGTTAGTCCCTTTCGGGACATAGTCTCCTTATGGGACGGTAGCCTTTTTCGGGACACAAAGCAGAAAACCTTCTAGCCTTCATTGTCTCAAAGAAGAATACCTCCCGTCCTTCAATGTTTCAATGAAGAAAAACCAAATAACAAAATTTGGTATGTGATTGCATTTTGGTCATATCCTAGGAATTTTATTATATTTTATATCTTAAAAATATGGGTGTAGCTTTCACAAAAAACATGAAATTACAATTTTCTCAAAATCAGCTTGTTACAGTTTTGAATAAACTGTACGCTGCGGTTTAAAATGGTAGTGATTTTTATTCTCTCAGCTGAAATCGAAGAAGCATCTCTCCTGTAACCATTTAATTTGGTACCAGTATTGGTAGAACTTTCTACACTGCAGAATTCGTTTTAATAACAACAAATTAAATTTTCGTTAAACCTTTATCACATTAAAGTTTTTCAAACTTAAATCATTAAGTGAAGTGGAATCAGTTAAATTAATATTGGCCTATATATAATTTTTTTTTTATTAGATTTTGTATGGACAGGAGAAACACTGTTCTCTTTCTCAATCAGTAGAGAGAATAAAAAGAAGACTGAATTGTTGTAATCTAGGACGGATCTGTGTTGAGTGTTGAACCACAGATTTTTATATAAAGCTTGTTGGGAAAGGGAAAAGGATAAAGGATGATTTATCTAAGATTAAGGTTAGGAGGTTCTCTAGATTTTGTGACCCATTGATGAGACCCATCTTCTTAGTTCTGAGGGGTTGCATTTTGGAGGGAGTGATTTTATAATTTTTGTTGTGAAGCAGTCAACAAGACTGACAATATTGTGGATTGCTGCTTGTTGTGCAGTTGGTTTCCCCATATCCAAGACCTTCACATCAAGTCTGTGGCCATTCATCCTGGTGTTTAAGTTGTCTATAGTTAGGCCAATATATTGAGCTGGACAAAACCTGCACTGTAATTGGTAGATAACTTTTTTTGTGGTGCATGTGTGATGACCTTTAAATTTAAAAATAAAAATTTTATTAAACTCTAAACTAATTTTTTTTTTTTTAAGCAAGAGTGAGGAATTATCTGCAATTTTTACGATTCTTTATTATTTCAAAATCTCAAAATATATACTGTTTGCAGAAAAATAACTTTTGTTCTTTGTTTCAGATGGATCTTCAACGACGAGGGAACCAAAAGAATGGACGCGTCTACTGGAGGTGTTATTTCAACGCTGTTACATGTTTCTAGACTATTACCAACGAATTTAAATCTTGTACATCTCTCAACAGCAATTCGATTTCAATTTACTACTGTTCAAATTTTAATTTAATTTTTCACTCTAAGAGCTGTAGAAAATCCACTTTGACCTAATGTTGGATTTCTCAAAATATTTGTTTTAAGTGTCTCAGGGATATGTTAATTTTTTAATTTACTGATTGTATTGTGTCAAAAATCTAAAGGGGAAAACGTTTCATTTTACTTATCCAGTATGGGTTTAAGTACAGCTGATTTTCACGTTTCACGGCTTTAAGAAACAGGAAAAAGTTTTACCGTCGTCTTTAGGTAAACACAATAAGACAAACAAAAATAAAGATAGTAATATGAAATTTGGTATACTGTACTCATATAAAACCATATCTCAATTTCAATTCTACGTGTAATGCTACCAACCCCACCTCTCAACGATTACACATAGCGAAGTTATTGTCAAAAATGTAATTTCGAACGACTTTACACCCAAGAAAATGTTACAAGATATGACGGAACCAAGTTACCGACTTCACATGTACAGCCTCAAGGCTGGTGAGACTGGCAAAATTTTAATATGTACAAATCTATTTAGATAGATCTGCTTGTATTACATTGTAGGATGGGGCTGGGTAATTACCATGATAGAACCCATCATCGAGTGGAGGAGGGTTCTTTATATATGTTCAGTTTTGAGGCCGGTGAGACTGACACAAGCAAAGTGAGTGTAAAGTTTTTAATATATACGAGGTCAATTTATATCTGCTTGTATTATATTGTACAAAGGGGCTGGGTAAGTACCACGAAAGAACCCCATCAACTTATTTTGTCAAAATTGTAAAACATTTTACAGCACAAAATTTTGAACATCTTTACACTGTGGTGTCGAGGAAGAAATATGAAGAACCTTTTCGTATAAAGAAATAAACAATTAGTTTTAACATATAAAATTGACTTTAAACTTTATAATGACAGATGAAAGTATATTTGAAGTGGTAAAAATAACAAAACATAAAACACATTATGTAATTTACTTAGAAATTAATCCACCACCTCACTCCAGTATGTGCGATTGGGTTTAAAAATAATATTTTAAAAAACTACACTATTTGCAGTTTGCACAAAGAAATAATTTACTTTAACTTGGTTTTAAATACATACGTAAGGGCTGCAAGTTGAGTAAAATATTAATTTCAATTAATTAACGAGGTAATTAATTTAAAACTCGAAAATTGCAACAAAAAGCAAAGTCAAAAGAGAAGTGTACGCCCTATACTGGGAAGCGAATAAAGATATATCAGTTGGTAGAATATTGACGGGTAAAGCCAAAGGTCGTAGGTTCAATTCCCAGTTTAGGTTGTATATTTTTCACTTGAACTATAGTTTAACTTGGTATACAGGAAATGTGGTGCTGGAATCTCAGATGAAGGAACATATAGAGAAATATTTAAATAATACAATAATTTGAGAACAAATAATAACAATGTGACAGTTCTGCTTTACAATTCATTACACATACATTAAATTTACCTTTTATAACAACACGAGGAAAATAAACCAGTACTATCTTGTTTTAACATTCTTCCATCACATTGAAACTAAGGTTTTGCCTGTGTCCAATCCATTTCCATCCGTTTTATTTCTTCTACTTAGATCAATTTGTCAATCACAACTTCTCCATTGTCGGCACAGTTTTATCTGTCGCCAAGTGTGTTTAGTAATTCTCTTCGATGTTGAAGAACCAAAATCTCTTACCAGAAGTTTTCAGCTCATCAACATGTTTCAGATATAGTTATTTTTTACGTTCTTTGATTTCCACGTAGAATTGGAGATTTTCTTTACACCAAAAATACACGTTCCTAGATCTAATACTCGGTAAATGTCACACTCGTCAGAGAAATAAACCGGTTTTCGTCATTGAACATTGAGACCTTTTAAGAGCTTTGCAACAAGTTTATGTCCTAGTCAGAAACCATAGTTAAATGATTTAAATCAAAGATTTACTTTTGTTATTTTCTGAAGTGTTGAGTAGGCAATGAAGATCTTTTCCTGCTTGACTTGAGTAGGCAATGAAGATCTTTTCCTGCTTACAATCAGAGATTGTAGGCAAAATTCCTCAACAATATCAGATTCCTTAAATCGATTGTAAGATAGGCTTTTCATTCCCAATTTCGAAAAGTTATTACTGAGAAGCTCCCTTACCAAAACACTGAACAAAACTCTCTCTGTTTTCATCTATTTGTACGCTCATGCACCCAAACACTTGTGACAATTCTATAATTCTTTCTTCACAAACCTAACACTGCACAAATTAATTCACTGAACACAAATACATCAATTTTAACAAACCTGTTGAGTAAATGAAAGCAACTGATCAGAAAATTAACCTTTACAGTCATCTGATGACACAGTGCTACCAACCCGTGTCATCATGGAAAGAAACTTTGTCGCCACTCTGTAAAACAGATTCAATTTAAAATTGACAAAAATAAATAACTAAAGCTTTACCAAGTAATCAGTATAACAAAAAGGAAGAGCTGACTTAATATATCAAAATAAACTTAGATTATTTTATCTATTAAAAATGAATTTATGATTTATGTGTTGCGTAAGAAATTACATCTATAATAAAATAATTCACAATTTTTGTATAAACTTTCTCTCCTTCACACTTATTTGTTGTTAAAATAATCACATACAAATTCGGTTATAGTCTCCTTTACAGCGAGAACTGGTATTTTTTAAATGTTTAGAGTCCTGTTTCATAAAACTATTAATATAAACTGACACAACAAGTGTAGGAAATTCTATTTCAAAATAAAATGGTACCACTAATGTAAGTCAGCTAATGCTGCTTTATTCTGCGATTCACATAATTTATATATTTAAAGTTATTTACACAAATATATAATGTTGTTACAAAATGTGAAAACTCTAAAGAAACAAATTAGAAATGAAAACTGAATTCAATTTAAAGGGAACAACATGGGTCTGAATATAAATAAAACTCTCCTATTACACTATTTCGACTCTTTTATATGTGCTTTCAGAAATCGCATAAGACTAGAGCGATTCAATACATTTCATAGCATCGTAACAAATACGGTATAATTATCCTGTAGAAAGGCATCGATAGAGCAGATTCAAATCGTGATGTAGTGGTTAAACAGGTGTACACTATTATGAAAGTAAGAACTATGTATTAAGCAACATGCTCTACCTACCTCTTGCAGATATCATATGATAATTCAAAAATGGCAAAAAGATGTCTAAAGTTACAAAAGTAAGATTCAAGATATTTAAGAAGATTTAAGATCCTTTAATTTCTTTTATAAATAATGTTCCTTATAAACTGAAACTGTATGGTTTGGCTTGGAAAACCATTGCAGCAGAATAAAATACAATGGGTGTAATTTTAGTAGAATTTGACACGTAGATATTCTAAATAAAGGACGGACAATTTTTACAATGTCAGGAGTTTGGTATGGATTTTCGGTTATTTCTTCAACACAACTCAAAATAAAGACATTATTAATTTTTTAAATCCAAAAATTGTGATCAGATTTCAGTGCAATTTCATTAATTTTGAAGATAGACCTAGTAGTACTGTGTGGGATGACTTATATGCGAGATTAAGGAATTTGTGATCTACCCCGCCCTACTATCTGCTGACCTAAAAACATTGGCTTGTGTAGTGGTTTGATTGAGTCAACTGAAGTGAAAATGTTGGCAAAGTGGATAGTAAAGTTACCAAACGAGAGAGGTGTGGAAAGTCTTCCAATCTTCCACTTCATCCCTCGCTGGCATGTAAGTCATCTTGGCACAGTATTATCAAGGCCAACCATATTATGTATGATAAAACTAAAATGTAAACCCAACGGGGGAGGGGGTGAGTTTAACCCACTTAATCCCAAATAAAAATTTCTAAGCATGACAACTAAACTAGGACCTACCCGAAAATAAAATCAAGTGTTTTATATTTAAATTGAGTATTTTTCAATCTAACAATGCTTAAATTGTTAATGTGTACATGTGTCATTTAGTTATGATTAAAACATGATAAAGTGTACGTTTTTTTTGTACAAGACTGTACTATTTGTATTTTACTTGCAATGACTGTACTGTTTGTATTTTCTTGCAGTGATTGTAACTATCTCTATTTTTCCATACAGTAACTGTACTATTTATTTTTATTCCGTGCAGTGACTGTAATATTTGTTCATTGACTGTACTATTTGTAATTTTCGTGCAGTGACTACTATTCGTATTTTTCATGCAGTGACTGTACTATTTGTATTTTTCATGCAGTGACTGTACTATTTGTGCTGTATGAATAAATTTGTTTCCTTTAAAAAATGTGTTTTATTTTATTCTAACAATGTTCCAAAAGTGAGACAAATGAATATCTAAATCGACGATGGAAAACATTGCACAAACTCATTCACGCATTCGCAAAAACATTTCAGTTTTTTGTTCATATCTCCTGTGTTATTCATCTTATGACACAGTAAATTAGGTACAAATGTGCGATTAACTGTTGACCCTTTTTAAAAAATGCATTTTATTGTATTTCTTCTAAAACATTTGAGATGTACATATCAAAATCTTAAAATTGTTGTTTAAAATGGGTTAAAAATCACAAAATTAATAAAAATTTTGACATTCTCACTGCCCACCATGATTCCACAGTTATTTCTTCTCCTATTAACATATATAAACATATAAAAATCAAAAACTCTATATTACAGCCTTAAAAAATGTCAAGGGTAAAAATTTTACAATTTTTCCTAAACCCTTTGAGATTTCAAAGTAATTTTCCAGTGATCACTCTCCTTTCAATTCTCCATCTTTTGGTGTACATATCACAATTTTAAAATTTTGGTCAAAATTGGGCTAAAAATTACAAACAATAAAAATTTTGAAATTCTAACAGACCAATGCGATTCCACTGTTTTTTTCCTATTAAGGTGTATAAACATACAAAAAATGACAACACTATGGGCTTAAAAATGTCAAGAGATTCAAATAAATAGTTTGAGATTTCAAAGTGAATGAAAAATCACATACAATATGGATGGACCAGGTTCGTGGAGAGACGGTGAGTCTCGTAGTGTTGATTTGGTGGACACTGGTCGGAGGACAATATGTCAGGATCAGACCATGCTGTTGCACCAAGAATGTATCTATCTAAAGCTGCCAATTTTAGAGTTGAAGGAGAAGTTTACTGTGTATTTTTTTTTAAATTGTAAAGGTGTTGCTTTTACAGACACAATGTTTCAATTATTTGATTAATTGTAATATTTAGCATGTTTTCTAGACAGGTAAATAGGGCAACCTGACTGAATTAAATATAGACTTTTCAATTGAAATGAAATGGATAGTATAAATAAATGGAAAGGTAAAAGAGTATGGAAAATAAAGAGTATAATGATTCGTACAAAGTAAAAATTATAAAACAAAAATTCTGAATAACTTCCCCTGTTAACAAAGAATAGATTAGAATTTTACAAAATATAAACAATTTGGGAGTTTATTACAGAAATTCTGTTTATAAACTTTATTTATTTATAAAATAACAGATCAGTATTATGCATTGTGATTCATGTTATTTGATTTATAAATATATTTTGCCCATCAAAAATTGTATACACTTTCATTATAAGTGATATTTAGTTACAAGTGAAAAAGTAAATTTTTAACATAAAAAGAGAAAAACAAACAGCTGGTTAAGGTTCGGTTCTACAATCTCCCGTTATTTATCCAACAGATAACTTTAACCTATCGAGAAAAAAATTCCATTCTACTTTTTTTATCCTTACTAACAGGAATTTTTTTCGGCAGTGAAACATATTTCGGCAGTAATACCAACGTAGGTTGGTATCACGTGTTACAAGCCAGTTGGGAATACAGATGGTGACTAAAAATATAATTATACCGGGAAATGGCAGCAATTAAAAA
The DNA here is from genome assembly GCA_963513935.1 of Aphrophora alni. Lineage (NCBI taxonomy): Eukaryota > Metazoa > Arthropoda > Insecta > Hemiptera > Aphrophoridae > Aphrophora > Aphrophora alni. The sequence continues at coordinate 41,214,982 of OY740776.1, forward strand.
CAGTAATTAATTTGTTCATATCTCGTGTGTTAATCAACTTACAAAACACTAAATTAATACAAATTTCAATAATTCTGTATTTAATGGTATAAACCTTCTCTCTCTATGATCACAAATAGCAAAGTTATTGTCAAAAATATAATTTTGAAGCCTGACAGAGCCTAGTCTCCGACACGAACGTAGCGAAGTGGAAGTTTCTTCATATATGTACAGCCTTAAGGTCTGGTAGATTTGAGACACTGACACGAGCAAGCGAGTAGATTTTTAATATATAGACATCAGATTACGTAAAGAAAGAAAACCTGTGTAACAACAGTTTAAACAAACTCACCCTACTGGATAAAACCCTTTGATCTACCAATACAATTTAACATTTCCTACAAGGCTCGAGACACCAACTTTTTGGCATTATATTTGGAGGACCTGTTTTACATTACATGATAGGGCTGAGTAAGTACTCTGATGCCTGCCATCAAATTGTTTCTTTGCCTACTATGTACGGATTTTAATATTATTTTTTTGTCGTGTTCTGGCAACACAGTTTATATGATTGAAAATAAAAAGTATTAAATACATGTACATTTATGTTAGGTAAAGCCAAGGAAATGATGCCTATCATTAACATAATTACAGATGACGAGCGATAAATACTTTACCGTTAAAGTCAACTTGACTAGTATTGATCCAAACTAATTGCACTTGCGTAATACAACTGTTGGCAAGGGAAGTTAATTTCATATAAAAGAATTTATCCTTACCTAACTTGTCTTTTAAGTCAAAAAACGTTTGGTTAGGTTAGGTTAGGTTAGGTTTGGTTAGGTTTGGTTAGGTTAGGTTAGGTTAGGTTAGGTTAGGTTAGGTTAGGTTTGGTTAGGTTAAATTCTTTTATAAGCGGTACACCAATCAAACGGAATGATTTTAAATGCTTTTGAGACAGAGTTGGGAGGTAGTGAGGGGAAGGTTACTGGCGCGTCACCGCCTGCACAATCTACCATTCAGTTACAATGGATCGTTGGACAGGTGAACAACGTGACTAAGCTGTGGAAGCATATTATCAAAATGGTGAAAGTTTTGTGCAAACTCAATATGCTTTTCGACGTCCGTGTAGCTAGCCTGTACATAGAATTCGTACGTGGATGAATAACCTCAAACAAACGGGATGGATGTCATCTAAAAAAAAAAAAAAAAACGCGAAAGTGTAAAAACTGTTCGAACATTGGAAAACATCTCAGCTGTTCGAGAGGCTATAGTTAGAAATCCACGCCGATCAGCCAAACAAAGCCCTTCACATTGGAATAAGTGAAACATCTGTGACAAGGATTCTGCATAAGGACATTAATTTCCACCTTTATAAACTTCAAATTCATTCAAGTCCTCAAACAACGAATTGTGGACGAGATTGCGGCAATACCTGTCAACAAGCTGCAAGAGGTCATGCAAAACTTTCAGACCAGGCTCCAAGAATGCATTAACTACAATGGAGAACATTTGGTAGATGTAGTGTTCAGAATTTTTTTTTAATTTCATATTGTACCCATAATGGCTATTCTTTATTTTTTAATGTAAGAAAATATTGAAAAAGTTTTTTTTCAACTACCACTTACTGTATTTGATCATTCCGTTTCATTGGTGAACCTTGTATTAACATAATTCAACTATTATTGGATGAAATATTATTTACGTAAGATACTACTGTTACGAAAATCGTCAAATTTTAATAGAACTATAATAACTCATTACTTTTAATGAGCAAATGTCAAGCAATACATGATGTTTGATATTAGATGTTTACATCAATGGTTTCGTTTAAATTTAACGGTTAAAAATTGTTTTCTTTTTGTAATTTGTACATTGAAATTTTAACATTTCAATATGCCTTTTTTTAAAAAGCCTTTAATAGTCAAAAGTAAGTATGGAACTTCTGAATTCCCATTGCTAAGCCTACATCTAGGTGAATTTGGTATTTTTATGGTTAAAATGTAACCGCACTCTTAAATACTATTTTTCATTTTCAAAATTAAGTTTGTACTGACTTATTTCCATCATAGTTTAATTTCATTCTAACTATATCTTTACCCACCTCAAACAACACTATCACAATGCACAATAGAGATCTTATTCTATCAATATACAGTAATTTAATCACTCTCACTCTCTGATTCTTCTTCTTTCACCTCTTCTGTTATTTCGTCTTCTTCGTCTTCCTTATTCTTATCTTTGATTATATTTGAGAATTTCTTCAGTTTTGCCACAAAGAATCCGTCCATATTATGAGTATGTGGGTAATACCTTCGGGTCAGTTTCATTGATGGGTGAAATCTGAAATTAAATTTGTATTACACAGACTTTTACTGTTTCCTGTGAAACAGGATATACATGAGATAAATAATAATACAGTAGAACCTCTGTTAACCAGCCTCGGATTAACCGGTCCTCGGATTAACCGGCCTATATCGTAGTGTACTGGTTGGATGAGAGTTTCCGAAAATAAATTGTAATTGAAACACCAAAGCGGCGGCGATATCAAAGGACTTTGTGGATAGCGGTATCCCATTGTCGGCGGCGTAAAAACACCGCGGCACCAAAGCGGCGGCGATATCAAACGACTTTGTTGATCGCGGTATCCCATTGTCGGCGACGTAAAAACACCACGGCGGCGGCGATATCAAACGACTTTGTCGATAGCGGTATCCCATTGTCGGCGCCGTAAAAACACCGCAGAATTGGCACCCGTCGGTATAGCAGACATACACCCACAAAAACGTTTTAATGGGCCGCTTTTTTTCCACAAATCATTTTAGTATATATTATGAAAAATATAACATTTCTTTTCAGTTTTCTTCTTGTCTTTGACGGGTATATTACAGTAAATAAAAATGAGTGAGTTACGAAAACAACGGAAGCGTGTTGGTTTCGTTTGAGACGCGGTTAAATGTGTCAAAAGACTTGACAGAGGGGAATCTGTAAACGAGCTTTGTAGTGTTTAAATTTTCATGTTTTTGTTTTCAAATTTTCAAATTTTCAAATTTTTCATGTTTGATGTATAATATACATAACATAATATATAAGATACATTAATGTACAATAAAATGAGTTGCAATAACATCTTAATTGCATAATTCTTAGCGCTACCTGATTAAATAAGCTTTCTTTCAATGAAAACCGATTTTTTAGGGGAACCTCTGATTAACCGGCCAAACGGGAAACCGGCCCTGGTGTCAGTCCCGACTAGTCCGGTTAAGAGGGGTTCTACTGTATGATTAACCCTTAATCCACGTACTGTATTGGCGGCCCATTTTGTGCATTTTTAAATGTTTTTTTTTTCTTTTCTGAACTTGTTAAGCCCAACTTGTTATATATCATTTCTCTCAGAGAGATCCAAAAAAATTTCATCAATATTGTTGGAGCCAATTTTGAGAAAGTTATAATTTTGGTTTTTTTTTCCTTATGGGTGTTACGACCAAATTTTGAGTTATTAAAGAAATGAAAAAAAATAAAAAATCCTGAGATATGACCAAAATATGGCAATATATGACAGACATCAGACAAACACCACTCTAAGAACTACTTTAGACTCGGGTAACATTGATTTTTGATTCATTACATAACTTTCTTTATACTACGTCTATGTGGAGAAAGTAAAAAAAATGGTGTGTTTTATAGTTATTTGTGCAACTAGTGAGCAAAGTGAGCAATTGCCTCACTCGAGAGAAATCCTTACTCACGAGCCGTAGGCGAGTGAGGAATGGTTTCTCGAGTGAGGCGATTGCACTTTGCACTCGAGTTGCACATTATATTTTTCCTACAGTTACCATAAAACAAATAAATTGGTAAAGAAACGTAACATATTTTTACACAGAAGTGAACTTTTAATATGACAGAAGTAAACAGAAGTGACATTTAATGTGAAAGTAGCATTAATAAATCAGAAACAAAATTATAAAACAAAAAATAATCTCCTTAAAAATGAACACAAACACCCTAAAAGAATTGTTAACCAAAGAATTACTTATAGAAAGACAAATAACACAAGCAAACAGTTAAAAAAATGAAATGGTGGCTTCTGCCGTGACTAGAAGTGTTGTGACAAATACAACAGTACAACAGCTGACCAGCTGATTTACAGCCCGTGCTGCCAACGTATTTCGCGCGCATACGACCTTGTCTGCATGTTACGCGCTCACTATTTCGTGCCTTCACGTTGCAAAGGTAAATCTGGAGTGAGACAAAGTAATTAGAGTGAGACAATGTTAACATTGTCTCACTGATGAGCGAATTGGCCACTTTGCTTTCTCAAATCAGTGAGAGAACATGTACATTGTTAGGTAACTGTAGGAAAAATAAATTGTAAATTTGTACATCAAACAATTGCCCATTTTGTAGTAAAATATTGTTTTCATAGAAACATAAAGATTTCATTCGGTGCCTATTTATTTTAACATACCTTAAATTGCGGAAACTTGTAAAACCTTCGTCACCAAAGTCTAGTCCAGTGGAGACTAATTTGACATCACGCTTCCTCAGTGCGTAGTCTATAACCCACTCATTCTCTTCAGGCTGTCGACAAATAAAGTCAAAGTAACATAAAATTGGTAACATTAAAGTTTAATATTTTTAGTTGACTTAAATATTAGTATAATCTATTTTGTTCTTCTTTGTATTATCTGCTATCAATCTAAAGACTATGGTTAGATGTGTGGCTTGAGAGGGAAAGAAGCCAATACCATGTCCTGTTTTAATTATTCACAACACATCTCCCTGCTTCAGTAACAGATGTCAGCGACATGCTGGGAAGAGGACATAGGATGCACAGATAAGCGCACTATGTAATGCCTTTTTAAATCATTTGATTTATTCTAATTGGCATAACCAAATATTTGTTGATTGATGTGTTGTGTGCATCAGCAATAAACAATTAGAATATTATTTTGGACCCACTGCAATCATTGGATGTTTGACTTACTAGCAGTGGTCCAAAATTAGATTGGCTTAAGGAGCAATACACCAACAACTTGTTGTTGAACGACAGAGCAGATTGTCTGCTCAGGAGGCAAAGATGATTTCTAAACAGACTGTTGATTAGATCTCTTTTATTCATGACGAGGTTCTTCCATGTCAAGCGACGATCCAAGTGGAATCCCAAATATATTAAACTGGTATGAGATTAGAAACAGAAATTTCCATACACGACACAATTAATTGTTCTGTCCTGTCAAAGTCAACGCAAGTACCGATTCACTCAAGTGACAGATATAAATCACTTAAGTTTAATATTATGTTGTTCAAAAATAATTTGAAAAAAATAAGATTCAGAGATTCAATACAACGGAAACATAATTATATTGTTATTTGAAGAACAAGACATAGAGGTAAACATTATTCATGTAGCCACCAGGATTTAAATTATGCTGATTCAACTAAAGTTATATAATTATTATAAACTAATTACCTTAATTTCTCCGTCTAAACAATCCTTATTATTATCCCTATTATTGTTTAGATAGAGAAAATAAGGTAATTAATTTATAATAATTACATAACTTTAGATAGAGGTAAAGTTTATTTTTACATTCAATATTCGTGTATCATGCAGTGAAAGAGATTTTCACCACTAATTTTGCAACAGATTTTCAGCTACAAAACATATCATATTCGATATGCACCCCCAAATTGTGAAGGTAAACCCGAATCACTCTTGATGATGTTGTCAAGTGGAAGCCATCTTGTCATCTAATCCTTACTACTACAATCGTGATTTACTTAGTAACGGCATAAGGCATGATTTAGAGTGGTAAACAACTCTGACTAAATCAAAATATAAAAACTTACATTATATCAAATGATGAATTTTTTTTCTTCTAATGATGGTCATTGCTAACTACAAAGCTGTCGAACTTACTGGACCTCCGTACAGGCAGAAAGTGCTATTATTGTATGCGAGCAATGTTCGTCCATCGTTATGAGACTGAATCATTATTCCAAGTATAATAAAAAGGGGGGAAAAAACACTAATTTCACCTTTACGAGCTCCATTGTTCAAAAATAATTTGTTTTGTTAATTTTTCTTTTTTACCAATACTATAACTTAAAATTTTCCTGGGAATAAAATTTCCAATGGCCAGCAAAAATTATACAAAATTAGCGATTTTCAAGGCTGCTGGACATCCTTTATTTCATATTATTAATTTCACTCTGTAGATAGGAAATAATTACAGTAGAACCTCTGTTAACCGGCCTCGGATTAACCGGTCCTCGTATTAACCGGCCTATATCGTAGTGTACTGGTTGGATGAGAGTTTCCGAAAATAAATTGTAATTGAAACACCAAAGTGGCGGCGATATCAAACGACTTTGTCGATAGCGGTATCCCAATGTTGGCAGCGTAAAAACACCGCGGTACCAAAGTGGCGGCGATATCAAACAACTTTGTCGATAGCGGTATCCCATTGTCGGCGACCTAAAAACACCGCGGCACCAAAGCAGCGGCGAGTCAATCCCGGGTGTCAGTCCCGACTAGACCGGTTAAGAGGGGTTCTACTGTATATAAATAAAAGTATATACTGTATACAAACAAACAAACAAGTGATTAAAACTAAATTAAAATCCAGTGATATTTATAAGATGGAATAGTAGCCGATAATAAAGAAGAAAAAAAGTGTAACAAAAGGAGTACACTGATATTGAGATTGCTGTCTTAGACTTGTGACTGATTGGTTACTTTGTAACTGCAGACTGTTTATAATTAAAATTGAATATTCTGCCTAGTTTCAAAATAGCATAATATGTACAGAAGAGATTAGGCCTACTTTTCATTTGTAAAATTCCACATATGGGCGAGTCTTAAATCACAAAATTAAATTCCATAATTTTTTTTAAAATTTTTAAATCAATGACATTTAATTTTGAACTCTAAAATCTTTCTTAACAGCTCAATTTTGTTGTTATATATCGTATAAAACTGTTCACAAATCAGAATTAATTGTCATAATTTGTTTCTTTTTAAGTTCACATAGCCTATTAAATACATAGCAAAATATATCTTCGTACAACGAATTCAATAGTTACTCCAGTAAAAAAGAATTTTTAATTAAAGGTCATCGCACATGTACAACAAAAAATGTTATCTAACAACTACAGTGCAGGTTTTGCTCAGCTCAATTGGGTTAAGTTGTCTATACTACATAAGCACCAGGATGAATGGCCACAGACATGATGTGAAGATCATGGATATGGAGAAACCAACTGCTGCACAACATACAGCATCCACAACGTTGTCACTTTTAATGAATGCTTCACGACAAAAAATCATAAAATCCCTCCCTTCAGAATGTAACACCTCAGAACTAAGAAGATGGGAACTGTCTCATCAATAGGTCACAAAATTTAGAGAACCAACTAATCTTAATCTGAGATGAATCATCCTTTATCCTTATTCCTTTTCCAACAGGCTTTATAAAAAAAACTGATTGAGAAAAAGAACAGTGTTTACAAAATATTTCACAACTTGTGTTTTTGTGTGTTTTCTTACTTGTGTACTACAGTAGAACCCCTCAAACTCGACACAATGTGGACTTTAAGGTTGTCGAGTTTGGGGGTTGTCGAGTTTTAGGGAACTTTGGTATTTAATGTTTAGGTTTGCAACAAATACTCAAAATTATTTTAAATAACTGTACATTTATTGATTATCAATGATTAAACGTTTATTGCAAAAAAGTCCCTGCCTGACAACAAAAAAATAGTGTGTTCAATCACACATTAAAATTTTCGATCGGTCAAATGAGATTTAAAAAGTGTTGGCCTTGTACAATAGGTTTAGTATACTAAAAAGACCTATCATAATATGCTGTAATAAAATTTACAGTAAAGTCTACAGTAAAAAACAGACAGTCCATTAAATATTTTTAAAGATTAAAACAATTTTATATATATAAAAAAACAGAGCAAAGTTAGCAGTGTTTGAAAAAACTTTTGATTGATCTTTGTTTTTCATTTTCGACTGGACGTCTGGCAGCTTCATCTCGAAGTCGCCGAAGAAAAAGAATGTCCATACCAAACACAGTCCAATACAAATGCTATAAATTGAACTGCTGATCGCATATAATTAAGAGTCGGATCATTTTTCTCACATGGTTAAGACCTTTATTACAAAACTTGAATCATAGTTCTACGACGCTCCGTTGAATTGTTATGACAAAAGACTTGCCGCTTACTTTAATGGAATCGGTGCTAATGACCGGTAGCATCCGGGTGGTTAGGCGCTTGGGTTCACAACAATATGAATGTTTTGACAACAAATGTTTAGGGCTGTCCTGGTCTACCTGGACCCTTTATCTTTAACTTTGGCCTCTACAGTAGGATTAGAAAGTGGCTAGACAAAGGAGCATCCCTCACAGCTGTATAAACAAAAGTAACAAGCCTCAATCTCCGGGCATTTGGCACGCACATGGCGTAAAACAATGCAGTGAATGACCTTGGAAATCCCATGCTCCTTGTCACTGGCCCTGTCGAGTTTGACGGAATGTCGAGTTTGAGGGGGTCGAGTTTGAGGGGTTCTACTGTATTAGGTAATACCAAAGACCACTTTCCAAGGTATGTTTGCGTCTCCATATATACACATACAAAACTTACTTTTTAAGTATTTATGTTAATAAATTTGATTTCATTAGTTTATACCATATTTTCTTTTAAGTTTCTTTTATAACTAAATTATTCCAAATTATATCTGGTAATAAAATTTTTAAATTGTTTAGTACAAAATAACGGCGATAAAGATGTTATTAAGGAAGGAAATGATAGTACAATTGAAAATAAACCTACCCTATTGAGCAAGACCCAATAGTACTCTTGCCTGGAGTGCCACGATTACCAAATTATTTTTCCATTATTATTTTTGCATCTACCTATGTAAAATAATATAACGCAATAGTATTTACTAATTTTATTTACATTTATGCATATATAGTTTCGAGACCGATCGGACCGAAATGCAATTTTTCAGCTTTAATTTTAATAAAAAAAGTTTAAAAAAAAAAAAAATCTAAACGGGCTATTTCATTTCTTTATGTTGGCAAGCTCACTATTTTATTTGTCTAATATTTATTTTATAAATACATATATTCATTTCACAACTGTATTCTTTGTGAATTATTCATTACTAAACCAAAATGTTTTTGTAAAATTTTTAATCGGTCCGATCGAGCCGACAAAAAAGTGAAAATATCCACTGATTTTAATATTATATTGAGTAACCATGGTAACGGTTATTAAAGCATACAATATACTATGTCTAATACACGTCTTTACCCAATCCAGAGAATACCAAAATATGCCGATAGGTTGCTGCACTATCGAACTGTGAGCCACAAAACAAAACATTACGTCAGTGACTTTATCGGTCCGATCGTGCCGTAACGCTGCATGTACATTCACCTTAGTTTCGGTCCGATATGGCAGCTAACGTGTTAATCTACCAACACAATATAACATTTCCTACAAGGACCAAGAAACCAACATTTAGAGGATCCGGTTGTATTATGGGGCTAGGTAAGTACCATGAAGGGCTTATCAACTTGTTCTGTTTTGTGGATGGGTGAATGAGAAAGTTTGTACAATATTTTTGTATAGTTTGTTTCAAAAGAAACCTGTCTCTTCTGCTAGATTTAGTCAAAAGATTAGTTTGATTAAATTTGTTGTCTTTTGTTAGATCCTTTTCATTTTTCCTATCAGGTCTCTCTTGACCAACTCTTGTTCTTTTCCAACCCTGAAGCTATTAGAATATTCGAAAGCTAGGGGGGTCTTTATTTTATGTTCTTTCCTTCTTTTTTTTTTTTTTTTTTTTTTTAATAAGATAATTATGACTTTTAAAACCCTCCAAGCGGTAACTATAAATTTTGCCATTTTTTGCCTTTTTTAATCATTTTGTAAAAAAGTCATAAAAAATAGTAATTTTATTAAACTCAACTTATAAAACATAATTTTTTTTCAGGAAAAGTGCATAGAATTTATTTGTGTAAAGAAAAAAAAAGTTACATTACTATTAGAGTATTCGAGAGCTAGGGGGTCTTTATTTTATGTTCTTTCCTTCATTTTTTTTTTTTTTAAGATAAGATAGAACTTAAAGATAAAACTTTTAAGGGCTTTTCACTCTGAAACAATAAAAAAACACAAAATAAATTTGATTCTCACCAGTACAGAACAAGTAGAGTATACGATAAAGCCACCAGTAGGAGATCTTGCGTTGGTGCAGTCTATAGCCTCTATCAACAACTGCCTCTGTAGATTGTAACACCTCTGTATATCCTGTTGATCTTTGTTCATCTTGACTCCAGGGTCCTTGGATATTACTCCTGTTCCTGAGCAAGGGGCGTCAAGTAGAACCCGGTCAAAACCTTTCATAACCTAAAATCAAAAGACACTACATCAGTCTAGATATTCCATCTAAATATGAACTATTTATATTTTGCAGTCTTTGTTTTAAATATGTACTTCATTTTGTCATGACAGCTGTTTCCGTTTTAGTACCATCATCACACGCTCACTAAACACTAAAATACAATACACATATTGCTTCCATCGCTTATGCCGACACTTGTACACAAATCATGGTTTGTTTGACAACAGTCTTTGTGAACGAGTTGTGAACAAATTTTTTTAACTCTTTCATCTATTTTTCTCATCGAATGTAGTCCTGAACGATGTTCATCTTCAAGAGAAGTTCTGCCAGCCTTGGAACGAGAATACCACTCAAAAACCTGTGTTCTATTTAGGGAATGTTCTTCAAAAGCTTCTCGAAGCATTGCAAAAGTTTCAGTAGACGATTTACCAAATTTAAAACAAAACTTGATGGAAGCTCGTTGTTCGAATTTATCACCCATCATAAAATTTGCAAATAAATGTTATCACATGATTTCAAAACAAAACTCGTAAAACGAACACAACCTTACAATCTAACGAAACTCGACACACTGTCTCATTAGGTATTACGTAATCAGAGGCTGGCATGTCGGTTTGTACAGTCACGTCCAACAGCTATGATGAGTACAGTCCAGGAACTTACTGATAGCACCTCGTATATATTAAGCAAGTTTCTACCAGGAAGGTTGGATCTTGATTAGGTTTTATTATCTATATTGGCCAGAATATCATACAAACAGTTGGATGCAAAGTTAAGGTTACAAACTATCCGGATTTGTTTTGAAGTGCTTGTAAATTTGGAACTTTTCCAATATAACCATGATTTTACCTTTATTCAGTGTACGCAGGATTTTAAGATATTTCCTTATGTCAGTATATTTGTGGTCTTCATTGATCAAGTGGAGCTGGTGAAAATAAACATCTAAAACAAAGACTGCAAGACGTTAAGTAGAAACATTATAATTTGTTATGGACCAAGTCGTAAACAAAATAGAAATTATAAAAATCAATTAAATGTGACTGCTCTTAAAATAAAATCTAAATAATATATTTGATGCAGGTACAAACCATTTCTTTAAATTATTCCTGGAAAAATGTTTAGGACAAGCACCTCACTTAATAATAAAAACTACTTAAGCGAACAAGTAATTTATACAAAAAGTAACAACTTCTCTAGCTTAGGTATATAAAATCTGAAAAAGTTTACAAATATAATACCATATATTCAAATTATATTTTTTTAAAATTATAGATAATAATTTTTTACAATAACAGTGGTTGCAACTTCATAACAATTATATTCTTAAAATGTCAACTACTACTTGTAACAGAAACAAAAATGAGTGTTTATATCTTCCTTTTTTGAAGTCAACGCCACGATCGATTCAGCACTCACGATCGATTGGGCATCGGTATAAGAGCTCATTGCTTGAACGATCGTGGTGTCGACTTCAAAAAAGCAATTTATAAATACTAATTTTTGTTTCAGTTACAATTAGTAGTTTACATTTTAAGAATATAATTGTTATGAAGTCGCAACTGTTATTGTAAAAAAATATTATTTATAATTTTTTAGTTTGTTTTTGAAGTCGGTCTTTTTTTCTCCCCACTATTGACAAAAAGTCGTACGAGTACTGGCTAGTTGACTTAAACACATACTATATGCTTGCATTTTATTCAAATGTAATTTTATCAATATTAAATAAAAATATTTCCAACTAGCCTGTGTCAATCAGGCGCAATTTTGGCATTTTTTTTGCAACTAATAGCCCAAGTACTGGCTTAATCAAGTCAGTAATGAAACGGGACCATCTCGGGAGCATACCCTTTCAAATGAGACCACCCCCAATGAAATCGGTTAAGCCGTTCCGGAAATATACGCGAACATACAAAAAAAATTCAGGTCGAATACAGAACCTCGGTAAAAAATACCTTTGTCAAACTAAATAAAACAATATGGATTAATTGGAAATTTGCGTATCATTTGTTTATATAAAGACTAATACACAAAGTTTTAAGAGTATTCAACTCCCGTTATTTGCTTCACTTGATACACAAACGATCTCACTTTGTCTTATTTGATTTAAATCAATCTTTTAATAACGGCAAGGATCATTTTTATTTTTTGCCAATTATTCCTGAACTATAATATGTTTGTACTTGTGATTTTGCTCAGGAATTTTCATATTTCACTAAAATAGGAAAAAATAAGTAAGCATGTTTTTGGTTCCAAGTCACAATTTAAATAAAATATTTAATTACCTTAGGTCCGTCTTGTGACTTCGTTGTTGATGATGGGGTTACGGCCTCGAAACATGTAAAAAACAATCAACAACGAAGTCACAAGACGGACCTAAGGTAATTAAATATTTTATATAAAAATAAGTAGTCGATTTTGAAAAATTGTATATTTTATAACAGACCCCCTATCTTTTTTTTTATTTCTTTACCATGAACTGAAATTTTTGGAGGGATGTGATACATTTTGTTTGGGTCTTTAATGAAAATATAATTAAATTGTTAAGAGTCAATTTAAGAAAATCATAATTTTGTGGTTTTTTCCCATGGCAGCTACTCTCAAAAAGTTCTGAAATTATGACACAACATGTCTCCAAACACCATTTTCTTGGGGGGACTTGAGAATGGATATATTCACAAAAAATGATTTTTAATCCATCACATAAATTTCTTTATGTAGTACTAGATAAATGTGGGAAAATAAAATCATGGTTAAAGACACACTATTTCAAAACAATGCTTAAAAGATGAAAGAATTTAAAAAAACAAAAAGTCAAGTGTGTTTTTTTCTTAAAAACATTACATAAAAATGAAAAAGTACAAAGAAGAACACATAAGATATACCTAACCTGTGAAAACTTCCTTCCATCGTAAGAACAGATGACGGAGTTGATGACACCTAACCGATGGAAGTTGCCTACAACAGCTTTAGCTCTGTCTTTGTTCACATCGTTTGCAAACAACACACCAGTATTCTTCATTACAGCAGCTGTAAGAACACAAAATAAGTTTTATATTAATTGTAACACATACTTAAGTGGGTTCGATAAATAAGGCACCACTGTCAAACAGAGGGTTTGGAGATAACGGGCAAATACGTGCTATTACTATAATAATCTTTTAAAGTTTCATTTATAATGAGGCTGTGGTGTTACAGCCTTTAACATAACTAGACTAGATTGATACTTGTGGATCTGAAAGCCTCTTGCACATCAACTAAAAGTTTATTCTGATCTCTTTAGGCCAACCCAAGATGACTGGTTCCTATACTTTTTTTAGTACGAGAATTTTATCGCTTTTAAGAGTGTCATTTTCATTCCACCCTTCCCCGGCTGCAAGAGTTTAGAGTTTTTTTCTTCTGTAGCTCGTCGTCTATGAGGATGTGTTTTGCAGACTCACTTGTCCACCCGCACAGTTTTGGTCACCATTGAAGTGATCCATTTTTGTTAGGTGTTTCCTGAAACGCCCATGTCCGGAACTGAAAAACTTGTTTGAGGTGTTCATGTTAAAACCTTTATGGACTTTGTTAGAACTAAGTTAGTTGAGGTATTTGCACATTTTTTCAGCCAGTATAATGCTACCATTTTCGATGTTGCTCTTTTTCATACCTATCGGTTGATTGTGTTCTCAACTGCTGTCGGCTGATATCACACATCAGTTAGGATCCTACAAAGGGGGTCATTGCTTTTTGTTTGATAGGGATGTGAGCTTTCTTATTCTTCTCGATGCCCGGACACCCATCTTACCTGTAGAGACACGACAGTCTCTAGTCCTCTAGGGCTGCAGGTGTTTGAGCCCCATGTATAGTGGTGGCTTTAAAATTTCTCTCACCAAAAGAAATAGGGCAGGTAACGGTCTGATAAGGTCAATCAGTTCCACTTCCACAAATCTGTAATTTGGTGGCAGCTACACACACCAAATTGTCATTTTGTATAGTTTAGTGATCGTTATTGCTACTGCTTCCAATTAAGTCCTAAGATTTACAGACGGAGTTGTGGGCAAGCATTGCTACTCCACCCAGCTCTGTCTGCCGTGACAAAATCCGAACAAAAAATTGAAACCCCCTCAAACTAAATGAGTTGGGACTAACTGTTGATGACTGCCCTAACCTGGCACATCGAGATCCATAATGACAGTTCAGGTACAACGAACTTTGTTGAGGATCCTTCCTTAATGTGATATGACCCAGAATCCAGTACAGGATTACTCGGTTCATTTTGGACAGCATCTTTAGGTTTTCATAACATTCCAAAACCAGCTTGGACATATAAGTATTTAAAAAGCAGCCTACCTGTCAGTGTAAATCTGAATGTGAGTTATACTGTATCCCCATATTAGATTTTTCTGTACACAGCAATTGATGTCATCTCAGCCTGAAATGTTCAAAAACTTTTACTTAACGAATTAAACCACTTAGGGACCAAGAATGTTTGCAATCAGATGGTGTAAATTTTAACGGATATATTGAGAAACATGTTCTCTAGCGGCTTGATTCGTACTAAGTGATGTCGTTTCCCCATTAACTTGTTTTTTCTTTACTAGTTCATAACCTAAAATATTAGTTAAAACCTACTGGCGCGCACTAGTCGTTATAATGAAGTACAGAGACAAATATTAGACAAAGTTGTACAATGTCTCACGTTCTCCAGTGTCGCTATAACATTTGTTCAGACAAAACACATTATCTACTAACCTAAAAACATTCACAATTGGATTACAGGACAGTTTAGTTAATTAGCATATTCATGTTTTATCGAAGGAAGTTCTTTTTTACTTTCTAACATACAGATAATAAACTATAAGGAAAATTATATGAAGGGTAAACAAAAATGTTGAGTTATTTGAAGGTATATTCATTTTAAGGTCCCCAGAGTCCAAATAAGTGGCTTTTGTAATGATGTATGTCTGTCTGTCGTGTGTGTAGTGCTCTACAGTTAAACAGGTGGAACGGTTTTAATTAAAATTAGACCATATTTTGGCCATAACTTGCGGACATTTTAGTACTACAAATTTGGGGTTAGCTGAAAAAAAGAAAATACACAAAATTATGGATTTCAAAACAGCGGTTCTATTGAAATTTTACTAAAAATGCATTGGTCGTGATCTCTCCAAAAATTGTGGGTTTGGGAGTTATCACAAGAAAATTAACAATTGGTAATGGAGTGATTTATATACATTTAGTATGTAATTTCTAAAAATTTAATCAACCAATTCCAATAAAATTTGAGTGCAATATAAAGGTTAATGATCCAAACCAGTCTGCAATATAGTTTGCCTAGCACTCTTGTCGGCTAATAATTTCTACCAGTTATATTTGGGAGTATTTCAAGAAACTAAAATACACATAATGTGTAGCAAAGCCATTTTGTTCAATACTGAGTCTCCCTGAACCCAGTGCATTTTACTAGTTTAAAATAAATTCTGTCCTTTACACAGTCTTTTTATAATATTTTTCTTACCATTTTAGTAGTATTGTTTTTATGTTTTATAAAAATAAAAGTGAATCGTTACATTTAAAGATTTTTGTCATTATGTTTTCATGGTTTTTAAAAGATAAGTGAGTGTGTATTTATCGGCTAATATTTTTACAGGTTAAGTTCTGTGATTATTTTTGTTTATAATTCTTTTAATAGTTTTTTTTAGTAAATTCAAATTGTTGTTAGTGGTGAAGTCTTATAATGATTCATGGTATAAACAAAGTATAATTATTTGAATGAAAAGTTGTAAATCTTTACAATGAATACTGCGGCTGATATTATTCCTTAGTAAAATCTCCCGCATTGAATGGGTTAATTAAATAAGCTGCGGGAGAATGTGTTAGTCCACAAAAGAAGCAAGTTTAAGGCATCCATGATTTATTGTTACTTTTTTACTGAAACTACGAAATTGACATTTTTGGTGAAGAATAGTGTTGGTAGGTTTTAGGGATACAGAAGTGAGAAAGTTTTTGGACCATTTACTTATGTACCATCCCACCCGAGATTAGACGGGTGGGAGGCCGGCGTCAATGGAAGGTAGCTCCAGAGAGGGTCAAAGAGCTAAATGTAAAGTACCCCTTCTTCCATGATAGTTGGTCGTTTAAAGAGGACGCATTAGAGGACTGCAATTACAAGGATGAGGGAGTTCTACCCGAGCTCATGGAGTTAAACATGGCCCGGGGAGAGCTCCCTGCAGAATACGACATCCAACCTCCCAGTCTCAGAGCCTCAAGTATCCTTATCGCAGACTGGGAGGACCTCATGGAAGAAAAGGAGAAAGATCTAAGATCCCAGAGACGCTGGCGGAACAAGAAGAACAAGTGGCACAGGGAGCAGAAGAAACACAAACAAGAGGAGCCTTCACCCTAAAATTTTTCTGTAATTTTTAAATTAAATGTGTTCTTTTCTGTATTAAATTTCATTACTGTATTTGTAAAAGTTATTTGAAAATAAATATACATTCTGGGTCAAGTATGAGTAAACAGTACATTCGTTTCATTGGCCACTGTAATTTCTCACACTATCGTAAACATAATTCAACTCTTCGACAATATACTGCACTCACCTATATGTGAGGCTTTACCACCAGGTGCTGCACACATGTCCAATATCTTCTCATTCTCTTGAGGTGCGAGCGCCATGACTGGTAACATACTTGATGCACCCTGCACATAAAACAAGACATAACCAACTAAATAAGGGAAACTTATTAGTGCATTGTTAGGAAGTAGTGCATAACAATAAAATATTAATTTCTTTAGCTTTTTTTTAAAAAAAAAACTATTTATATTCTAAACAGACACAACAAAATGAAACAAGCGTGCAATCACAGTAACTACTCAACACAATACAATGAAATAAAAGGAGATCCTCTAAATGTAATGCTCAAAAGTTGGTTTCTTAGACAATGTAGAGATAGTTAAATTGTATTGGTAGATCAAGGGGTTTTAACCATTAAAGAACGTTTGTTTAAAACGGTTGTTACACACATTTTCTGAACCTATCACTACTTTCTTCATGTCGGGTAGGCCTTGTAGATGTGATTAATCAGTCTCTACTTGCTTTGGTCGTATCAGTGTCTCAGCCGCAACAGGTCTCGAAGCTGTACACATCTAAATCCACACACTATACTCACTATGCCCCTGCCGGATCTTGTAACTATACCAAAATCACATTTTCTTAGGGGAAACGTTCAAAATAATTTTTGAATAATAACTTCACTTTGTTAGAGGTTGGGTTGCCACCAGTACATGCAGAATTGAAATCTACAAATTTTAATCTCATTTAGTATGTTATAAGTTGAATAACACATGAGATACGGAATACCCCCATACCGAATTTCATGTTCCTATTTAAATTTTTTATTGTGCTTACGTACAGACGACGACAACAACAGACGAATGGCATGTCTAAAACTGAAATTTTCGAGCTATCTGAAATGTCTTGGTTATCTTTTGAGCTATGGAAAAAAAACGGTTTTATTTGACATTAAAAAATTAACTTTTTAGGTTTCCTGTAATTTTTTGTAAAGTTAGCGGTTTCAGAGATATTTAACAATAAAAATTTTAAATGGATTTTGAAAATATACAAAACAATGTTCTGGTTTTTTATACAGGGGTAAAATGTTACGTTACAAATATGTACACCCAATTTGAGCTCAATATCTTTTACATATAAAGATATTAAATGTTTAATATAAAACAAAAAATAGCGATAATTCGAAAACTAAGCATTTCCGGACTTATGTGTATTGTAATTTTGTTTTAATTTTCATCTATAGAGCCTGATAAAATTTGGGACAATATTTTCTAGACACACTGTACACTTTATTTTATTTTAATTTTAAAAAAACTATTGAATAACAAACAATGCATCGACTAAAACATTTTTTGTTTTGTAATTTAATTAGTCATTTTGAATGTTTGAATGGCTGATTTATTTTACAAAAATAATTCAAATTTGTAGTTTTAACACTTGCCATTAATATAATTCTGAATAATTTATTTTTAAAATACATATTTAGTCACTGCTAAATTCGTGCCAAATTTTCGACGGCAGGCTGTTGTCTACTGTATATGTCAATATCATATTTATAAGTTTATTAGTAAGTCAAAATATTCTGTTTCTCATGAACCAACTAGTAAATCATGTTTTACACAGTAATTTAAATTTAAGCTCAGCATAGTTTAAATGTTCACTTCAAATGGCAGAATGAATCAGTGATATAAAGTTAGGCTTACACCAACTCTATTATCCCTTCATCCTACATCATTCAAATCAATATCAAACTTGCTTACAGATAAATAATTGTCCCTTAGTGCCATATTAGAAACTGCTGTTAGGAATTAGGATAGTTTTCGTTCGAAATATAGTCAAATTTCTTTTTAAGAAGCCGCATTGAAAACAATTATTGTAACAGACATGGAAAAATGATGAAATTGTTTACCTTGCAAGCAAGGAAAAAGTCATTCATGCTACAATGATATTTAAATCCTTGGGTGGGAGGAAACTTGGTCAGTGGGCCAATATTAATCAAGGGAAGGTATTGCAGGAATTCTTGAAGATAGCCAGATGAACTTGGCATGTAAAAGCTATCTAGGAGTATTGAGACGTTAGACGAGCAACCACGAGTGGCAAGCAGGGTGAGCAAACTTCGTATATAAAACTTGTAATTATTTCAGAGACAAGTAATTATAAAATATAACGTAGAATCAGATCTGTGAGTCACAACAATTAGTCATTCTGGATTAATAGTAGTAATAAGGATATCGTAGCATTGTAATAAGATAGGAGATGATTATTCTTAATAATAAAGATTAATTGAGTATTGAACCACTGATTTCATTATATTGAAAATTAAGAACTCGGGCAGTTTAGAGGAACAATGGTTACGCATCCTAACACTGCCACAATGGTTAATACCAAAAATAAACTACTTCTACAACAAAATGACACATGATTCTGCATAAAACTAAAAACACATATGATTTATAATAGTACTAAAAATTATCACCAGGTTGAAACACATATCATAGAATCTAGAGGTAAGCATTAGTACGCTACAGGTTAGTTTGCACCACTTCGCGTGACTTTTGAAGGAAAGCTTTAAATTTAAATGTGAACTGAGTTAAAAAATTACGACGAGACAAGTGAAAGGAATGCACATTCAAATTTGCATGAAACCACACACAAGAAATATTGAAATTTAACTTATCAAAATGAAATACCTGCAGCGTCTTTTTACATATGTGGTTTAATGTGAAAGAAAAACAAATTTATGCATTCTTATATATATATATATATATATATATATATATATATATATATATATATGTGTGTGTGTGTGTGTGTGTATGTGTGTGTGTGTGTGTGTATGTGTGTGTGTGTGTGTTAACATGAAATTCAATAGAAGAAAATTGAATGAATCAGCGATACAATTAACTATTAGAACTTACATTTTCAAAATTAAGATTTACAATTTTTTTTTATCAACAAGGATTACGCTTTTATTTAATGAATTTAAACTTTATTTCTGATAATTAAAAAAGATATAGTAAATGAAGGACACATACATATTATTATTTTTTTTCAATATTACAAAAAAATAAAGTCATGACTTATTTAAAAAATGTAGACAGAGTTCATGAAGAAATGAGAGCGGAAAGATTGCTAGCAGCACTGCCCTTTGATTAATGATTTTGTTTGTAACAATTTTTTAAAGAAAGACAAACTCAAGTGACATAATACTATATTAGAAAATGATGTAAATTAAATCAAAGTCCAATATGCACTGATAGTTAACATACACATTAACTAAGCTTTACACTTTAAAACTTTTTGTTATTTCAAATTTGGTTGATCGATGCTTGAAACGTTTTACAGTTGTAGGTTTAAATGTTAGAATACCCCCAAATTCAAACCAGTGCAGTTATACACTTTAAAAGAAAGAAATAACAAAAGTATTACTTTCTTATTTTAAAATGTTGCTAAAATAATAATAAAACAGAGTGTTATTTAGACACAGTAAAATTGAATTTTGTAGATAACAATGAATTACGTTTTAATTAAGTAGAATATTAAATATTCATTTAATATGGATTTTCAATATCTTACATAGCTCAAATTGATTTGTACAGATTTTTATGAAACTATTAAACTCAAATTTATTATTTAGAATTACTTTAAAGAGAATTTTTTATTATAAAATGCAGCGTTTGAACACGAAGTAATTTTTTTTAATTAAAAGTTTGAAGTTAAATTACAATAGTTTTACAGTCAGAAAATAACACTAAACAATTTTTTTGTACTACAAAAAACTGATTTCAAACCACTGCTTGGTTTTATTTATAAAATACTACAAGAGTGAAAAATTTATTTGTCTGGACGAGTTGCTTTTAACGTGTAAAGTGAGCCATGTTAAGTGAGGGCCAGAATGATTTGTATATTTCGTATTAACAGCACCATTCGCGCGGTTAGCGAAATTTATTTAATTAATTTAGCAAGTCAAGGATAAATGGGCATTTTGTGCCCATGTTCGAAGTTATTTTCCAGTGAATTTTGTTTAGGTTTACAGATTTCAAAAGTCTACATTAACCTTTCTTAAGCGTTGAGACTTCTCTGAACTTCCTTGTTTCCTTGCGCACCAAGTGAGTGATCAAGTGATGTACTAGTGGTATTTGTCTGTAGCGATCGCAAGCGAAGCTTTGATTCTGTTTAAATGAAAGAGTTATGCAAAAAGTTTATGTAGCATGCATTATGAAACTTTAAAAGTTTTCCACTCACAGTCCTACATCCAGGGCGGAAGAAGATTAATATATTTTCCCTTTACTTCGAAGGTACACGAGTCAACTTCAACGATGTACAGTTTGTAAACCACTTTAAATAATCGCTTACAAAGGAAACTCAATGTGGTAGAATTCAGACACACTGTTAAAATTCAACTTCATTAAAAACACAAGAACTGTACCTGCAAAATATAATGTCCAGCCAGGTACTCAGGGGTGGCTCCAATAGGAATGCTGGAATTGTAGATGACCAATCCCACTTTGGACCACTTTCCAACTGGGTCAAGATTCACTCCTCGTGCTATTAAAGCCTGAAAAATACACAAGTTTTAGGCGTCCAAAGTCAATATGACAGAAAGTGATTGACAATACTGAAATGAACAAATGCTGTTGTTATTCATTCTAAATTTCAGTCAAACTATATTACAATTTAATAAATGTTTTCTCGTATGTAATTTTTTTCTTGTTATTTAAAGGCGAAAAATATCTCGAAATAATAGTCTTTAAAGGAAGAAAATAACATAAAGATCATCTAAGCCTTGAATAGCATCAAAATTGTAAAATAACAAGAGTTATAGTCCTATTTAAATAAAGCAGTCAGTATCAATAAACATTGTCACTCACTGTTCATATGATACAGACGTGCTACAGTTGATGTACACACACGGCTGCTGAAATCTACCCTGCAGGATCACTAAGGAATTCCATTCAATTGGAATATCGACACGTACGGCACCTAGCGGCAAATATGCAAGACTCCAATGGAATACTTCAAAATTACAAAAATCTCGACTTTCCATCTTCAAATAATTAAATAGGATAATTTCCGTACATCTTTCGCCCACATAATCCATATCAGATCAATTTTAAATTAATTAACCGGTATGAGAAATATATAAAACCAACATGACACGAGCATTCAAAATAAATATATAAGTTTAAAGATTACAGTTTATAGGCCTAGACAAAACAAAATTTCTATATTTGTAATTTTCTATTTTATTTATTTATTGTTATAAGTTAGCACGTCAAAGTGTAATATAAATATAAAAGAGGTGTATAGATTGAAAACAAATATAAATAATCAATCATCTCTAATAACCATTCATATAGTTAGTTGTAACTCCTTTATCAAGTAGCTGTTGCGTGGACATTATATGCTATTACAAGGTCCAGAAGTGTACAAGAAGTGAGAAAGATGACGGTATATGTTGGAAAGAAAGACCAATACAACAACTCAGCTTATCACGTGAACAGTTTGTTGTCTATCACTGAGGGACCTGATAGGAAAGCTGAATGAGAGGGATCTAACCCAAGAATGCATGAAAAAAGTTGTAGATCCCTCGGAATTGAAAGCAAGTACTTACTGTAACCCCCTGAGGGCTTCGTACAACTAAAATTAAAAACATTAATCCACATTTTGCTTAATCCAGACAGCCTTAGAAAAATAATAATGATATTAAAAATTGCTGATAAATGATAAATTACAAGCATATGTTTACATACACATAATAGTGGCGACCATCTGTGATAAGTGGACGTCTTTAAACGGAAAGGAACCAAGCACCATTTTTACGAAATTGAGTTAGTGGTGCTATCTTGTAGAGAGCTATCGAATTTATATGGTCATAAAAAACAGTTGAAAATATCTGTTGTCATTTAAGCAGTAAAAAATAACAAAACAAAAAAGTTAATTGCTGTATCCAGTATGCTGTAATAAACAGAAAGGAACCAAAAGCCATGGTTCTCTTTTCTCATTGGCTAACTGGAAACATCCTACATGGCAAGAGATTAACATTTTTAAGAAGGCCTCTAGAGGCAGACCTTGTTCTTCTGAAGTTATGTTTTCTTCTGACTTGAATCCTCGATGGCCAAATGGCAAAGGAATTTCTAAGCCCAAGATGAAGGACTTGAAGTCTATGCTTAGTTTAATACCGAAACCGTATGTAAAACAGTTCTACAGAAACTTTTTTGAGGATCCCAGTGTAATTGATGATATAAAAGGGTTTAATGAAGATTTGGATTTTGATATTGAGTTTAATGATGCTTAGCCCCTTGCAAATTGTATTTTAACATGTGATATTGACCAACACAGTGGGTACCATAATATGTTTGTTACACTATACAAAAATATCTAAGTTTTGTATGTTAACACAGTTACCTCTTTAATTTATTCAATCCTTACTCTATTTTGACTTAGTCTTACTATAAAGGGTGGCATTTCTATAGCAAAAAGCTATAAAACTAACAGATAATATGGACTTAGTTCCTTTAACACAAATTGACAATTCAACAGCTCTTTTAAACAGAAAGGAATCAAACACCATTTTTCTTAATAACTATAAAAAAACACCTCCATTGCCATGACAACTGTTGATTTTAATAGGAATTTTAGACTCACAAAAGAGTTTAACCCTCATTTTCTCAAAACTGTACTGATGGCGCTTGGTTCCTTTCCGTTTAAAGACGTCCAAGTAGTCTATATACTTTGATTTACCTACTTTCACAACCCCTCCAGTCTGGTTGGAATTACGCCCATCACAATCAGTCAGTGGTTCTGTTTGTTATGCACCACACATTGTCTTACATTTCAATGTGTTTTATTTAATGCACACATATGAAACTTTTATATTATTGTTTTATTTTGTGGGCTGCGATGTCGTTGAGTAAACACAAAACTCTTCACAACACACTATGCATCATACAACACAATTTATATATTTGAATAACAAACTAAACTTGCATTGTGTAATAAACACACCCTCGGTATAATCATATTTGATTAAAATAAGATTTTTTAACAACGGCAATCAAGGTTCATTTTCGAATGTTCCAATTATTCATAAACCGTAATATTGTTTAACTTGCGATTTTGCAAACAAGTTTGAGTCGTCAATCTTCACATTTCCCTAAAATTTGAATGATTTCAGTACAGCCGATTTTGGGAGAATCATAATTTAGTTTTTTTCTTATGGCAGCTACTCACAAATTTCAAGTTAAAAGAGACTTGAGATATGATCAAAATATGCCTACAAACCAAATTATTAAAATCTATGCATTTAGACTACAGCATTGCAAATACAACAGACGGTCTCAAGAGAACTTTTTGACTCATCATATAACTCTCTTTGTCCCAGTGGAAGACTAAAAGTGTTGTAAAAATGCATATATTTTTTTATTTGGTGATTGTAGTTTCCGCAAGACACTCTTTAGTCTGGTGGAAATCACCCCCTCTCCACCTCATCACCCAGACACAGAGGTCGTTTCATTTGTTGGATATCTGCCTCAGGTCATATTCATCTACATAACTATCGCTCCCTGAACACAAGTTAATATTATTCATCATCCCTTATCGTTAAACTGACTTTATTTCAAACATATCTATACCGTAAATCTCATGTGCAGATATTATCAGTACTACACAAAATGTACGATCCGTTTACCTGAGCAAGATCTCTTCTCCTCGTCTTTAGACTGTTGGTTCTGATAGTGAGAGGCCTTTGTGTTTCACTCGCTTCCAAGAAGTCCATAAGTTCAGTTAAAGGAAACTGTTGTACCAGTCGGTCTATAAGAAATTCATTGTAACTGAAATACATGGCCAAGTCTTTCTTTAATAAATCTATGTAGTCGGTCCTCGATCTGAAACAAACAAACAGCTTCAGTAATAAAAAAAACAAGTTGAATGGTATTTAATCAGCCCCATCATACAATGTAATACAAGCAGACCCTCTAAATGTAATACCTGAAAGTTGGTTTCTTAGGCTTTGTAGGAAATGTAAAATTGTATTGGTAGATCACGAGGTTTTATCCAGTAGAGATATACAGTTTTTATAACCTTGTATTCGTATATCATACTTTCTTCATGTCGGCTATGCACTAACAGGTATCATAGATGTACACTCATTTCATTTGTGTTAATCTCCCGGCCTCACAAAGCTATACATATGTGAAGGAGCCTCCACTCGCTAACCTCATTTCGGTGACTCAACCCTGCCGGATCACGTAACTATACTAATAAATTTCATAATTGATAAATAACTTGGATAACTGTCAGTGTACAGTTGTGGGTTTGATACCATTACAGAATGGAAATTTACTAATTTAGTCTGTTATAATTTGAACAACACAAGTGATATGGACAAAATACTCTTTATTATGGCCACCATTTTGTCATTTTAAATTAGATTTTTCTGAATTTCAATAGGGTTCTACGAGGGCTATCATTTTTTCAACGATGGGATATGAAATAAAAACTCGTATAAATATAAAAACTGTTTTATTACTTAATTTTTTCAACGGTTAAGTATCGTCAAAGTAATTTTCGACATAATAACCGTGAAGACTGAGGCATACCGACGCATGAGTTTTAATATTCTCTTCATAGAGGGCTCCCGACAGCGAGTTGAAATAGCTCTTCAAGCGTCTTGAAGTTCTTCGATGGTGTGGAAGCATTGTCCTCCAAGTCCTAAAAATAGATGAAAATCACTCGGCGTCAGGTCTCAACTGTATAGGCGAATGATCAAAAACTTTCCAATAAAATATTGCAAGAAGCTATTAAAGCAGCATTATGGGGTCATGCATTTTCACGAATCAGAACAACTCAAGAAGACAGCATCACTCATCTTTTGTTCTGAATGGCACTCCATAGTTGACATGTCTGACAATACACAGTTGGCTGCATATAATCCACGAGCAAAACACCTTTTTGGTACCAAAAAACAGTAACAATGACCACTCTGTTGTCGAACATTTGTTTTAATTTTTTGGTTTTTACGAGGAGATTGTTTGCATCCACTGTTGAGACTATTATTTCGTTTCTGGATTGTTGTAGCAAATCCAAGTTTCATTTTTTGTCACAATTGATTTAAAAAACTCTTCTCCCTCCTCATCATAATGTGTGTGAAAGGTTAAGGTTGATGCCAACACTTTGTTTTGTGATTTTCAGACAGTATTTTGAGAACCCATCAGGTATAAAGTTTCGGTAGCCCATATGTTTCGTTACAATTGTGCAAAGAAAAGACCAAAGTTATACATGACCGACCGAGTACAATATGTCCATATTTCAATGGCATTATTTAATCTAATTAACCTCAAATATGGAGTCCCTTTAGGATCCATCTTGGGACCAGTATTGCTCACTTTATACATGAATGATCTAAACAATTATGTTGACAACTGAATACAGTACACTAATGACACAATACTCAGTTTTAAGACTCATAATTTAGATGACGACATTTATCCGAAGAAATATAACTTGTCGATATTTCAATGAACACAATCTTGGAGTTAACCAGAAAATAAAATATAGTTTTAAATCTAATCAGATTGAATTCAAGCCTAGTGTAATGCTTAAGGATAACATACTGGAGCCAGTAACCTAAGTAAAATATCTTTGAATCAGTAATTAACTTGGGAGGATCACATAAACGAGCTGTGTGTAAATAACTAAATTCCGTGATCTTCCCCCTACAAATGTTAACACAGTACTGTCCATTGAAAGTTTTGAGGATGGCATATTTTAGGGTCTTTAAGTTGCAGAAACAAAATAGAAGAATCATGGATTGTTTGAGCCCTAAGGATTCTTGCAAATAATTCATTTATAAGTTTGGGTATTTTAACCCTACAGTGTACTTACATCCTTGAAGTAATTTTACGAGCCAAACTGTTCGAAACAACACTCGTAACAAAGGTAATTTCTGTGGAACTGCATCTAGGTTAACTTCCTTCAGAAACACTACATTTGAAGCAGGAGTTGTTTTGATGAACAAACTCCCAAATGAGTTTAGAGAAATTATAGACATAAAATTGTTAAGTTAAAGATAACCAAATTGTTGAGGGTCAGTGTATTTTACTCAGTTGATGAGTTTCTTGATAGCACTTTTTGTATTCTTTCAGCCTCTTGAGCAACTGAACTAATATTTTTATAAAAATAGATTAATTTTCATATATATAAAAAGAAAAATGTTTTTGTTGATTAATACACTAAACCTTCGATACTTCGACAATCCGCATACTTCGACACGGGCCATGACTACGTGACAGTAGACAGGTGTCCGCAGTGTCCGGGCGTGCGAGCATGAGCCTCTCCACCCTCCTGTCTCTCGATTCCAACAAAGCAGTAGAGATCGAGTCAGTATTGTTTGAACCGTTCAGGAAGTTAGAAATGCTTTTGTTTTGTAATATAGTACAGTAGTTTGTGTAAAAGCTGTTCTTTGTTGTTTACTGAACTGTATTTCTTGGTTTGTGTTGTTGTTTATTACTTAGATTTTAGGTTTAAAAGTTTATTTTCTAAAATGCAAAAGATGTTATGTCACAATGGATATGAAATTAGTTGCTCTACAAAGAATAGATAAAGGTGAAAGTGTAAACGAAGTGACGAGTGAGAATGTTAGCCTATCCACAGTGCTTGGATGGAAGAAGATGAGATCTGATATCGAGTCGTGGTGTGTGAAGCGATTGTGTTCAAAATCGATAGGAGAAAGAAAAAGTATGAAAAGTTCGGAGTACGAAAAAGTAAGTGAAGCACTTTATCAATGGTTTAGAATAGAACGGGAGAAAAGAACGCCTATCTCAGAACCGATGCTTCAAGAGAAAGCTTTAAAATTTTATAATGAGTTTAAAGAAAAGGGAGAGACTAGATTCACCCTCAGCACTGAGTGGTTAGACAGATGGAAGCAACGTTATGGAGTAAAACAGTTGAGCATCTGTTGAGCAATTGTCGGCAAATCCAACTAGCGTAAATGAGTTTAAGTTAAAATTTCAGACTTTAGTTGATCAAGAAGGACTTAGTGGGAGAAGAAATATACAATTGTGGCGAAACAGGCCTAAATTTCCGAATGCTACCAAACAAGCAACCAAGTTTAGCGCTCAAAATAGAAAAAGCTACAGCTGGTTATAATAAAAAGTAAAGAAAGAATTACTGTTTTGGCCTGCAGCAACGCAACAGGTATGCACAAACTAAAATTAGCTTTCATAGGTACATCAAAAAAAACCCTGAGCGTTCAAAAATGTTAAGATGAGGGATGATAGTTTTGATTTATCTGTTTGGTACAACAATCAATCTAATGTTTGGATGTCAGAGGGTATTTTCAATGAGTGGTTTGTTAGGAATTAGGATAGTTTTAGTTAGGAATATAGTCTAAGTTCTTTTTAGGAACACAGTATGACAACAATTATTGTGACAGACCTGAAAGAATGATGAAATTGCTTACCTTGCAAGCAAGGCAGACGTCATTGATGCTACAAACACATATAAACCCTTGGGTGGGAGAAAACTTGGTCAGTGGGCCAAGATTAATCGAGGGAGGTGCTGCAGGAATTTTTGAAGATAGCCAGACGGACTTGGCGTATACGAGCTACCTAGGAGTTTTGAGACTTCAGATGAGCATCCATGAATGGCAAGCAGGGTGAGCAAACTTCGTGTCTAAACCTTGTAATTATTTCAGACACAAGTAAATAATAAAATATAACGTAGAATCAGATCTGTGAGTCACAATAATTAGAGTCATTCTGCATTAATAGTAGTAATAAAGATATTGTATTATTATAATAAGATAGGAGATAGTCATTGTTAATAAAAATTAATTAGTATACTGAACCACTGATTTGATGATATTTAATTGAAAATAAGAACCCAGGCATAGCTTAGAGAGCCAACCATAACAAATGGTGCATCGGCCGTGATTTTAGTTTTTACTAAAAAGTTTTATAACCATTTTATAAAATGTTGAGTTTTGTTGAATTCTTATCGGTCATGGGTTTAGTATTTACTAAACACTTTATTACTTTATTTAATTATTTGTTGATTTTATTAATTGAATGTAGACTTGAAGTTGATTTACTTGATAAACGTTAAAATGGAAAAATTTGTTATAGACAATTAATTTATCTGTATTTAGTGTTTTGTTTCGTTATTTTAAAATTTATGAAAGATTACTATGTTATGTTAATTGTTTAATTTGTTGAAAAGTTGATTTGTAAATAGTTATTATAAACTTTGAGAGAAATATTATTAAGTTTTGAAGTAACATTTATATTCAATTTGTTCTACGCTTTTAGGTTGTCAAATGTTTGATATTTCTGAAGATTATTAATCCCTTTTGTGTAAATGTATTTAATCTGTTGATTTAAGAATTATTTATTTATTATACAGTTTGAATTAATAAATTTTGAATGTATATATATGGTTGTTATGCATTTTGAAACATTTGATATTGTCAGCGTCTATAGTAAATAGTTTAAATTAGTCTTGTATGTTTCATAAGCATTGAACTGCAAGAAATACTTAGGTCAGGTTTATTGTGAATGAAGTGTAATGTGAAGATTATATAACATGCTGAGTAGGGAAATTCTTTGGAGTTTGAGTGTTTATTTCAGCATACCTTTGGCAAGGTGTGTAGTGTGAATGCTGATTATTTTACAACAAATTAAGGTGTTATGCGATTTCTATGGCAAATAATGGTTTACGACGAAAATTTAGACATGCTAAACCAGGTGCAATTTATCACAAAATGTAAACCATTTTAAGAAATCGCATAGCTATAGAGAATTTGTTCCACTCATGATAAACAGTTACATAAATGGTGTGTCAACAATTCACATTACACAAGGTCGCGGCGGTTAGATCATAGACTGCTGACAAGTCATTGTTGATTATTTACATTGCTTCTTACTTATTGCGTCAAAATTCTTCTCGGAAATAGAATTCACAACTAACTTGACATACATTTTTATCTTGTTTTCGGTGAACTAAGTAGCTGAAACGGATATTTATGGGTGTCAGGTGTTGAATTTTTCTTTGTTTGTGTAGGAACACCAATAAAAAATAAATAAAATAAAATAAATAAATTTTTCTAAAGAATGCATAGTTTAGGTTAAAATTATAAATATTTTGATTGTATGTGAATATAATTAAAAGAAAGTTAGTAAACATTAAGATTTAGATAAATAGGGAATAATAAATAATAAACATGTTAGGATTTACTAAAATAAGAAGTTTAGAAGGCAAATTTGAGGTTAGATTGATAAATTACTAAGGTTTAAATAATGTTAAAGTTTTTACTTGGAATAATTAAATAATAATAAAATGGAACAATAAAGTTTAAAATATTGAAGTATCTGATTTGAAATATTGATATGATTAATAAATAATGTAATTTTAAGGTAATTTGAGTAAATTTGAAGTAAAATAATTAAAAAATGAAATAGATGAACAATATAAGTGGAGGTTTAAAGATAAAATGTTTTATATAAATGAATTGTCAAGAGAGTTACTTGTGCTTAATGGACATAATTGGTTTGCTGAGAATAATGATAATTTAGAATCAAGGTTTTTTGAGATAGTAAGATTATATATATTTTTTAAATGCAAATAAAGTAATATGAAGAGATATTTTAGGTTAATAAAGGAGATATGGAGTTTACAGGAATATGATAGGGTAGTGTCAAATAGAAAAATGAAGTCTATAAAGAGGTTTTCTTTGGAGAAAGTAATTTGGTTGCATTGAAAGGTAGTTTTTTAAGTTTACGAGGTTTCTTCGATGATATATGAATTTGCGACGTTTTATTGAGGTTAAAGAGGTTTTATTATGAGGTTCTACGAGATTTACGACGAAATGTGATAGCGAGCCAAAGGGGCACTATACACATAAGGTTTTATATGAGTTTCTACGAGGATATATGAGTTTTTATTGCGACGAAATATGGCAGTAACCAAATAGTTCTGCATATAAATAATAACAATGTAGTTTTTTTTTTTATAAGGAGTCGATGCAACCTGGTTATTAAGTCATGAGAAGCCTATAACAAGATGAGTTTTGAGATGAGATACTATGATGTAATATTAATGTAAAAGGAGTTTTTGAAGACAATAGGTGATTTTTTTTTATTTTAAAAGGTAATGATATAATTTGAAATGTATGTAATTAAAAATGAAGTTTGTTTTTGTAATAAATAGAGTTTTGAGAGCATATTATCCCAGCAAACCAAACAAGTTGAGAATTTTTTTAATGAAAAAGGAAGGTTCATGAATAATAATAACTTAAGTAATGAGCTTTTAAAATAAATGATAATATAAGTTTGTGATTAATGTACAATACAGAATGACTCTAACCAGGGGGGTTGAATAGTGCAATGATTTTTAGACACAGAGGGTAATAATTTTTTTTTAAATTACAAGGAAATTAAAACATGACGTTTGCTCAATGGCAGCAACCCGTGTGTAGGACTGTTTTAAAATTGATAATTAATTTTTTTCTGTTACTGCTTGATAGTTTCAAGGCTAAGTAACATGTTGGCAACTACGAGGCTATTCTCAGAACCACATTCAACTGCTGATTCACGTCATGAAGATGGAGCTGATGGGAAGGATAAATTGGCAAGGTGGCAGCAAATAATTGACATCATTGAATTTGTAATAATGATTGTATTGTTCATGGTTTGTTATGAATTACTATGTATATTATGGTATGTGTTTTAACATATCATGTTAAACTAAATTTAAATTTCAGAACACCAGTGTGTTATATAAATAGTATGTTTTGAAAGTATAAACATTAAAAATGTGACATAAGTTGTTTTAGAATTATGAAAATTGTTACTAATTGTAAAAATTTATTTTATTTTTGAGATTATTTGTATGAAGTATATGTATGTCAGTTGTGATGCAATATTTAGGTATAGTGGTGATGTATTTTTGTATATTTTTTTTTTGTTTCTATTTTGAACGGCTAAAGTGACATGTTTGTTTTTTTTTTAAAACATCGAGACGATGTTTAGAGGGCGCCGGTGATGTTAGGAATTAGGATAGTTTTAGTTAGGAATATAGTCTAAGTTCTTTTTAGGAACACAGTATGACAACAATTATTGTGACAGACCTGAAAGAATGATGAAATTGCTTACCTTGCAAGCAAGGCAGACGTCATTGATGCTACAAACACATATAAACCCTTGGGTGGGAGAAAACTTGGTCAGTGGGCCAAGATTAATCGAGGGAGGTGCTGCAGGAATTTTTGAAGATAGCCAGACGGACTTGGCGTATACGAGCTACCTAGGAGTTTTGAGACTTCAGATGAGCATCCATGAATGGCAAGCAGGGTGAGCAAACTTCGTGTCTAAACCTTGTAATTATTTCAGACACAAGTAAATAATAAAATATAACGTAGAATCAGATCTGTGAGTCACAATAATTAGAGTCATTCTGCATTAATAGTAGTAATAAAGATATTGTATTATTATAATAAGATAGGAGATAGTCATTGTTAATAAAAATTAATTAGTATACTGAACCACTGATTTGATGATATTTAATTGAAAATAAGAACCCAGGCATAGCTTAGAGAGCCAATCATAACAGGTTCCACAAACAGAGTTTGTTCTTGAAGTTAAGAAAAACTTAAAATCAAATAATCTTCCAAGGAAAGCAATTTTGATTCTTGATAATTCAACGACTCACCTAAGTATGAAGGTAATGAGTTTACTGAAACCATTGAAAAATAAGAGTCAAGCAATAATGAACTCGCTGTTTTGATGGAGATAATTCCAGGCTGTGAAGAAAGTGAACAGACTCCAGGTTAAACAATCGTCACAGTATTAAAATCACTGTGACAGTATTAAAATCTTCTAAAAGATGACCAAGAAAATACTCCACATCCAAAACTAACACATAGCAGAGGTGTGAAGTTCATCGAGCTCAATTTTTACATGAAAAGGGAGCGTCTGTCATGGATATTCTTTTCCTTTGACGGCTCTGTGATGAAGCGTCACATAGAAGAAATCAAAATGAAAAACAAATTAAAATAACCAAATATTTTGTACAGTAAGTTGTAAATATTTTGTTCAGTAATAATGTAAGTTAACGAGTTACTTTTACTTTTGTTTAATGTTACAGTATTCATCAAATTTGTGCAATTTTCTTATAAAAGTTGTGTTTTTAATGCATCCTATGTTGTTACTGTATGTCCAACATAGTTCGACATTTTGATACTTCGACAACCCCTAATACACAAAGTGTCGAACTATCAAAGTTTATATAAGATGTTGTTATATATTTTATTGTAGTTTTTGTATTGTAAATTTGAAGCTTGTTGTGCAGACTGTGTTTAACAATGAAGATAACAAAACAAAGTTTACAATGCAGATGCACCCCGAACCCTTACAGCTTGATACATATGTATGTTGCAAAAATCAAGCAAAGAACACACAAAATAATGTATTAATATGTGAAAGATTAGTATTGCATGCAGGCCACTATATGAGATACGGAAAGAACCAAGTGACCTATTATGGATTTATTAAACGATTTTAGACATTTGCTGCCAAACCTTGCTACAGAAGAATACCTATAATGGTTTGATATGATGGAATCCCTATTTTGTGGTTGGGGTTGTTTATAATTTGAAACTCTGTTTCACAACTCCTTCACTGTAAGAGAAGTGACCCCACTACCAGGGACATAGTAAAGAAAACCGTCCAATAACTAGGCAACCATGATTCTGACATTTTAGTTTGTAAGTAAATTAGTTAGTAACAAAAGAAAAATGTAATTTTGTTTTATGTAATTTTTAAAAAGTACATAAATATTAGTTTAAAAAAAGGTTTTTATTTCAAACTCTAGTCTCACCTGTCTTTGTCTCTAAATTTTTCAAAATTTGACAACACCATTAAGTTGTCTCTAATCCTCTGTTCTACTTCTGGAATGTTTAACGTTGTCTTATCGTCATCTGAAGGGAACGCAAATACCTCCCTTGTGTTTATGTTTAACTGCAACTCTTCTTCTGCAAGTTTTCTATAAAATAAAATCCAGAACGGGTTAGTTTTATCTATACAAAAATAAAGCAATTATCATTAAAAACACTTCCAGATGTGTCTTTTCATAAAAAAACTAACTTGTTAAATACTGTCTACAGAATATTACGCTGTCACATATTTAAAGCATAACAATAAATATAGTTTATAAACTAGCCGGTAGGTGGCAGCACAACATAGAAATGATATATAGGTGTAGACTAGGAACC
Source organism: Aphrophora alni (assembly GCA_963513935.1). NCBI lineage: Eukaryota > Metazoa > Arthropoda > Insecta > Hemiptera > Aphrophoridae > Aphrophora > Aphrophora alni. Next base: position 41,249,191 of record OY740776.1, read on the forward strand.
ATTTTGTGAATTTAGTTGTAACGCAATTTGTAAAAATTGTCTTTCCTTGGCAAATCTGCTGACTACAATAGGGATCTGCGTAGGACTACACCCGAGTTTGTAGGACTTGAATCGGCAATAGGGATAGATATCTGTGTGTGTGTGTCTGGTCAGAATAGCTTTAATAGTTTGGGTTCTCAGAAAACACCACCAAAGATAGGATAGTCTTAAGGGTATTCCCATAGTAAATTACTATCGATAGAAGTTCTTTCGGGTAGATTTGGAGAGACAGTACTGACCGTAGGTAGAGGGTGACTAAATCAAATCACAGAACTTATTACGGGACATTGTAGTCTGAAGGTACACTTGCATTTGATACGAGTATACCATGAGAAACACTGTGTAGACTATGCACGAGTTAGGTGAGCAAACCACAGGCCACATAATCTATGAATGTAAGGCTCTTGCTAAAAAGAGGTATAAGGTGTTTGGCTTCCAAACTGCATGAACTCTCGTTGGACAAACTAGTGACTGGACTACTACTGTAAAGAGGATAATCTACTGAACTAGAATTAAAAGACTCCATAATATTCCAATGTTCGCAATGCCTTTTACCCTCTCCTTACAATCTAATCTACTCCATAAAGTTTAATCAGTGTACTTAAGAGAATTTTATTACTTTTAGACACAATTAATTGATACGGCCAGCACATGATTTTTCAATGAGATTAGGGAAAGATGTTAAATTTGAACTCAGCACCTTAAAAACAAACACATAAAACCTCTGCACAAACTTTCTCACTCATCTATCCCCATAAATCAAATAAAAATGAATGAATTACTTGTAATACCTAAAAAGGGTTAATTTAATTTGAATAATAAAAGTAACAGGGAATCGTTTAGAATCAATTTGGGAGGGGGTAAACGAGATGAAAACATGACTTATAGTATACTTCAAAATAAAGAAAATTAAATTAACATAGATTTCCAAACTCAAATAAAAAATAATGTATAGAACTTTAGTTACAATTAATAATGATTAATTAGATAGTGTGTGTTATGAAAAATATAGACAAAAGACTTGTTGTCAAGTGAATATATTTGAATAATGTACGTAACGAGATGTGAATATTAATTAACGCAAACACAGCGAGATTTGAGTAAGAGTCCGTGTGGGAAAATCTGTAACCCCTGTACCAATAGGATATAGAATTCCAGCATGCGGTCTTCAGTCTTAGTTGGGAAGTTGCAGGAACAAGGTGTGTTCTAATAAAGTCTTAGTTTAGGACCTGACGAGGTCAGACCTGTAAAAGTTGGTATAAAGGTGTTTTAATAAAAATGTAAAGTATATAAATGTCAGTCTTGTTAAGAGTCCCAGTTAGTGTTTGGAGAGGAGAATTGTATTTAAAGTGTTAAAGAGTCTGAGTAATGAGCCGGCATGAATCGTGCGTTAAAGAACAAAGACAATTGCGCGTCGCATTTCACATAATAGACAATTACGCGTGTGAAAGTAAATGACAAAATGGTGAACAATTTCGGAGTGTTTAATGAACAATAAAACTAATGAACATTCTAAACATAAACTTTAATCGAAATTAGTGAACACTCGCGGAATACGGTTGAGATGATTCATACGGGTAAATTAGCACGTGCAAAGAAAGCCAGAGTTCTCATCGAAGTCGACGATACAAAGGACCATAAGTGAACTTTACCTCAAAAAAGGATTGGTAACAAATGTGTTATTTAACACATAGAATGTAATATCTTTATTGTACAAAATTTAAATGTTTCATGTTTTAATTTTTATAATTTAAATATATAAGTAATTATATTTTTTACATAAATAAATAATAAATGTCTACTGACATATAATTTTTTTTATAACGTAAATTCAATTTTAGTAAACAGATATCTTTGATCTGTTAAGATTAATAAATGATTTTTTTCAGTTGCAACGTAAAGATAAATTCAAGATTTAAAAATAGAACTTCTTCAAAGGCGATTAATAATAAACTTAACTAGGATGTTAATTATAGTTGATCTAAATGACTTCCTTATGATTATAAATGTCAATGTATAAATATTCTGCTAATAAATTCATGTCAAGTTTTCAGAAAAATAAGGATTATTCATTTCACCAGGTAAATCACTGTGAGTACACTTTCAAAAGAACCTACACCCTGAGATTTAAATAAGTAAATTCATTTTTTCTAAATTGGTATGCGAAAGCAACCTGACGCCCATAAATGCTGTGCAAAATTTTAATTAAGCAATAAATAACTTCATGCTCTCTTTTTTCAAAAATTAAATTAAATAACATAAAACCCTCATTATATTAATTATTACATACTAATCGTCATCAAAAATGTAAATTCGGTAGTCGTCAATCAAAAAGTAAAAATAAGCTTTGGAAAAACATTTTTACATTTAAATAAGGGCCTAAGCTTGTTTCGCTTAAACTATGAAAAACACGGCCTCGCCATAAATCATATTTCATTAAAATCAAGCTTTTAATGGCGGTGATGGGTTAAATTTTTGTCAGTTATTCCTGAACTATAAAATATTTTTACTTGAGATTGTAAACACCAATTTGGGTCATTAACCTTAATATTTCATTACAATTTGAACAAAATTGGTAGAGCTGATTTTGAGAAATTTTGTATTTTATAACAGTTGAAAAAAAGATTTTTTTAAACTGATAACTCGCAAACCTATATTTTCAACACATTTGGGCTATATAAGCACTGCACATACAACAGAAATCATTCACAAAACCACTTTTTTGGAGTCAGGGGGCCTCCAAATGGATGTCAATTTTGACCTATCACATAACTTTCTCTGTACTATGTATAAAGAGAGTTGTGATATCGAATTTTATAATACTCTAAACAATTATAATTTTATAATTATAAGAGAGTAAAACAATTGTTTTACTCTCTTCCCTATTGTGAGAGAGTAAAAAAATTTTTTTTTAAAACAAACTTTTTAAAACTGTTTTTTTCTTACTAAACAGTAAAATAATATTCCACTCACTCCTCTTTTTCTTTCTTCTTTTTTAATTTTTTCGATGCTCTCTCAATAGGTAACATATCCTCATCTTCATCGCTGTTGTCATCGCTGTTGTCACCACTGTTGTCATCACTACCTTTGTCACTATCACTGTACTCTGTCGTGCTTCCTCCATCCTCCTCTAGATCGTCTAATTTTCCCACCTAAAATAAAACCGAATATTGTCATATATAATGGTTATTTACAATTTTATTTATAAAACGGTAATTATCTAAATATTTACAAGGATTTGTCCTGATTGACTGATTCTCAAATTCCTTGCCCTAGAAACATGAAGAGTTTATTCTAATCCACAACACAAGGACTTACTAAGAATTTAGAAAATCCGTTCTAATAGGTCTACATAAAAAGTGAATCGTGGAACATTCAAAGGCCACATTTAAAGGATATAACTGATCTGATTTTGAAAAATAGACTTTTTACCAATAACTCACGAACCAGTATATTTTGAAAGCTTTTGTTTGAACCAATATGTTTTGTTTGAATATTTAATTCTACACTTTAGCAAAATCATGAGTGCCAATGATTGAGTAATAAAAAAAAGTTCCGGGATACAGCAAAAATATGACCAGATATCAAATTTGATCAAAACTAGTCCATACGTTTGGACTATATAAAGCATTGTATAAACCAGTTTCAAAAGGATACAGTTTTTACCAAAAATCTGTACACAAAATAAAAAATATATATCTATTTCTATTCACATACTCTAACTATGAAATTCACTAAGGATGCAGATTTTGCTTTTTTAAAGAAATTAGGATTCATGTTTTTCTCAATGGAATTAACACAAGACTTGTATTTTTCTGTGTCGATATGTTTTATCATGTTCCGTCAAACTCCATGTGAAACAGTAAAATGAAACCGACAAACACTGTAAACAGTTTTTTTTTTTTAATTCTAAAATTGATGGAAACTCTTCCACAAAAGATTTTTTTTTAAACACAATCATATTTTCTTTAAGCCATGATATACACTACACAACACAATATCAATCCTACTATAATTAAACTTTCATTAGACCAAAAAACTTTAACCAGAAAACACAACATTTTGTAATTTTGTAATTGAATCTGTAGAGGTTTCCTTTGTGCGCAGTTCAAAATTTAGATGCTAAAAATAGCCTACCGACTTTCTCTTTCTACAAATTGTGGCCCAGCCAAGGAGCCCACCAAATAAAAACTATAATAATTATAAATTAGGATGTAATGGGAAGGGATTCTAAATAATAAAATATCAATTGGCACTTGCAATTTTGTTGAGCAGTGCAAGATTACGTAGAAGGGGGGGAGAGATAATGGGTGGAGGGCTTGAACCAACGAGCCGAGCGAGTCTGTTCCGAGAGAAGGAAGTTGAACGGCAGACCGCTATGGGACGAGGTCAGTCCATTTTTCGGCCACGTGCTATATAATTAACCGGTATGCTTTTCGGCCACTATTAAGGCTTTATCTAGTCGTTATGTCTTTTATCTAAATTATAATTATTTCTGTAATCTTCTAATTCGGCGCTAAAATAAAAAAAGAACATTAAATTTAACTTGCGTTGCGTGCGTTCATTAGCGTCCTAACCCAACTCCTTGGCTCATCCTGACAAGATTAAGCTAAAGTGTACGCGGTCTCCAGCCAGCCGGAGCTTCCAGCTGGTCACAAAATCGACACGACAGCAAACAAATGCATACGACAGTTTGTGGTTGACCTTGAATCTACGCTAACTTCTTATGTACAATAACTAGGCCTAGGATAAGGGAAAAAATAGTAGGAACTGTTTACTTAAGAAGCGAAACAATTGTCTAAATATTTTACTGGGAAAATGTTTAAATGAATCAAGCTAAGAATGCATTTACTTTTTTCTTACTGGTACTTATTGTTAAAAGCCAAATTGTGTTAAAATACAGAGAAACTAATTGCACATACGGAATGTCGGAGATTACTTTCAAAATGCAGAGTCTCCACCTTAAAATTTGGTAGAGTCATGTTGGGAACTTAAATTAAATCTATAACCTAAATAAAGGAACCAAAGACCTGAGCTGTCAAAATTAAGATTATATAAAAACATGATCAAAACTATTATGGGTTCCGTTAATAAAAACTAGAAATAAAAATTTGTTTACTTTAAATAACGCTGAAATTTTTCCGCTTAATTAAATCCCATATGGGTTAATGACTCTTATGTTGGATAAAACTTTTTAAAGAAAGGGAAAAACGTTTTTAGGACCCATTCTCTTAATACCATCTTTTTAACTGCCAGTTGTTCGCAGTTGATTGTGTAGTGCAGTCGTGTGATTGGTGATTTCTATTTAGTCTTAGCTTTGACTGTACAAGCCTAGCTTTAGCCTCGGGTTCCTTTAATAGATCTCAGATTTAGTGTTACTTTCCAACATGGCCCCTATGTTAGTGTTTTCCATCCTTATGTTCAAAATTTATCACTTGAAAATGGGAGTTGATATCACTCTCGAAATGTCATGTATTCATTTTTATATACACAATTCATCATTACCAAATAAGAATTGACTTTTTGTAGCATCTCATAACTTTCTCTATCAATGCATATAACACAAAGTAAAAACTATATTAATTTCAAATTTGAAGAAAATCAGACAATTTTGTTCTTGAACAGTGTTTAGGATCTAACTGTCATGAGAGCAGCTATAATAGCTATGCACAGCTTATATGTCATGAGTATAACTATAATAGCTAAAGGAAATTCAGCAACTCCTCATAGTAACCTTATTTGGTTTCATATATGATAGGCCTAGTAAAGAATCAATAAGTAGGCATATCTATTCTAATATTGAGTGGTGTAATGATGTTATAAACTAGCAAAGATAATTGATAATAACAATTGATAATGATGTTACATCATAACTTACATTGTATTGAATGAAGTGATGCCATTGTTTGGGAAATGTTATAAACACGGATTAGTTATGCAAAAGCATTGTTATTTATTTCAATTATAGTTATTAATAACCCTTAGAATAGGTTAGGAGTGGACATTCATAATTGCATAAACCTAAGTGTTGGTACTCACGGTAGCAATTATACACACGCCCTTGATTAAATTAGGCATAAACAAGTTCAACAATGGAAAATTTTAAGTTGATTTATTGAAAACGTCACTAAACAGAATAGGCTAATTTCAGATAAGTGGATCTCATAATAAAAAGTACTTTTTTTTTCAAGGTTAAAACGATTTGAGTAAGGATCTAAATTTGAGACAAAAATTATACTAATAGAGATAAACGTGCAAAAAATATTGCACAAAGTTTCTCCCTCACTCATCTCAAATCCAAACCAAAAATATTCATCACCTAAATTTTCGTTCAGTAGTTGTTCATCAAAAAATCGAAAATGAACAACGGGTGGCTTTTTTTTTAATGTTTATATATTTAAATGTTATTCATTTGTATCACAATATATGTAAATTATTTTGTTATTTCCCAATTTATAGCTGAACATTAGTATTTTATTTTTTGAGATTTTACATGTGACATTAATCTGAGATTGAAAAACATTAACACCATTTGCAAAAACGCTTCTTTTAAATCAGGGGTTACAATTTTTTAACTCATCACATAACTTCCTCTATTCTATGTGAATGTGAGATATTACAAGGTACTTCCAGAAATTAATTTCCGTTTGATAATAAAAACAAAACTAATACAGATACAGAAAAACTATTTTTAGCAAAAAATCTACAAAGCTTAAACTATTTTTCTACATAGCTCTAGCCATTTTTTTAGGCACTTGTCATAGTGTGGCACAAGTTTTTGTATGCCTTCTTCATAAAATATTGCCCTCTGTGTTGTCAACCACGTGATAACATGTTCTTTGAGCTTGTCATCTTTTTTGATAAGCATATTTTTGGTTCCAAGTCACAATTTAAATAAAATATTTAATTACCTATAAGACAGACCGGGAGACGTTTCATGGACCGCTTTAAAGAACACCTTCCCTGTAATAAGACCAGCATTGCTAAATCAAATTACGCACGTCACCTTGCTGAAAGCAGCCATAGACCGGGCAATTTTCAGTCCAGTGTAGAAGCAATGCACGCTTGCGCTAAAGGCAGATTATTGAATGCGAAGGAAGAATTCGAGATTTATAGAGCGTTCAAAAACTATCCAGATAACATCTTGAACGACAAACTCTACATCCAATCACATCAACAGCCTTGAAACATCTTCAGAAGGCTTAACATGATTTGTTATCAACAATATTAATAACTTTAACTAGCAGTACTCCGATAGACATGACAGAGCACACAACAATGTCAGACAAGCTAATATGATGTGTTTTTATTGTTTTTATTTTTGTGTCAGTGTATGTTTTTGTGTTAAACTCAAATTAATTATTTTTTATATGAGTTGAACGAAAAATATTTTTATACTCATACAACCAAAACAATGAAACGAAATATCATCCCACAGCCATTTTAGCATGAAATACACTAGGCCGATATATCGGTCCACAGCTGTGTTCCCTGTTATTTTATTGAGCCGATATATTGGCTTGTGGCCTTTAAAATGTTAAAGAACTACATTGTATAATAACCAAAGCTATGCAAATATTTATTCATTGAAAATGGTTTATTTTCATTTTGGAATCAGCTGTCTTTTACTTCATTAACATTCGATAATTGTTCAGTTTTATTATGCTCAACTTAATGTACTCTTGTCAGACTTTTGAGAGTTACAAACTCTTGAAAAATTTCTGCAAATTAAAAATGCAAGGAAATAGCAGAGGAATTGTGCCAAGCTATGAAACGTAAAGTGTACAAGATACAGTCAATAGATGTATGGTTTAATGGCTTGGATTAGTAATTTAACTAAATGTACAATAACTCAAACACACAACAAAATTAATTTACCTTGTATTTTTCATCGACTTCACTCCCTTCTTCCATTTCTCCTCCACTTATTTCCTCTTCTTCACTCTGTTCTTCTTCTCCTTCACTTTCTTCTTCATTTCCTTCACTCTGTTCTTCATCTCCTTCACTCTGTTCTTCTTCTCCTTCACTCTGTTCTTCATCTCCTTCACTCTGTTCTTCTTCTCCTTCACTTTCTCCACTCATTATATCGCTTTCTTCATCCTGAATCTTCTCCTCAACTTCACTTTCATCTTCACTAGATTCCTCTTTTTTCTTTTTGGCTTTGTTTTTATTAATAATTGGTGTTTTACGTTTCTTATCAATATCAGTTTTACCCTTCTGTTGTATTTGCTTCTTAGGTGTAAGCCAACTACTGTTATCATCGGTAAATCCTTGGACAGTTTCTTCAGCACTTTCGTCTGAACTCTCTTCATTTTTTAAAAGTTTGTCTAGAACAAATAGAATAGTTTAATATTTAATCTACTCTGTTGAGTACACTTTCAAGCTTACAAATGTTATCATGAAAGAATTACTAGCTTAGCTCATGGTTCTGCTTATGTTGAAATCGGTCTTTGCGTGCATAACAGTTAATTTTCTTTGGCTTGAATGGAACACACAATTTCCATAATTTGGTGTGTGAAGTTCAAGATAAGAGTATATTGAATCAATGTTTGATTTTAACTTTGCAGTTAGATTGATAAAGTAAAGTACGTTTTAGTGAATCAACTCTACTAACATTAAAAAAATATGTCTTTGTTTACTCTTTATAAACGACAATAAGAGAAAGTGAAAAGACATAATAGAAAAATCTGATGACAACCTCTTTGTAAACAATATTTTGTCTTATTAAGTGCCAGAAGGCAGAGATTGCCTAGAACTCGCATGAGAACATGACACATATCTATGTGAGAAGCATGGCCTCCAAAGACCAATGCTACTACCTTGCTTTAATATAACCATCTACAACTTTAAAACTTCAAACGGCTTTAATAATTCCAAATAACATTTTAATTTTATTCAAACTTTGTTATCGATAAAATGTATGTACATATTACGACTAAGTTATAAAGTAAAATCTATTATTAAGGTAACATTTTTACTCACCTTTCTTTTTAACTTTTTTCTTGTTATATTCTTGCGAAGAAGGACGTTTTAATATTCCATTAGTTCCTTTCTGTTTAGAAACATTCTTAATTATTTTAGGGTTTGTTTTCAAAGAGGACATAACATTTTGTACTTTAAAGGTGACAGACGTTGGCTTGATGTTCTTTGTATCCTTTGAGAAATTTGGTGAAGATTGAGTAGAATCTGTAACATTTAACTTTGCAGCCTTCTTCTTCAATATTAGCTCTTTTTTTGCCGCAATTTTCAACATTCGCTTGGCTTTCCGTTTTTTCTGATGACGACTAAGAGGTTTTTCAATACCGCCATTAACTGTAACAAAATTTTTCAAGAATAAAATGTGTAGTAGCTTTTAAGTGGCAAAACTAAATTGTAAAATGTAAACTATGTATGATAAACGGTCTATAAACTAGCATTAAAAGTAATCATAGAACTACTTGTTTGTGTAATAACTTTTCAATTTATATATCAGTAGGAAATAAATAAACAAAAATACCCATCAAGGACGAACTTATAGTGTCTCTCATGACCAACTCTTGTTCTCTTTCAACCCTGACACTATTAGAAAATTCCAAGTTTATGAGTCTTCATTTTATGTTCTTTTTTAAGGTGGAGATGACCACAAGGTTTTTCATTCTAAGCATCGAAAAAAAGAATAATAAAGTTTTAATTTACAGTAGCCTCATTAAATGTGTCTGGTGTAAGGGCATGTCTTCCCTTCTACTTGCTTTCCTAGCCTGACTTGACGGTACAACCCATTCCAAGAAAACTAGATACACAAATTACTGCTTAACTACATTTAATTCCTAAACTTACAACTTTGTGGCAAACTTTTGTAAACATTTTATTCTTATTAAATGTTATAGGTAGTCAATTTGAAACAGACTCGTAGTGATGTTGTCAAAACCTTAGAATATCAGTCAAAGGTTTTAATAAATAACCTACACAATTAATATTTATCATCTAGAACAGGTTAGGTTATGATGTTTGAAATTATATAATTTACCATACAAAATTTCTAAAAAATTAGATTTTGTTTGCAACTTTTAAGAGTTATGAAATTTGATTCACATATTGAATTTAGTACTGGATTATCTCTTTAATATACAGGATGGCTGAAAAGAAACTAGCACCTCCTTTAACGTTTTTACCATTTGAGAAATTTGAATTCTGTTTATGGCACTCTTTTCAGATGAAGGGGCTACACCGATGAACGCAAAATGAAAAATGTTGATCCTTTGGGGGTGAGTGGTGAGGTGTAATTCAAAATTTTCAACCCGTTAATGAAATACATCCTGATCATAACATTTCGAGTGTGCAGTCATCAATTAAATACAGAAATTTCAACATAGGCCTACTGGCAGTGTTATAGATGAGCCCACGTCAGGTCACCCCAGTACTAATCAAGTAATTGAAGAAGGCATTTTGGCGGAATTTTCTATCCAAGCTCAATAATCGGCAAGAGAAGTTGCTCGTAACCATAATTTAAGAACGTATTAAAAAAACATAAGTTCATCCTTATAAAATCAAATTAATACAAGAACTCAGAAGAGACATTTGACTGAAGAATCGAATTTTGTAAAATTATGACAGAGAATTAATTACATCAAGAACTCTCTTCTTTGAACACATTGTTTAGTAACGAGACATTATTTTCACTAAATGGAGCAGTTAACTGACATTGTAGGTATTGGTTTCAAGAATATCCTCACTGGTATTGAGAAAGTCACACTCAGCACACTGAGTGGTTAAACTTATGCGCAGGAATAATTGGTAATTATCTCATTGGATCATTTGTAATCAATGGAAATTTGAATGGTGCTGTTTACAATGAACATAAAAATAATTCCAGCTCTTGACCGTCTAACAGGAACAGCTAGATAACATGTGAGAACACTGGTTCAACAGAGAAAACATATTTTTAGAACAAGACGGAGCTCTTTCACAATATGCTTGAAATGTAAGAACCACATTAAATAAGGGATTCCCTAATCGATGGATAGGTAGCAGAGAGTATATTGAATGGCCAGCTCGGTCCAACTTCTGAAAACCTTTGAATTTTTTTCTGTGGGGCCATTTAAAGTCAGTGGTGTATAATTCACAGCCAACTTGTCTTGACGATTTAATAGAACTAATAGAAAATTAATGTAGTAGAATAACAGACCGAACTTTTGAAAATGTGCGAGAAGGGTTTGAACAAAGACTGTGTTACTGCATGGAGGGTCAAGGTGTACAATTTGAACATTTAATATGTGGTTAGAAAATATTCTTTACTAGCTAAAGGAAAAGCGTACCATAAAATACAAATGCCTGATTAAATTACATGTAGGCCTATGCCCGCCATTTTAGTTTGGATGGTTAAAGTATTATTTTCTTTGTCATTTTTCTCATCTCACCAAGAACTTTAAAATTAGTTACAACATGACCACAAATCCCATTTGATAAGTTTGAGTTACCCTTCCCCCCACCAGCTTAAAATTGTTCATTTTGCGCTCATTGATGAAAACATTACCGCAAACAGAATTGAAATATCTTGAATGGTAAAAAGGTTATTCTTTTCAACCACCTTATACCGTATATTTTTCTTTGATACAAAATGCTTAGCCTAGTCTCAACTTTATAAGCGGTTCTATTTTGATTTTAACAAGTAGTTTTTTTTTTCCTCCTTAAGGCAGATGAAAACACATTGTGAATATCTTTGATTGAGCTCCACTCCAGTTTGTATTACTTTGGGTTGATGTGGTATAAGAATAAATTATTTTTTCAATGCACAATTCAATTTTTCACCAAAAACAACAATTTAAAAACTACGAAATCCATGTATTAATGGTTAGACTTAATGACAATTCTTCACATTCGTGTCTCGTACGTTAGTAAAGAAATTGCAATGTTCATACCTGTGATAATTGGTAATGTGAAATGCTGTCATTCTTCCAACATTTCAAAATTATTGACTTCATCAAACTGGTGTTTGGATATAGACACCTGGCCAAACCAGTCATTATATATATATATATATATATATATATATATATATATATATATATATATATATATATATATGTAATGTGGATGTGTCAATCCATATACGCGTTTCCCAACCCAATATCTACGTAACTTATAAATACGTGGATTTCGTAGTTTTAAATTTTGATTTAAATTTTTAAAAGAAAGTAAGGTAATTGTTTACTTAGAGGTGGCGCCTTAATTTCTGGATTTTTTTTTTTATCGTCTACTACATACCTTACTTCTTACGAATAAATAATGTTTTCCTTGTGCAGATGACTTTTTTTCACTGAAAAATGACAATCTAAACCTACGAAAGGTATCTGGATGTGTCAAACCATACGCTATTCTCATTGCTGTAATGTCTTGCCATTATGTGTAACCTATAAACCTGTCGATTTGAAAGTTTATAGATTGTGATTTTTCAGTGAATAAATAGTAATCTTCGTAAGGAAAACATTATTTATTCCTAAGAAGTAAGGTATGTAGTAGACGGAAAAAAATCCTGAAAATCAGGAGCGACCATTAAGTAAACAATTACTGAAAGTAAATATTTAATTATGAAATTTCAACATAAAAATGAAGTAGTATATAACTTTAAAAAGTTAGAATACTGTATTAATCTATATGATTTAACTACGTTTTAACTATGACAAACAAATGTCACCTAATAATCAAGATTCACATATTGTATAAACACCTGCGCATTACATGTCTTAAGAGTCGTTTTTAATCAAACATATTTTTCCATAGAATGTTGTTTGTCATTGTCATCTAGGCCTACTGGGATGTTAATGTGAGAGATGAAGACCACACACAATTACCATTGAAAATATTACTTTAAGCAAACCCGAAAGTAAGTCAACTCCAACCTAGCTAACATAACAATGCTGGCAAACTTCTGACATTAGACATAACTATTTTCACAAGTAATAACTTCGTGTTTTTGGAATCACACAGGACACACAAAATAATTCTTCATTGGTTTGCTCAGAGTAATAGTGATAGGCTGTAAATAATTGTAGTAAAATAATAGGATTATAAGCCTAAACAAACATGCAAGTTAGCAATCACCCAGTTTTGTGTCGACAGGAAAAATAATCTAGTACAAACAGAAAAACCTGTTAGGCCTACTGTTTCAACAAGCATGTAACCTAACCTAACTTTAGAGATAATCCTACCGTATAATAAAATCATACTTATATCTATTGCAATATATATTTAGGTTGTTCAATGGACTCACTTAGACTTTTAGGAAACACTGGATCTTTTTGTTTTTTAGCTTTACGTCCTTTGCCTTTTTTCTCTTGTTTTTCGCCTTCATTGAATTTAGCTTTCCTTCCCATTGAATAAGGTACTAGTTACAGATTTTTTAAATTCTATGAGAATCAACTTATCTTTCAGTTACCAAAGTTATAAATTATAACCAAATAAGACTTATTGGTAAAATTCTTTTAAAACACGTGTATACAGACGTAGAAAAAACAAAGTTAACAAACTGTTAAAAGTCGAAATGTGTAAAATATCGATATTTCCAATGCCTTCTATTTATCATTGGTTAGTAGAGAGTAACGTTAGATCTGTTTCATTAGAATATAACATTATATAGTACCGTATGTTATACTAATAAGATACATTTTTTGACACACTAACTGATTCATCATATTTTATAGCTCAAATTCTTACATCATAAATGGGCTAATAAATGGAGGAAAGACTATATATAATCAACAACACAATACGTGATGGGTTCATCATGAAATGGCCTTTTTTTGCTAAATAATGCTTTCCATGAAATTACCCCGAATTGTTTGTCGACCGCAGAAGTAATAAATTTAGAAAAAAACATAAAGCCACAAAAAAAGTTGTTACTTTATTACGTTTTACATAGAAAAAATAATGCGATGTAGAAAAACAAAATATGCTCATGAATGTTTGAATCAGATTTAATAAATTAAACTACTATAATTGGGGGAGGAAAAATCATCAAAAATGGTTTCTCTGAAACAGTTGGATCGATATTTATTGATTGATTGGGCTTTTAAATATAGCCGATTTAATTAAGTTTTGGTCAAATGTAATAATTAACTGAAAACAAACTACAAGTCAAAAAGTAATTGATAAAATTAATTTAATTTGAAATTTGATACCCTATATAGAACGCTCAATTTTTATGTATGTTTTCCCCCTCACTCACTCTATCAAGTTTTTTAAAACTTTTCTTTGTGAAGTGAAAAAGTTTGGGCGCCATTTATTTTAATTAAACATTGACATTCTGGTCTAACTAATCTTCAAATGCCACCAAATTTTTATGTATTTTGTATGTCGATTAAACCGCTAATTGACAAAGAGATAAAATTTTTGAATTTCGAGGATAAAAAAGCCACTATCTTAATATTTTAAAACAGTGTGGTAAACATGTGGCATATTGAATTAAAGGTTTCGCAAAACTAAAGGTTTTTTTTGTATTTAAATGAATTGACATTAGTAGTTATTGTTCTTAAAAAACACAATTTATAATCAGTAAAAATCATTGTTTTATTCCCATGGAGGTATAAAACGAACAATACTATAATATTAACTTCCTTTTTTAAAAAATAAAGAAGAAATCTAAACAAGAATGAAAAGAAAGGATTACGATTACCTTATCAGTTTGTGCTTATCAAGATTCTTTTGTTGTTTCCTTAAATTTAATTTTTCTTTACACTTCTCACTCAATATCAAAAAAGGGTTTTTTTGAAACGGTTTGAGATATGACCACACTTTAAATACAAAAACTGTTCAGCTTTGAGAGCCCTTTAATCTGATATGACTTCTTTGCTTTTCGAAAATGTTAAGATATGAATTTTTTCATTTCCCGGAAATTAAAAAAATTCAAATCTTGTGAAAAGTACTCATATTGATAATTATTAGAAAAAAATATCTTATCAGCAATGTTTTACACAATTTTGGTTTGTGAGAATAATATATTTTATAGTTAGTATTTAAAATGACAAAAACCGATATTTTGTGGGAATATAAAAAATTGTTAACTTTTAAAAGACCTTTAAATGATTTATCATTCGATCTGTAAGTTTGTATTTAAACTTCCATCAAAAACCACCCTCGTCCCTAAATTTTTAGGTTAAAAATTTCTTGTTTCTTCAGGTTGCGAAATAGTAGGGTTTAAGTTGGAACCAATTTGACTAAACTGAATCGTTTGTACGGTTATTTATAAACTGAATCGAGTCTCTTACACTCGCGGAAACAGTACACAAATCCTTCATTTGTATAAAAACATTGAAGAATTAAAAATGTGTACACAACCAGGCACAAGTTTTCCTAAAGACTTCCCTTTAAAATATAAGAATCTTACACATACTCAAAACAGAAAGAAAATAAATAACTAAACTGAACAAAACCATTTAAAACTAAATTAAAATAACAGGCAAAAAAACTTGCTAAAACTAACATAAAAATAACCTACACATGCTCATATTATAATATAAAAAGGAACAAAAATTTATTTTAGTACATTGCAGCAACACATCACAAAGATTAATAATAATTTTTAACAAAGAAAGTTATTGCTTAGTTTATTTAAGCACGTGAACTATTTTCAACCGATAATTGAAAAATTTAATAAATATAAAATCTTGTGAAACAATAAAAAAAACAAACAAGTGATATTTTGAGGGAAATTGTGTTTTTGTTAATTTGGTTAATATCTACAATATACAACTTTGTTTGAGAATATCTGTGCGCCTACAAAATAATGAATACAAACATATCAACTGCCGTGTCGTCATATTGCCTACCTTGCCCCTGCCGTTCCTTATAAAAACTGTAGGCGAATTTATAAATGTCAAAACTACCCTTAAAAAATAGAAAAGGTGATTTTGTTTACATAAATTTGAGTTAAATCTTAATCTGTAAGACTTGCTATTAATTGTGATTTCATCTTGTCAAAATGGTTTTATTTGTCGTGAAAAATCTTTTTCAATAAACAGGGGGTTAGAAAAAAATAAAACAGCTTGATATTATTTCAAGAACTGTTTTAGATAGAAAGATGTCCGACCTCTCATTTTAAAGATCTTAACTTGAGCTATCTACAGGGTGGTACAAAAGTGTAGTAGGATATACAGAGTGGTCCAAAAATTAACACAACATGATTTTTCTCAGTTTTTTAAAAAGTAAAGCAGTTATTGAGTATACCAAACACACAGAACACAATTCTCACAAAAAATACACCTAAGTATCAGACGCGTTTCAACGACAAGGTCGTCCTCTTCAATAATACACGAGCTACACCAATCAAACTATAACTCAAAATTATAACTCAAAGTTATAGGTTTGATTGGTGTAGCTCGAGTATCACTGAAGAGGACGACCTTGTCGTTGAAACGCGTCTGATACTTAGGCGTATTTTTTGTGAGAATTGTGTTCTGTGTGTTTGGTATACTGTATAATTTTTCTCATAAGTCAAGCTCAACATTTAATATAAAGCAGTTATTATTTTTACATACTTCAATAGGTCAATTTAAATTTTTTTTAAAATTAATCTTTAATAACAACCGAGTTATGGCGATTTAAAATTTGCAATTGTGAAAATATTGAAAGTCTGAGTTGATTTACTATTTGTTTATTATAATGTAAAGTACGCCAATGTGTATTGGAAATTATACATCTGCTACAGGGTGTTCTAAAAATTTAAAAAAAGTAACCCTACATATTTCTTAATTACACAAATTATTAGAAACAACATAAGTTATAACAAATGTCATTAATAAATTAACATATCAATTGAAATTTTAGGTTATAAATTAATAAACATAAGGTGAAAATAATATTCCATGTACTGTATTATCTAAAAATATATAACAGTTTATTACTGTTAATTACCGCTGGCAATACAATTGAAGTTTTCTTCAAATTAAATTCATATTACACAACACGTGTTTCGGACGGTATTCGTCATCGTCAGGAGATTAAACAATTAAAAACATTCAAAATGAAAAAATAAACAATACATTCATATATGTATATACAATTGTACGCGAATGAATTTATAATAATTTGTGTAATTATGAAATATGTAGGCTTAATTTTTTAATTTTTAGAACACCCTGTATAAGATGTATAATTTCCAATAAATCTTCACTTACTTTACATTACAATAAATCATATCAGATCTGCAAAGTACTTTTTGTGTGTTGCAAATTTCTTAAAATATTGTTTTACACCTGAAAAAATACAGGATGTTCCATGAAAAATTTGAAAATTGGCCGCCATATTGGAAAATGGCGGGAATTTTTAACATTTAAAAAAATGTATTTTTAAACTTCATTGAAAAGAAAGAAAGGTTGCAGATTTAAAGTACTCTATCATATTTATAATTCAAAAGTTAGCTATTGTAACATTTTATGTGGGACACCCTGTATAAGTAAATCTGTACAGAGTACCGAACTATATTTGGACAGTGGTGTCTAAGTATTTATCTGTTCTTATCAAACATAAAGGAAACTTTTATCATATTCAACCTTTTTACTGCTGCTAAACTGAATTGTGAAATGAAAATAACGTTGAAAAGAAAAGTATATAAATATCTTTCTGAGTAAACCAAGTTTAAAGAAAGCAATAAATAAAATAATAAACTAGGTACGGTAAACTTTAATAGAATTCTAAAGAATACTGATTAGCTTTAACAAACGGACAAATTGCTGATGTGTTGCGAACTCAATAAAATTTGAATACCCTACGATTTGTCTGCCTAATTCTTGTTTTAGCTAGTTTTTTATCAGTTCCACAAATTATTTATTTCACGTTTAGTTCTATGTTGGTGTTTACACTTCCTATACTATGCCTAATTAAATTTTTAACTTGATACAAAAAAATCGTCTACCGAAAATGCCGAAGTTATTTTTTCGAAACTTTAAGCATCTAAACGAGTTGGTTTATTAAAAAATTGCAAATAATAAAAACGTCTTCTCATTTTGCGTAGAATCAGAAAACACTATAAAATACAGGGTGTTCTATAGGACATTTTTAAGTTAGCCGCCATATTGGTTAATGCCGGCAATTAAGTTTTCGACGGATTGCAAATTTGTAAAGATTGTCATTTTGCAAGGTTAATAGTTTACGAAATAAAATCAGTAAATATCAAAAATTCCAAAACCTATAGTAGATGTAGTGAAATTATACAAAAATAACAAATTGCTATGGTACAGTATCCTCAAGGTAGGAATGTACCGGGGGTGGAGAGGAAAAGAGGGGCCCACACTTTGTTGCGTTTACTTTCAGTGGTACAACCCCAATAAAAAAATATAGACCTCAAATACTTCTGTGTAAACGCTTACCCTACTTTCGTTTCTTTTATCGGTGTAAATAAGAATAAAACGTTTACAAAAGTCTGTCACGAAGTTGTAACTTTAGGAATTTAAATGTAGCTAAGGAGTAATTTGTGTACCTAGTTTTCTGGGAATGGTTTGTACCGCCAAGTCAGGTTAGGGAAGCAAGTAGAAGGGTGGACACGCCCCTTACACCATACACAATCCTAGTCTGAGTAAAGACAACTTGCATTTCATTTTTTAAAATTCAGAACACTTAAATTTGATCCATACCATATCTCCATACTAAATAGTTCATAAAGTAAAATTTACTAGAGTGGAAAAAAAACAAACCTAAAATAGGAAAATAAAAACAAAATTTTAATAAAAAAATACATCACAAAATTTATTAGCAAAAAATAAATAAGACTTCACAACACAAAAAGGACGATAGGAACGTGTTTTTAACTTCGCTTAGGACAAGGCCTTGGGTGAGGTATGATGAAATCGAAATGATGATGGTCCAGTTGTGGTTTCGAAACCTCCTTCAACCAACTAGACTGAGCAATCTGTGAGATAGTGGCTCTTTTGGTGACGTCGGGCTCCAGCATGTGCCTGTAAAAAGAGACATTTCGTTAGTTTCTACTTTTAGAATGTTACATAAACTATGCAAATTTGCAGAAACTCTCTCACTTCACAAAAAAATATTAGGTTCGTAATTCAATCATAAAGTGAAAGTGAACCATGCAGAAATATTTATTTAAAATCGGGTCCTGACTTGCTTCACTTGTGCCTTCGCGTGAATAATTTTAATCGACTTACAAATAAAATTATTCCCACCGTAATTATTTTTCGAGTCACAGATTTGATATTTCATCGTTAAAATTTCAATAAAATCGGTAAATCAGATTTTGAAATATTACGTTTTTTTAAACCTCTCGGTCATCATCGCCTTATAAAAAAAAGAAGAAAAAGATCATGACCTCTAGCTAATAGCGTTAGAGTTGGAAAAGAACACGATTTGGTCAAGAGAGACTGGAATAGGATGAAAAAGAGGGATCTAATCTAAGATATGTTAAAAGGTGGAGATCTAACTAGCCTCGGTATTACCACGGAAGGGGCCAATGTCCCGTAAGGGACTACCGCCCCGGAAGGGGCCAATGTCCCGTAAGGGACTACCGCTCCGGAAGAGGCCAATGTCCCGTAAGGGACTATTGCTCCGGAAGAGGTCAATGTCCCGTAAGGGACTACCGCCCCGGAAGGGGCCAATGTCCCGTAAGGGACTACCGCCCCGGAAGGGGCCAATGTCCCGTAAGGGACTATTGCTCCGGAAGAGGTCAATGTCCCGTAGGGGATTATCGCCCCGGAAGGGGCCATTGTCCCGTAAGGGACTACCGCCCCGGAAGGGGCCAATGTCCCGCAAGGGACTACCGCCCCGGAAGGGGCCAATGTCCCGGAAGAGGCCAATGTCCCGAAATCGCCCCTGGATATTACCCAAGACGACATGATTAAAAGTGTAGATACTGCTATATCCCTTCGGGATTGTTAGTTCTGTACTTTTTCAATTTATTCAGATGAATCTTTCAGATTAATTGCAGGAGGTTTGGGGGAAAATACTAAAATTCAATTGCGTCTTTTATACAGGATGTTCAGATAATGTCGTGGAAAACTTGATGGGTCGTTATGGGTTTCTATTGTCGGACATTTTGTGTTTAGAACAATTATTAAGATTTCCAGTTGAAATTTGGTGTACACAGTTTTTATTCCAGTATATCAAGAAACGAGTCTTTAACTTATAAATTTTCAAAATGGCGGCCGTTTACTTTTTTTTGCAAAATGAATGGTTTCACGTTAAAAATTTCAAACGGTCAACTTTTCGAATGATAAAGTTTTGGCACGACATTTTACGAACACCCTGTATAATTTTACGATTTCTATGATAATATGAAAAAGAATCAATGTTTCTTAAAGAGGAAGATATCAATAATTTCAACCTTTCAATCAGCTCTACATGATCCCCTTCACAAAACAATTAGCCAATCTAACATAACCTTAAAATTGAACTTACATTATCAGCTGTTTGGCCGAGTTGCTGATCGTGAACCTGGGGTGAAACTTCAACTTCCTTCCGTTCTGAACTTTGAGCATTTCCTTGATGTTGGAATCGTCGAACGGCATTGAAGCAGTGAGCATAATATACAGTATACAGCCGAGCGACCAGACGTCGTACATTTTGGGATTGTATGGAACACCCTGTAACATAAAGAAATACCCAAGTTGTAGTAATGAAGTGATATTTATCCAGCCTTTGTTTAAATCATTGTTTAACTATATCTATAAATAGAATTAAACCTTCACGCATTCTTTACCTGTAGTATTTCTGGGGCAGCATATGCAGCACTCCCGCAAAATGTTTCGCTCAATATCCGCCTGTGTGTATCCGCATCTCGACACCATCTTGCGAAACCAAAATCTCCTAATTTTAAACAGTCTTTTGATGAAAGTAGAATGTTTTCACATTTGAGATCTCTGTGGCTGATATCCAGCGTGTGGAGGTAGTAGATGGCGGAAACTATTTGTCTGTAAAAAGAAAAAAAAAAGATTTGATTAGTTTAGGAGTTGTTATGCGGACAATCTGCGCTACAAACATAACCTTAAAAAAAAACAGATCAGCCGTTACGTAAAATATTGTTTAGTTGTTACCGCGCAGACAATCTATCAGTATAACCTCAAAATTTATGAAATTTGAAAACAGCTGTTACGTAAAATCATATGGTTGTTAAATTGTTCGATCTGCGCATGCTCTTATAACTATCAAACATAACCTCAAAGAAATTGAAAACTGCTGTTATGAATCTTATGGTTGTTTAATTGTTAACTAAATATGAATCTAACAGCTATAAAACATATTTATAGGTTTACTTCTAAAATATTTTAGGCCTTCTTTGTTTTTACAAATTTATTTTCTAAGTATTATTACGTTTAGCAAAAAAGTTTTCAAAATTTTGAGATTAAGGTATTACCTCGGGAGGGCTAATGTCTTGAAAGGGACAACCGCCCCGGAAGGGGCTATAAAGTCTCATAAGGGGCTCTGGCTCGGAAGAAGCCAATGTCCCAAAGGAACCACTTTCGTATAAAGCGAAAAAATAGTGGAGATGATATATTGCATCGAAATTGTCTGGACCTTAGTCTTTAAGAAAACCAAAAAATCAGTCCTCCAACCCACAGGGGCTTATTTATACTGAGTAGGAGCTTACAATCCCGACGACTTATCTGGTTCTACACCTTTCTTCATGTAATCTTGGGTTAAACTCCTCTATTTATCTTTTCTATAAGGTCTCTTTTGAACAACTCTTGTTCTTTCCCGACCCTGACGCTATTAGATTATTCGAGGGCTAAGGGTGTTTAATTTTATGTTTTTTCTTCCTTTTTTTATAAAGCGATGAACCTTCCTTCCTTAAGTACAATTTATTTGTACATAAGTCATGGAGTTGTTATTTTGTATGGTTTTTATATTATTTGTTTTTGTTTTATTATTAAGTGAGGGCAGTTTTTAAAACAATAATTTAAAGAAATGTTTTGTTAATTAGTGTTTTCATTTATAATATAAGAACAGTCAACTTCTATTAATAATGAATATAGTTTTTTGAAAGAATAAATACAAAAAAAAATCTAAAATTAAATGAAATTTCGTTCAATAATCATTACAACAAATGAGTAAGCGAGTTTCCATTTCATTGGTAGCTGTACTTAAATTTATCTCATACGAGAGCTGTTTCTCAACATATAAACAAACTGTGCATTTGCAAGCTATTTAAATCGAGCAATAAATGTTAAATATAGCACTTGGTATTTGCTAAATAAACCATCCTTGCAATAAAACAGTATTTGCATTAGATAACTACCTACTCTGGTATTTGCGCATGAAATAGCGAGTTTACTTCAGCCAAACACTAAACGTTTACAAGACTTGAGGTTAGATCTTGTTAACAATTCAGCCATTTTGTTTTGTTGTTCCTATCTATAACGCATGAACTTCCGTTTTTGGAGAGATGGTGACCAATTCGGTTTGATTGTGTCCGTAGAGGTTACAAATATGAGAAAACGAAAAATTTTCTGTTTTTTTTTTTTAAATTTGGAGCTGCCTTAGTTATTTATAAAGAAATGTCCCAAGATATGGTTAAAAGATACCCATAGTTTTCATTAAAATCAGTCCATACTTTTGAATTGTATGAGAGACAGACACCGAGGCAGGGACTGATAAATTGTATTATAACAGTAGTTTG
Organism: Aphrophora alni; assembly: GCA_963513935.1. Taxonomy (NCBI): domain Eukaryota; kingdom Metazoa; phylum Arthropoda; class Insecta; order Hemiptera; family Aphrophoridae; genus Aphrophora; species Aphrophora alni. The sequence goes on from OY740776.1 coordinate 41,271,827, forward strand.
ATTTTAGTTTGAGAAGGTAGAGTATTTTGTTTTTTTAATTGTTAAGTACTTAGGGTCTAATTCTGATAATTGACAATTAAAAAAAAAAAAAATTTGTAATTTAGGTAACTAATAAAATCTGAAATAAGTTTTTCGTTGTAAGTAAGCAGATTTTTTTAATTAGTTCATGGAAAATAAATAAAAAATACAAATTAATTAACTTTTCTAAAGCTCAATTTATCTAAACCTTCATAATTATTTCAACAAAAAATTAGACAAAACGTATTGAGCCTTTAATATATTTAAAATTTAATATGGTTAATTATTATTATTATAATCTTATACACGTCATTCAATAAGTGTAAAAAAAACTAAATAAAAATTCCAGTTTTTCGGGTGCCTCGTGCAAAATAGGCTTTCACTTGAATAAGTGTTTAATCTTTTTCAAGTAGTTACTAATACCGTAGCAGATTCTAGGATGAAATCTGCGCATGCGTCTATTCTCGTTTACTCCGTACCTTCACGAATATTTACGAAGTTTCCCGAACTCGTTTACTTCGTAACTTCTCGAAGATTTACGATGTTTACCGAACGACAAAATGAGAATAGCAAAAAATTTGTATCACTGATTTTATCTTGTTGATAATCCAAACTATCAAATGGGAACTGATCGTTTCGGATATGATAGTTAACACTTTTAAAGTGATTTTCATGATTCCACTATCGAATATTATTATTCTCAAATATTTATTAGATAATTCAAATTTTGGTGGTGAATAATGAAAAAAATACAAAATTCTCAATATCGAATATAATGATTTTGATGAAATTGTGAGTTTATTGGTAAAAACCAGAAAATCGGCAGTTAAACTGTTATAAATTACGTAATTCCTTAAAATCAGTTACACCAATTTCATTCCAATTTTAGTGTTACGTGAACATTAATAATGCAAACAGATATGCAAAATCACAAGGTAACAAATAATAAGGTTCAGGATTTGGCAAAAAAAACAACAAAAAATGAACCTCGACCGCCGTCATTAAAATCTAGATTTTGACTAAATACAATTAGAGCCGTTTATCGCACAAGTTTAGACGCTTTTTAATATATTTTATGCAACACAGCCACCATGATTAATTTTTTGACTGAAAAGTTGATATAGATAAAACGTATAATGATTAATGTAACACCCTGTATCAGTCAAACACAACTCCGATTTTCTCTTGAGTTTCAAAATCTCAAGACAATAGATACAAATTAAAGTTGGGAAATTTGTTAATTAAGCAATTTATTATCAGCCTCATAACACTTTCTTTTATTATCAAAAACACGTAATTGTACAGAAAACGCGTGATTCATTAAAACACATGTCAGAACATGAGTTTAATCCATCATTTGTCAATTAGTTGATTAAGAAGTTGGATTAATTGATTAAAACATGGAACAATCATTGCATTTTTATTTGTAAATAGAGATAAAGTTGGTAAGCCTTTTCAATCTTTTTGGAAGGGGGGGGGGAGATGCAGTAAGCATGGTAAAATTTTATGCTTTTGTAAAATTTACTTTAGAATATTTTTGTTAAAATTGTAAACTTGAGCAACATTTTATAAAAATTATTAGTGCCTTTTTTTAATTTAGCTACTGTAGAATTTTGTGTTATCTAAACAATGAAAAAACTTCCCCAAAACATGCTCAAATACTAAAATTGATTAAAATCTTAAAATGTTTTTTAATCGCCTTACTTTAAAATTTATTGTGTTTTTACCTCCATTTTGAAACCGTAAACGAAATAGCAGATCAATCAATCACTTAATAAAATTAATTATATATTAAACTTGACTTGCGAGATGATACTCACAAATATTACATTATTCAAACGCGTTTCAACGACAAAGTGGTCATCTTCAGTGGTGCAAGCTATAACTAAACTACAACTGTTGAAATGCGTTGAATAAACGCACTATTTGTGTTTTATTTGATCTAAAATTGATTTGTTTTGACGTTTCATTTAGTGAAATCAAAATCGTAAAAATCTGTATTTTTAAAATTTTGAAAACGACCGCCATTTTGAAACTTTGAACGTGTTGAAAACGAAATCATAATGTTCATCTTTTACCAAATTTAGTAATAATTTATATATTTTTCGATGCGTTACAAATCAAAAATAGCCTAATATAAAAATTTTCAAAATTCTGAAGCAATAAAAATCAAACATTTCGGGAAAAAAGACATTATTGAATAACAGGGTGAACATAACCTGTATCTAATATTCAACGTAAAAAAAAAAAAAATAATAAAGAAAATACTTAGCTCTAACCTAAAAAATACATTTAAAACACTTACCTAAAAAACACTTTCGCCTTTGCTTCAGGTATAGGTCCTTTGTTTCTGATATAGTCCAAAAGATCACCTTTTTCACAAATGTTCATAAAAATATACACATAATCGTCTGAATCAATAATATCCAAAACGCCTACAATGTTCGGATGTTTAATATCCTTCACAATACTCAGTTCACGAGGTAAGAATTTCATGACAAAATCGTTGGACGCTTTCTTCTTATCGATCATTTTACACGCTATTTTGCGCGTCACTCCATTTTCGTAGACTTTCAACGCCGTTTTCACTTTGCAATAGGAGCCTTCACCTATACTTTTACCCAATTTATATCCTCGCCTTTGAAGAAAACAAGCGGAGCTATCATGGTAGATTCCAGGCATGATGATTTGTTGGAAATAGGAATTTTACACGAAACAAACAACTTCACTCACTGAAAAGTTCGAAAAATTTATAGAAAACTTCAAATTTCAACTTTTACTCCATGAGGAAAAAAAATCATCGAAAAGTTTGTATCCTAGCAACGGAATTTAAAAAAAATTGAAAACATTGTTTATAAAATCTAGGCCACACTTGAACGTTCGGCTTTCACAGTTCAACTGATCTGCTGCCAGAGTCATCCCGTTTTATAACCTCAAAAAACGTTATCTATTCAAGGTCGTTCAACACATAAATAACACGTTTTTTTTCTAATCACTTGTACTTAGAGCTTTCGAAATAAATAATCAACTTTGTTTGAATATTTAATTAATTTTACAAATATAATCTTGGATAAAAAGATTTCTTTTTGTTTTCTGTTTGGTTACAAATTGTAGATTATAGAAACATAGAAAAGTATACATTGATCCTGTCACTTGAGTAATTTATCTTTATAGAAAACTCGCTTCGCTCGTTCAGATCTTTTTGACAGAATTATAGACAATTTAGAATCGTCAAATTTGACGCATCCAACTGTCATAATTTCATGGTTCTAGCTGTCCTAAAAGTGTATCAAAAGATTAAATAATTTGTAAAAAATGTAGGAAAATTAAATATAGCTCTATCTAAGATATAACCAATGGATATACAAAATAGTTATAAAAAAAATCTAGTAGATCTCACCAAATCTGTGATCTGGTACAATCCACATTTACCCACAATAGACCTCCTTAATTCCTTTTTTCAGTTTTCTCCGGGAATTTAAAATTTTAACTTTTTGGAATTTTAATATCGGTTACAGACTAAATTTGACCAAATTTTAAGTTTCTAGCTCATCTGGATTTAAAATTTCTTTGGAATATATAAAATAAACTCTGAAAAAGATAGTAATTTCGCGACACCCTGTACACATACACTACGGTATCGTAGTGTGTTATACTTTTTACAAGGTCAAGGTCGTTTAAAAATTTTGAGCGATCTATAATCTTTTTAAATATTGCTTTAAGAAGTTGTTTGGAGGACATTTTATAAAGATTTATTGCTGTTTCACAACAATCATATTTACACAGTTTGAGATAGGTTTTTTATAATAACAGTACGCTGTATCAGGGCGAAACCGATTCACACAGCCGTTTCTTGCAACTTTTTATTGAAATGTAGGCTGGAATTATTTGTTCATACTGTCTTTTGTAGGAAACATTAATATTAGGTTGTCAATATTACCCGAACAAGAGGGAAACTTTACTTTAAATTGAATTAATTTTATCAGAAATTCTACAAATTAAGTTTGAAATATTTATTTGTTAGTTTGTAATTGTAGCAACTTATTGGGGAGGGGGGGGATCAATTATACCAATCGCCATTTAGAAACTGTTCTTCAAACTAAACTCAGTTCTATTGTAATCCTTCGAACGGTTGACAATTACAATATTCGATAGGAAATTAAAAGAACTACAGAAATCGTCTCGTGATATTTTTTATACAATTAGCCGCCATTTTGAAACGTGTTATTGGATTAGGTTGGTTATTTTGATCGAAATAGTTCTTTGTCTTATTCGGTACCACACCAAGTTTCAATGCAATCCGTCGAACCGTTGTAGAGATACATATTTTGTGTAAAAACAAAATGGCGCGTATTTTCATACGCACTATTTCTCAGTTTTGATGTTAGAAACTAGCTCGTTAAGTTTGGAAACACAATTTTGCAACACTCTGTATATGAAACAAAGGGAAAATACTACTTTAGTAGCTGGAAACAGTCCCTACCAAAGTCTTTGATTTAGAATTCTCTTAGTTTAGAACATCTGGTTTCTTTAAAACAGCTGTTAATACAACGCAATGCCAAATATCAGCTGGTAGAAATAGAACTATGATAAACAAACTTAGGCGATGAAATTCTTGAACCTAACACATTTTGTGTTTACCTGAACACGTGATCAGTAGGCTTCTTTATTTGTATTGTACTGATAGCTAAGATTACATTGCACTAACTTTATCACAAGGGTTACAATAGTTGAGATGAAATTTTACATTGACACAGTTGTCTTTAAGACCTCAGGGTTGTGGTTGTAACAATTCCCGACTGTTATACCTAAATTTACACTTGGTTTAGATCCAAGGGCGTACCCAGGATCAAAACTAGGGGGGGGGGGGGGCAAGCCATGGTCATTCAATATACAATTGATTATTAAAATAGTTATTTCAAGAATTGTATTAAATTCCAGCAACAAAATGTATAATAAAGATTTATTTTTTTGCTTCCAGGAGGGGGCAGCTGCCCCCCTGCCCCTCGCTGGGTACGCCCATGTTTAGATCCTTCTCCTTCCAACTTGCCAATTTTTCTTGTTCAACTCTTATGGAAAAGGGGAAGAAAGGACATGAAATAAAGACTTTTAGTCCTCGAACGCTCAGCGTGTGGGTCGGGAAAGAACAAGATTTGGTCAAGAGAGACCTGATAGGAAATGGATCTAATCAAAGACTACAACAAAAGTGTAGATCCAGTTAGGTACTACGGGATTGCCAACCCCGTATCGGACCCAAATAAAAACTAATGGCCGACAGAAATGACATTTCTGTAGACGCAATTAAAAAGTTAAATTAACAGTCGATGTAGTTTAAAAATCTAGCCTATATATTTAAATAAGTATATAAAGTTGCTTTGCTTGTTTGTTTTTGCATACGGATTTAATACTTACATTTCTTGTATGAAATCTTTTAATTTTGAAAAGCCCTATAGCAGATTTTTTTGGATTTTGTTTACCGATAATTCACTAACCGGTATTGTCGGAAAGATGGCGACCATGTTTTATTTGGGTCCCTAAAGTCTACACTTGACCAAAATTTCATCAACATCATTTGAGCCGATTTCGAGAAATTACTAATTTTAAGTTTTTTCTTGTGGTAGGCCTAGCTACCCTATACTAAAAAAAAACCGAAGATATGTTTAAAATAAAAACGTTTAACTTGATAATTAAAGTATGGCTGTAAATTTTTTGGTTAAAGGAACGATTTATCCTTAATTTGTGATGTTTTATCGAATGGAATATAAAAATATCCAATTTTATCTACCGAAATATTAATAAAAGTTGTTATTTTGTTTAGTCTGTTAAGCAAAGTTTATAACAAACGTTAAATTTTTACACTTGACTTCATTACAATACATGTTGACTTGAGAATTTTTTTATCTCCAACCTGTGGTAGGCCTAATAGTATAGAACGTGTTTTCTAGGTCAACATGGCAGTTATGCACATAACTGTCGCCTAATTGACAAATACCGCTGTTCTAATCTTTTAGCTAACTTGTAAAAATGTAAGCCTGTTGTAGGAATATATGTAAAATACATTGCTATAAAGCAACATAATTTTACTGTCCATCTCTTTATAGTTTTGAAAATACGGTTTATATGTCCCACAATTCGAAGTATAAGTCGAAAAGTTGTTTTTCAAGGAGTTTAGACCTAGTTACATCCCAATTTGACTGAAATTTGATTCTGTGTTGTTGTTTTTTTTACAATTTGGAGGTTATATTTTTTGTTTTTCATATAATTCTTTTATTTATTATCGTAAAACACATTGGGCGTCAATGAGATTTTAAAACTGCACAAAGTAAACGGATTATCAAACTTCTTTGTAAATCCGCCATTTTGAAATGTTCCGAGCAAATTATCTAATGATTTCTTTAAAAGAAATTCTCAGCCTCTCATTTGTAGGCCGATTATTCTTACAACTTGCTAATTCACTAGACCTTTTCTTAGTCAACTAAATAACTATTTAAAAAATGAATAGCCTAGAAAAAAGCTTTTCTATGTTCTAGTAAATTACCAATAATTAGTTTTTTACCATTACCTCGGGTCTCCTTTGACTTTCGATTAAAAAAAAAGTTTCTTATAAATTACGTGTGAAATCAACAGTTTACGAGTTATTTGACATCAGAAAGTTTAAATAAACGCCATTTTGAAACGGTTATATGAAAAATTGTAAAATTTTGTAGTACACTGCAAACTAATTCTGTAAAATTTGGAATCGGTATTTCTATTCGTTCTGGAGTTATATGTTATTTTGGGGGGGGACACAAAATGGCGGACAAGCGTAAAAGGCAGCGTTTTAGGTTATATTTTTTTACCTCCTGAAGTTAAGCCAAGGACAAATTTTATGAACACTCTGTATACAGAGTGTTGCTGTAGAAGATAATTCTGGGGGTGGTTATAAGAGTCAAAATAAAGAAAAAGTTCCTCTAAATTTATGTCCGAAAATGCTTCTTTTATCAGCTATCTACCATTTTTTTAATATATCTCTAGAACGGATGCACAGTACTTATCAATGCATAGAACTAGTTAAAAAAAATTCAACTTGTTCCAATAACCCGTTACAAAATGGCGGCCATTTATAAATTTTAAGAGGTATTTTCGTTTGAAATATTTATATGCCCGCCATTTTGAAACGGTTATATGAAAAATTGTAAAATTTTGTAGTACACTGCAAACTAATTCTGTAAAATTTGGAATCGGTATTTCTATTCGTTCTGGAGTTATATGTTATTTTGGGGGGGGGACACAAAATGGCGGACAAGCGTAAAAGGCAGCGTTTTAGGTTATATTTTTTTACCTCCTGAAGTTAAGCCAAGGACAAATTTTATGAACACTCTGTATACAGAGTGTTGCTGTAGAAGATAATTCTGGGGGTGGTTATAAGAGTCAAAATAAAGAAAAAGTTCCTCTAAATTTATGTCCGAAAATGCTTCTTTTATCAGCTATCTACCATTTTTTTAATATATCTCTAGAACGGATGCACAGTACTTATCAATGCATAGAACTAGTTAAAAAAAATTCAACTTGTTCCAATAACCCGTTACAAAATGGCGGCCATTTATAAATTTTAAGAGGTATTTTCGTTTGAAATATTTATATGCCCGCCATTTTGAAACGGATGATTGGAACAAGTTAATTATTTTTTCCAAATTAGGTCTTTACCATGATGACTACCGTACAAAATGTTAACTCAATCGGTTGAACCGTTCTAGAGATATAAATTATTTAGTAAACAAATAAAATGACGCTTAGCTGATAAAAGAAGCATTTTCGGACATATGTTTATAGGCACTTTTTTCTTTATTTTGACCCATATAATCACCCTCTGAATATGTCCGCGCATTACAGAAACACACTGTATATTCCAACAAAGACAGAAGGAACCTTTCAAAAAGTTTGTTTTATGAAATGAGGTAAAACGTTTTTGTTTTCTAGTTTTCCCCGTAAATTATACAATTACCGAACAAAGGTTTGACATTGACGTTAATAAGGTCAAACCAAAGCAACCTATTGGTCATCAGCTGTTATTTTTATCTATAGGCCTATTATACTTTTAACTTTGAACATATTTTCCATCGTGTTTCCGTTTAGATAAGAAATAGGCGACTTGAGTGACGCAAATGTTATTACATTTTTTTGTCTAAAAGTATTTGCATAGTAAAAATTGTACGTAATGTTATCTCTTTTCAAACATTTGTTGACGACATTTAAAAAATGTTTTTAAATGATAAGATTCGAAATTCCCTATTAATAAGCGCAACTTATTCCACGCTATTCATCCAGACGAAATACGAAATGTATCATCCTTTTTTAAGAATGGTCAATTATTTTCACAACAGCTTATTTACAAAATTGTATCAAGTGAATAATACGATTTGGGAACTAACTTTGCAGATGTTCAAATTGACGGCAGTGTTTCTTGAACACAAGACAGCAAAATTTAGAATTCAAACCAATAAAGAAGCCTAGAAGTCACGGATAAGTTGTAAATAGGGCCAGAATCCAATCGTCAATAAATAAATCAAATCAGCTGTTACATTTCATTGTTGCAAGAACATATGACAACATACATTAGTTTCACTGCCTACATAATAAAACCCACCCTACATTGGGTGAGTTACAATTGAATTTCGTATCCTATTTCATAAGCGATTCATTTAGTTCAAAATTCGTTATCTACACAATTACCTTCGCCAGATTTCTAACATAATCTTTTCATATTTACTTATCACAGATAACAGATAGACTTGACAAATCATAGCACCGTAACACGTATATATGACGTACATTTGTACGTGGGAAATGTTAAGATAAATCTAAAGTGTGCCTCTTTCAGCTATTTATAGAATAGGTAGGTCTATATTGTTATTTTTATCATTTATTATGGCTAATTTATATTGTATAATAGAATATTTCTGTTGGCAATTGAGACAAAAGAGAGTAGGCCTATGAAACGTGCACAGTCTATACTTATAGGGATATAGCCTATCTCTACTTATAAATAACGCAAAGTCTCTCCGTCTACCTCGAAAACCTTATATTCATAAGACTTTTTCTTTTTATAGATACAATATAGGTCAAGTTTTAATTTTTGTTTGATAAAAATTAGTTCAGAAGCTACCCCAAAATCAGAATTTTCCAATCAACTCAAAATATTGAAGTAGCTGCCAAAAGAAAAAAAAATTACGATTTTCTCAAAATCGGTAGGCAATTTTGCTCATGTATAACTTCTAAAAATCCAAACAAAATTTATTGGTCACTATCTTTATAAAAATACCGGTTCATGTTGTTGTATATTACTAATTTTCAACTTTGGTTACATCCTTGGGCTTTGTATATATCTATATATTAAGAAATCTATACTCGCTTTGCTCGTGTGTCTCATCCATAACCAGCCTCAAAGGCTGAAGCAACCGGTTGAGCTCTTGCCAGTTTTTTGGTTCTGCTGGATCTTATAACATACAATTATTTTTTGAGAGGTAAAGCTTCGAAATTACATTTTTGACAATAACTTCCTAGAGATGTGAAGGTGGTAAATTAGATGCAGAATTGAAATCTACAAATTTATACCATGCTATAAGTTGAAGATGGATAAAAATTGTTTTTAATGGGTGCCATTTTAGCATTTTCAATTGGATTTTCTTGAATTTCATTATGGAGTAATTGGGAAACAAAATTCAACCTTAATCGCTGTGAGTAAAAACTTGCTATAATCTAATACTATTTACTGAGAACTATATATACTGTATACTATTTACTAATACTATATACTGAGAACGCGTTATAGCACAAGACATATAATTACATATACACCTACAAGGTCTATTAAAGGCTAAACAATGTTAAAAGAGTAGTGACCCACAATTATGAGGTTCACAAAACCTGTTACAGCGGTTTTAAAACAAACACCCTACTGGATAAGACCAATTGATCTACCAGTACAAATGAACATTTCCTACAAGACTCAAGAAACTAACTTTTGGGCATTACATTTGGAGGAGCTGCTTGTATTACATTTATGTACCACGATGGAGCCCATAAACTTGTTTTATGAAGGAAATGAGTTATAAATCTATGTTTTTTACAACGCTACTTTTGCTGCATTTGCGTCAAACTTTTAATCAGTTATAATTAACACTTTCAAGTATGACATTTAGAAGTGTCTGCACTGCTACTTGTCAGCTTACTGTTTATCTAGCAAACAGTTTCTGTTAATAAATCTTAGAGTTTCACACATTTAGAATTACTTGAATTGGTTGAATTCTTCGTATTTTAGAATTACAATAGTTATTTTAAGGTACATCTTGAAAACTTGATATTGAACACTTAGATAATATTTATATATTGCAATAACTCTCCAAAACTATAATTAGAAGTCAGGTGAAAACTACTATGCTCAATCTAACTCATCGTCAAGTATACATATATACATACATACACCCCTTGACAGTCCTGTAAGGGGGTTAGATCCCATCATATTTCCAATGGTCAAATCTTGACCAACCATAGTTCTCTTTTGACCCTGATGCTATTAAAATATTCAAGGACTATGCAGATGTTTATTGTGAAAAAACTTATCAAAGTGACAGGGATTGTTCACAACGCTCACCACCATATTGCAGCCCTTGTAACGACTTTGCTTAATCAGATCAAATGGGAAATTTTTATACCACCCTGACTTGGCACCAAGTGATTATCACCTCTTTAAGAAGATGAAAGCTTCGTTGATAATCAATATTTTAAAACAAATGAAGAGCTAATAAATGGAATTAATTTTTTACTGAGTTCTTTGGAGGCAGAGTTCCTTAATGAGGGAATACAGCTGGTGTCATGGTACAAGTATTTTAACGACTATGTCACAAATAATGTAGGTATGTATTAATAACTTATGTATATAATAACATATGTTATCTATATGTTGTTTCATTTACTAACCAAAGTGGAGTTAACTCTTCATTTACTGGACAAACAGAAGTTAATATATAATTTACTAACCAAACTGAGGTTTATTTCTCATTTACTGATCAAACAAAAATTAATTTCTCATTTACTAACCAAAGGGAAGTTATTTTATCATTTACATGCCAAACGGAAGTTAATTTTCCATTTACTGGTTAAACAAAAGTTAATTTTTCATTTATTCGCCAATGGAAATTAATTTCACATCTAATAACTAAAGGGAAGTAAATTTATCGTTTATATGCCAAACGGAAGTTGATTTCTCGTTTAAAGGTCAAACAGAAGTTAATTTCTCATTTACTGGCCAAACGGTAATTAATTTATCATTTGCTAACTAAGGGGATATTCATTTTTCATTTACTGGCCAAACATAAGTTAATTTCTCATTTACTGGCCAAACGGAAGTTAATTTCTAAACAGCCCTCATATTTTAAGTCTTCTACTATTATCAATTTTTTTAAATAATACTACAATGGTGGGATTAGTGTTAATGGTCCTGAAATTAAAATCCTGGATTATGGGGACGATATTATGTCTGCTGGTTAGAAGAGTGATTACCAACATAAAAGAATAATGTGGAATAAATTAAATCTGCAGTTGAATCTTAATAAATCCAAAGTCATTGTTTTTAAAAATGGAGGGAGGCGGCCTAATAGGAATGAAAAATGATGGTACTAGGAGGAAGATGTAGAAATAACGAATAAGTATTTAAAATTGAATTTTACATCGTCTCTATTATTAAGCGACCACTTTTAAAGAGAATTCCATGACTGCCAAAGCTATTATTAATTCATTTAGAAATATTATACTAAATGATACAGTCCAATTCTGAGACAACTTAGAAATATTTAATGCAGTTGCGAGAGCGATTTTGTGTCATGCGGCGCAAGTGTGGAGTTACAAGGACTATGAAAATATTTTATAAGTTCTGAGGTTTTTTTTTTTATAAAATTGGTTTTTAATTTGCAAAAAAAAAGTTCCGATTGTTTATTCTTGGAAACTGAACTATCTTCCATATCTTTTAATACAATATCCTTAAAATATATTTGCAACAGAATCAGAATAACTTAACAAATATTGTGATAAACAAAAGAGTATATTTCTATAACAATTGGAAGAATGTATGTGATTTAATACAGAGTAAGGTAGATAATTGTCTGATTATGAATTTTAATATCAATGAAGTTATCAGTAAATTTAACCATATTTTGATAATTAAGTAAACATCAGAGGCAAAAAATTGCCAGTATCTTTTGCTGTACTCAATTATGATGTGTACTGTATAGGAAGTAGAGTGGACGGAGATCTAAGATGTCCGATTTGCTTGGCTTTAGTCTTTGCTGGAGACAAAGTATGCTTCCAGTCCATTGATTGTCATTTTGAATCACATGTTTTGCAAGTGACCCAAGTCTCATTCCCTGTCACTATTTGGCTCAAAAAGTCATCACCGTCTTTATCGTAATGTGCCATAAAGTCAAGTGCACTGCCCTGACACTGTTGTTTTATGTTGCTTTGTAATAGGTTTTGACATACAACGAGCACAAACTTATTGAAAAAGTAGTTTTACAGAAACAATTTCATGAAGAAGTGATTTTGAAATTTGTAAAACATTATATAGAAAGAGCAGAAATTATAAGCTTACGGTTTTTCCTGATTTTGTTTCTTGTATTGCACACACTAATTCATCACTAACCAAGATGGACACCTACTTCGTTTGTCATAGTGCACTTGATCACATCTTTCATTGAACTGTTGGAGCCATCTCCTAACCATCACATTTCCTCTGTAAACCTGCCTAATCTCACAATTGGCGGGATTTTCAATGAACTTCGCCATTTTAAACAAGCACTACAAAACATAAACAACAAATTGAGATGTCAAAATTGCATCATCTCCGTTTCCTTGACTCAGAACAACTACCATGCATGCGCTAAACTCCGAGCTGCCACGGTATGAAATACAATTGGAACGTACTTTCTGAATGTACCTCGTACGTCAATGTTATTAGCTGTAGAGCTCTTAAACTTGCAATAAATAATTACTTCTAATATACATGCGAAAGTTTGAATACCCAGTTTTTTAAATACACTTCTGCAAGAATCTTGACGGCTCAAATCAGCCATAATTCTTACTGGTTACTTCTGTAGACGACTCTTTGGATCATATGTTTAATGGAATTGCCTCACAGAACAATCCCATAGTTTAAAATGAGTGTAGAATAATCCAAAGTATGCAATTCTCAGAACTCATTGTGTACAGAATTGAGTTAAAGTATTTAACCGAAGGCTACATGAAGAAAAATGTAAGGTTCTCAGGTTTGCTACACTTGTACACACACCATAGTGAGTCCCTGAGAGATCATTGTGCAACAAAGAGAAGGACAAAGATGTAATCCATTTTATTGGTGTTTCCTATTTTAAAAGAAATTTGAAGATTTTCCAGGAAAGTTTATTAGAGGTGAAGACATGTTGAAAAATACTGGACTTTCTTTGTAAATATTAGCCTGACATTATAGATTAATTCACCACAGAATTTATATTTATTTTAAAAAGACCGCAACTCCTCATATGGTCATGCAATCACAAGAAAGTTGCTTTACATTCAGCTAGGCAATTCAGTTTTTACCTTTTTAAAGTATTGCTATATTGTTGTGTAGCTGAGATGTTTTCTGTTTGTTTTAATAAAACACTTTTATTATTATTAATCTCAGTACATGAAGAGAATTTTTAATTTAAATGAAATGTTGTTTCAACTTCATTCAATGGAAATGTCGCCAGCTTCAGTGATGCATGACCTGTAATAATCAATGAATTTTTTGTCCCTTGTTGTTTAAAGGCAAAAAAAACTTCGCGGTTTTCGTCTTATAAAACAATGAAGAAAAGAAGATCAATTAGAGCTTCTAATAGCATCAGGGTCGGAAAAGAATAAGAGTTGGTCAAGAGAATCCTGATAGGAGAGATAAATTTGGATTCAACCTAATACTACAAGAAAAAAGGTGTATCCAGCAAAGTTCCCTCTAGATTGCTAAATCTGTACTCACTGAAATAAGCCTCTGAGGGTTATAAATCAATAAGTATACATATTATACTTTGATTATTATAGTTCATGCATAAGAGAGGGAAGGAAGTGCTAAATCTAAGCAGAAGAGAGCTTAAACTCCTCTGTGGTATACTAACAGGACATATCCATTGCAGGTATCACTTAAATAAGATGGGCCTGGGGGATGATGACACTTGCAGGTACTGTGGTGAAGAGGTGGAACGCATGGAACACATCATCATGGAGTGCCCGGCCTTATGCCAAAAAAGACATAAATTTCTAGAATTTATCTTCATTTCGGAAGAAGAATTACTAAACCTCCCGACCAGGGGTCTGATCAATTTTGTCAAAGACATAGATCTCTCCTGAGTCCAACAAGAGGGGGGCACAAAAGATCTAACTAGGTCGCAGTGCAGGAGGTTTTATAAAACACTCTCCCCAGTCTTAATAAAAAATAAAAAAAAAAAAAAAAAAAAAATAGCTCATGCATCACTGAAGAAAGTAACATTATCGTTGAAAAGTGTTTGAGTTAATAAAGTGAGGTGTGTTCAAATTCTTTAAAAAAATAATTATAAAACATAACTCACAAGTAAATCTCAATATTTATGTATATAGTAAATTCAATTTTTTTTCTTTCTAATATTTTTATAAGTAGTATTATCACGGCATTTTTCAGGAGATGGTAGCAAAGCATTCCAGTAGTCGGTTTTCTGGATAGGTGTGCAAGTTTGGTTTTACCCTCAATAGGATAAATTTGTTAATTAGAAAATTGAATAGGTAAATTTAACCAATGTTGTACGCCATCGTGATACTAACCCACAAACAGATTCTCTAAATGTAATACTCGAAAGATGATCCTCTTGAACCTTACAGATATGTTTAATTATTGTATTTGGTAGATCAAGGGGTCACTAACTTTCTAGATTATTAGTGGAAAATACTGTGGCATTAGAAATGCTCAATTACACTCCTGTTTATTGCATATTAATTACTTTGTTGATGAGGGATATCCCTCCATTGGTCATGTAAACTTTGATATAATTGCATCAGACTTTAATAATTGCCTTTCATATCTTTTACTTCTTTATAGACACATACTAGAGTAGGCCTAACAAGAATACCATTGCATCTGTCAATGCCAATTATTGACAAGTTTATGGGCACAATATAATAAAAGTAGATCCTCTAATCAAAGACGGATTTAGCATTTTGGCGCCCTTAGGCCCAATAATTTTTTCCGCCCCCTAGTCTGGTTAAAGTTACTTCCCCAAAAAACTTGATTAAAAAATTATATCAGGCCTATATGTTAATTGCAAACACCACTCCACGATGCAATTTTACCATTTCAAGTTTTTTGAGTAATTTACTTGGTTCTGGGCTAACCAAAATGCCATTTTAAACACTTTTAGTAATTTTATGTATTAAATAGTGAGCTCATGTTTGTCTGAAACAAAACGATCCAACCCGCAGAGTATTCCCGCAACAAAGCATGGCCATTGCTATGTTAATAACTTAGGTTTTGTTCAATTTAGTCCTTTGGGCAAATAAATTAAAAAACTCTGTAATATATTATAAAATAGGTTTAATCTCAGAAACACAGCTTACATGAAGTATTTTGATAATGTGTGACACAAAAACGTAGTATTTTTTTCTCTCGGCCGTGTGCCTCCTGGGAGCTTGCGCTCATAGGCCCAAGCCTACCGACCTATTGGGAAATCTGGCCCTGCCTCTAAATGTAATGCAAAAAAGTTGTTTTTTTGAGCTTGCAAGAAAAGTTAAATTATATTGGTTAATAAAAGGGTCTTATATCCAGAAGGGTAAGCTTGTTGAAATCTTTTTACTAAGGTATTCTAAATCTCGTGATTGTGTATATCAATATTCTTGACGTCAGTTCGGCTATAACTGGCCTCATAGATGTGTGTTTACTCAGTCTCTATTCATTTCACTCGTGTCAATGTCTCCGCTATTGCAGTCATACCTGAAAGCTGTACATAAGTGAAGAAGTCTCCACTCGCCACGCTCATGTTGGTGATTTATCCCTGGTGGATCACGTAACTATATATCACTTTTTCTTAGACCAGGTTTTAAAATTACATTTTTTCAAAATAACTTCTATATTTGTCATAGCAGAAAGATGGCGTTGGTACCATTACAAGCAGA
This sequence comes from Aphrophora alni, assembly GCA_963513935.1. Lineage (NCBI taxonomy): Eukaryota > Metazoa > Arthropoda > Insecta > Hemiptera > Aphrophoridae > Aphrophora > Aphrophora alni. Next base: position 41,288,027 of record OY740776.1, read on the forward strand.
TTTAAAATCTATATTTTTATCTAATTTAGTGTGTTCTAAGTTGAATAACATATAAGATATGGATAACAAATGGTTTAAATAGCCGTCAATATGCTATATTTAATTCAATTTTATTTCAATGGGGTTCTACATGAGGACACTATAATCTCCAGTAACAACTATCGATAATTGGCTCTAATGATTTGAATCAATTTTTGGTCTAGTATAACTAGTGAAATATGAAAATTAAGGTATAGTTCGGGAACAATTGGCAAAAAACTATCTTTGATTGCCATCGTTTTAATCAAATACAATTTAAGCAGAGCGTCTATTTATGTGGGAAAAATAAAGCAAATTTAGGCTCAATTAATTTTTTTATTGATGGTTTATTTTCACTTCTTGATGATCAACAAACAGTAATGATAATTTTGGTGATGATGAGTTTTTATTTGTCAAGTGTTTTTGTGTCATTCAAGATGATTTTCACATCATATATGAAATGATCATCATTGGTTTGATCGCTATCATAGTTAACACCCTTAATATTTTCTACTAAATGTATGGATTTGTAGCCTGATTGTAAATAAATTCAATTTCTTCATACTATCAATTAATTTCATTGTGGCATTGACAGTACTAGAAAACTAACATTAATAATTTGTCGCTTAAAATGGTAACTTTTCTGTCTGTTATATTGACAAACAAATATTGTTATACATTCTGATGCAATCATAAAGTGTTTTGCATGACCAATCAGTGAATATCTCCGACATGAAACCAATAAAATGTCAAATCAAATATAAAACAAAGTTAGTAAAAAACAGATATACATGAAGGCGCAGCATGACAAACTGTTTTGTAATTGTAACATGATATTGTGCCATCGTAGAACTGAAAATATTGCCTTGTATATTTTTCTTTCAGTATATACATACACGCTCTGTAGGAACCTTGAGCTTCTCTTTCTTCTATAACTCCCCTCTAATCCAAGACACCCATTCCATTTAGGTCTTCTTCAAGGTCATCCAGCCACCTGGCTTTCTAAGTAATATTAGGTTTAGTATCTTTCTTCTGACATCCTTTGTAAATGATCTGCCATCTTAGTCTTGCCTTTTATCATTGTTGTTCCTACAGCTGATGATAGAGAAGACATGTCATCAAATGACATACTAATATAGTGTCTTTCTAGAGTGTAGTGGACTCAAGCAAATATTCCATCATAACAGAACCTGGCGCTTGGCAAATGGTACATTGACTAGATTGGTATACACCAACTTTTTCTAAATGTGTTGCCAAGCAATCATGTGGTGTTACAAATCTAAAGTTACCAACAGCTTCTTTCTGACTTTTGTTTGTTTTTGTTAAACTTCTTGTGAACATCTTTCTACTTCATGTTGGATTGTTTTGTGGCTTCCTGTTCGAACATGTTAGTCACTTTGTATTTAATAAGTTTTAGAAAAGGAACTGCTTCCAATTGGGCCTAGTCGACGCCAAGAAAATAGTTTACACACAATTATGAGGTTCAGAAAACCTGTATAACAGTTTCAAACAAATTTATTCTACTGGATAAGACCCCTTTGATCTATCAATACAATTAAATATTTCCTATGACATCAAAGAAACCAACTTTTTGCATTACATTTAGAGTATCTGTTTGTATTAAATTGTATGTAGGGCTGGGGAAGTACTATGATGGCACCCATTAACTTGTTTCTTTGTGATGTAAAATTGAAATTAAATGTAAGAATGACACGGTGTATTGCTCTTAAATAGTAAAGAGTTGTAGGATACACATGTTTGGGAGTCAGTATTTTCAAATCCTAAAAACATTCCTTTATAACTGTATCCCTTAATTTCCAAATTGTTCGTAAGCCATTCTTTGAAAATAGTGTTATTATAATTAACTTTCACTTATGTGGTTGATATTGGATTACGAATTCTTTTAAAATGAACCTTCACAGGCTCACTGTAGGGGGTTCATGTGGGGCAATCCCAAAGTACCTAGCTGGATCTATAAATTTTTCATGTTCTTTGTTGTCTTGGGTTTGAAACCTTTTTTTCCTATCAGGTCTCTCTTAACCAACTCTTATTCTTGTTCAATCCTGTTGCTATTGCAGTATCTCAGGACTAGGATCTCTATTTTGCGTTCTTTTATTATTATTATTTTTTATATATAAGGCGATGAATGGTTTTTAAACTTTATTAAACAAGGGAAAAACCCTTTAAAGCTGAGATGTCACCTACTGGAATTAAATGTTAAAATTTCGTATCTCCTTTAGTGCCAGAAAGGGTAATATTTGGATTTCAAATTAAAATTTAGGTTTTTCTCCTTGAAAATAATATGGAAAAAGGTCTAAACCTACCAATCAAATGAACTTTTTGTGGTTAAGGTGTCCCAGGAGATTTCAGACATTGCACTTATACATTAAAACAATTTCAGAATTATTATATTTGATTTAATATTGCTAGCTGCTTCAACGAAAAATTTTTTATACTTCTTCTTGTTGTTTAAAGGTGTAAAATTTTTTAGTCATCTTCGCCTTATAAGAAAAGAAAGTAAGTAATCTTGAAAAGAACACTTAGCTCTTGAATACTCTAAAAGGCTTCAGAGATGAAAGAGAACAAGAGTTGATAGGAAAGATGAAAAAGAGGGATCTAACCCAAAACAACTTTGAAGAATATGTAGATCCAGCTAGGTCCTTCAGGATTGGAATGCCCGTACTTATTATAATTGAGCCCCTGAGGGTTTTGTATGTTTCTATATAAAACTGGACATGTTTGACCCTGTATAGTTTAAATTAATAATCTTATTTGTAGTTAAAACAATATTGATTAATTGTAGTTTCACAGAAATTAGATTTTATTAATTATAAAAGAGTTCGTCATGATGCTCCTTCATGCACGCTCTCTTTTTTAATTGATTTTGTTTTGGACATGACGCTGTCATTGACTCAGTATCTTTTATTGCTTTTTTTATTGGGGTACCTACTTGTTGTTCATGTAAAACTCTATACAGTTGCATCAGATTCTATTACAATATTTCTTTGTACATATAAACGCACAAATACTATAATTTTAAAATACATATTAAGCAATATTAATATCTAGTTCTAATACTCTTCATCCATTGTCAATGTCACAAAAAAGTATTTGATAACATACGGAAATGCAGTTTGTTTACAAAATAATCAGACAACAAACTCGTACATTTAATAGACCATTTTAACAGTTAATGGGTGACATCGTGGTACTTACCCAGCATCATAATACAGTGTTAATTTAAGTAGATAATAAAGAAGATTGTAGATGGACAGAAATCAAGGTAATTTGATTGAAGATTTGTTTAAAGTGAGGCAAGTTTAGGTTCTTATTTTAATATATAATATTTGTTCTTAGATGACTACGGATTATCTACTTTTTGATTAACAACTTACTGAGGTGACATTTAGTTTTTAGGATGCGTGAATATTCCATTTATTTTACAAGCAGGACACAAAAGTTTTGATTTTAGGAAAAACTTAATATCATAATATGGAATTGAATAACATGTTGTATCATAAAGTATTGAAAATAACAGTGAGAAGCTATTATACTCGTCTCTGTCTAATGTGACATGGTCTGACTGTTTGTTTTCCTTTCTATCCCTTTTACATGTCAGCCTCGAGGGCTTATTGTGCCCCCAAATTAAAAATATATATGATTAGCCCAAAACCATTAACTTCAGAAGCCTAATAACAAGGCTGTCTTAAATGATTGTCTGTCCCTTTGTCAAGATCCAATCGTCTCATCACTTTTTCCCGATTGGTATTCAAATATCAGGTGCAAGCAACAGAGTCTCTTCTGTGGATACGTTTAGCCTAAATGACACCAACTTGGTGATAATGCTTTGTAACGAACCCAACCACCTTCCATATATTGGCTCTGCCAAATAATTAGAAGGTCAGATGCAATCTTCTTCTCGTGCTCTATCTAAACGTAAGTCTAGATGAGTTGTAAAGCCAATTTCTCGCATAAACTACGGAAAGGCTCAGTTAGCCAGTATGTCTGGTTTAACTCCCACTAATCCGAACATGTACAGTATCCCATCCCTCTAGCTATTCTTTCCAGTCAGCTATTTTCTTTCCTTAAAAACAAACATTATTTTATTACTTCCCCTGTTGTTTATAGGTGAAAAAACTCTTGGTAATCATTGTCTTAACTCTTAAAACGCGGCTAGTGACTCTAGGCGCAGCACTTTCGAGTTTTTAACCCCAGCTTGTTTTAAAATGCATTATTGTAAAATAACGCGTAGACATAGTCATAGTTCATGAAACATCAGCGAGAGTGCATGAAAGGTGTCAGTGGTGCTTTATCTATAAGTTGTGTGTAGATATGTCACTTTAAACCAGTCTAAGTAGGACCACTGCCTGTGGTTTACACTTATAGAACTACCACAGCAGCCAGTCTGTTTCGTGAAGTGAAAGTGCTCTATTTATTTGTTTTATATTTTAGTTACTCATTTTCTTTTCTTATTTAGCGCTATATAGTCGTGTATTTGTATTATTATATTATAGTAAATTATTTTTTGTCTGTAATATGGCAAATCCCGAATTTGATCAATTTGTCAGTGAAATAATGAACTTTTCATTTTCAAGTGCCATTGATTTTCATAATTTAGAAGAGGCGGAAGACATTATCTTACATAATATTAGTGCTGGCGAGATTGAAAATGAGAGTGATGAAAATATACCACAAGCAACCATTTCAACTGTTTATCTGATTTGACTCAACTTCTTGATAATTGTTAAAAAATATATAACCTCTTTAAAAAATTCATAGTTTATTTCTCCTTGTTATAACAATACAAAACTAAAAGAACACTGGGAAAATAATTTGTTTGTTTTTTTTTTACTAAATTAGTAGTAGCTCATATTTTAGCTTAGCGTTTTAAGAGTTAAACAAAAAGAAGAAAAGAGTAACAAAATAAATCCCTCGAATATTTCTCTATGGACTAGAACCCATGGATTAAAAATTAACAAAACTAAAATGTAGCATATACTATTAGGATATTCGTGACTATTTAATCTGTATGTGCCGTGTTCAGTTTTCTAAACTGTTAAAATCGTAATGTATTCTGTCTTTGAAGTGTAATATGAAAAATGTTATACCATAGCGTTATTTGTCTGAATGGTTGAATGAATGATAGACATTTATAAGTTAATTAATCAGAACAAATACCCCAGTTTATGTGTACTGCTTTTATTTGTTAAACTTATTATCCATATTCTTAAATAATTTAATGTATATTGTTAATGTTTTATAATTTTCAACGATTATTTATTTTGTTATTTATTTTATTTCCCTATTATAGTTTTTTAACTAAAATTATGCTCTATTAATATTATATGTTATCTTATGCTAAGGGCTACTGACAGTGCTCACAGATAAATAATTTTATTTTGTTGTTAAATTGTCAATTGTTTTACATTAGAGTGTTGTGCTTTGTAATGTAGAATGAAGCCTATGTATGCTGTATAAAATATGTTTAATGGGGTTGACTGGAAGAGAGGACTAGATGGTCCTAACCCTGCCCTAAATATAAAGAAACTTATTATTATTATAGCATCAAGGTTGGAAACGAACAAGAGGTGGTAGAGAGATGTGATAGAAAAAATGAGAGAGAAGGATCTTACTTAAGATTACACGAAGAAAGGTGTAGATCCAGCTTGTCAGTTTTCCTTAACAAAAGTGTTAAATAAACAGTTCTTCTTATTGGAATATATCAGAAAACAAACCTTTTCTGATGTAATTAAATAATATTATATAGCAACATTAATTTATATTTAAAACATTAAAGTTACTGAAACATACCTACAAGATAATTAGATAAATACACAATTAACATTAAGTTAAATGAGTTTGCTACTATACATAGGATATTACAATTTAACCTTGAAGGTTGAGACATTTCTTTTTTTTTAATGGCAGGTTGTTAAAAAGCCATGATCATAAAATATAATAGTTGTTCAGTGACTTGATTTAAACTACAATAGAGAACATTGATAAGTTTATTGATTCTAGTTTTATAACTGTGCTCCTGAGACTTTTAAGTACTTTAAAAAAAAATTTCTTATCCAAAATTTTACATTTTTATTTGTTTGTTTCATTTTATTGGAAACATCATACAATAACTTTGAATTAACCTATTTCTGATGAATATATACCTTCTTCACTCTCGGATTGCGGCTGGCGAAGGGTTTCTACCTGCCCCAGTCCCACTCACCAACACCAGCCCGGCCTGGCTCAACAGGCTTTTACTTTCACCATGCCGTGAATTACCGGTTTAAGAAACGATAGCCGCTACTGAATATGTTGATTTAATTAAAAGGAAAACGCTTCAAAACAAACTAGGCCTATTATAAGGGAGTTTTGATTTTTGATGGATAGAGTATGAAATTAGCACAAAATGGTATTTTGGTGTTATACTTTTATTGTTTAAAAATATTCTACGATAAAAATGTAATAATAAATAATATTAGAGTTAAAATAATGTAATATACAAACGAACATACGTCCTTCAACGTAATGTAAAGTTTTGTAAAAATAACATAAATAATAATACAGGTACAAAAAACATTTTAAAACAAAATATGTATAAATCAACAAACTTTAATGAAAGAAAAATATGTAAAGGCCAATGCAATATAAAGACGGAGTTTATTGGGCTGCGTTATGTCAAAAAACGTCTATGAGAGGTCCTTTTTTATATTTTTCGTCCTCAAAGTAGTTTATCACTTTAGCCACCATTGTTCTCGCTTGAGAGTGAACTATTTGACGCTTCTTTGCTGAATTTATTGTAGGAAAACGCCCAGTCATTAAAATAAATAGTAAATAAAATAACACTTATAACTACACAAAAAACTCTATTTTAAATTACAACTGCGAATGTCAACAGAGGATCACTACATAACTACTACGACCGAATCTTTACTGAAACTGAAATTTTTAGAGTTGTTGAACTGGGGTTGTTTGTAAATGAGTCAGAAATTCATAGAAATTTTAATCTGTTTACTGTTTTCCAAGTTGTGAATCACTATATAAACATATATTTGCTAGCAAGTTGTACGAAACTTAGAGATGATTTTAGTATCCCTTGTACTGTTTGTTATCATTTTTCAGTTTGTATAACAAAGTTGGTATACCAATAAGTATTACTCAGTACGTGACTAACGCGGCAGGTCAATGTCTGGTCTTAATCCTCTTCAGGGCAACACCTTCGTTTGTATGCGTGAGGGCTGCGTTTGTGTGTGTGAGCGATCGACCCTTCGCCAGCCGCAATCAGAGAGTGAACAGAATATAGGTTTCACTAAGTGGTTATATATATATATATATCAAAAGCATGCATGGAATATATATATATATACAGTGGCGGATTTCCCACTAGGCACTCTAGGCCAGTGCCTAGGGGCGGCACGCTCCAGGGGGCGGAACGGCCGGACGTTTATGAACTGTTCCAATTTAGTAGTCTATATGATTGAAATAATGGCGTTAACATAAAGCACTTGGTAGACCGAGTCTTGCTCGGTAATATTTCATTTTCATCCAATTACTATAAAACCTTTCAAAGTCATTAAATGTATACACATTTCTTTTAATACTTCATGCAATTTTCATCTCACATTTTGAAATAGTGTTTGTTCTGTCAGGAGGCTTTAATTTTTCAAACAGCTGTTATGATTACTTTGTTCCAGTTTTCGTTGTTTATTTCGTTACCAACACACAATATTAAACCCAAAATATTAAACCGTTTTGACCCTATAATTAATTTATTAACATATATAGGTAATTTACTAGATGTTGTCTAGCCAAGTAACCTATATTGGATACGTTTTGGAGCAAAAAAAAAAGTTATTTCTAGCACTTTAAAAACATCCTCGGAGCCTGAGATATCAATCAATCAAGGAAACATACATCTTTCTATAATATCGTAGGATATTATGGTACGTGAAGTACTACAGGGGGGCGGCAGTCAGAATAGTGCCTAGGGGCGGAACATTTATAAATCCGTCCCTGTATATATAGCCACATAATCAAATCTTACCTTTAAAATTTTTCACTTTTTTGTTCCAATTTTTGGAAATATCATACAAAACATTGTCTATTAAAATTACAATGAAGAAAAACATATTTTTTGGAATTAAACATACAAACCAAAAAATTCAAATAATCACGAAATAATAATCCAATATTTAAAAAATGTAGAAAACACAACGGTAATTAAAATTCATATTTATTAAAATCATATGATTTTGAACACAATTCCATCATAAACAATTGAAGGCACAAACACAAAATATATTCATTTACGGTACTTATAAACTTAAATAAATGGTGTCAAGCCATGTCCTTGAAACAAAAACATATTTAGTTATTTATACAATCAAAAGCTAACAATTTTGTGTTTAAATTAAATTCACTTTCATATAAAAGAAATTATTTTCATTTTTATATCATTGACACCATAAAAATTCACAGAAATAAGAATACGTAAGTTTTCTTGATGTTCACCTTTCTCTTTTAGTGTGTTGTTTCGCACACATCTAAAAATTCTCAATATTTTGAGTATGTTTCAGAGTTTACAAAATTTTGAAAATGATTTACTGTCATGTGTTGGAAATTATATCCTTCTAATTTAGGAATATCATTATATGATTTCCACATGTCAAATATAATCAATGAACCCTTATTAATACATTCTTTAATAATTGGAAGCAGAGTATCTGTAGTTCAGTACATAAAACATTCACTCGTTTCCCGACAAATCCTGTAAAAACTCATTGATTAAGCCTTCCTCTATTGTGTTTCTGCTTCAAAAAAGTAGATTTATCAATATCTACTTTGAGGCCAACATCACCGATTTTCCTTGTTTTTCAACAAATTATCTGCACAAATTTCCCATAAAACAAGCTACCAGTCAGTAATAGCCTGTTGTCATATTGAGTTCTTTAAAACAAAACTTCGTCATAGTGTACTCATTAACCCAACAATAAATAAAAAAATATGACTTTTTCAAAACTTAAATTGCAATTTTCCAACACGTTCCTTTTAATACTTATTTCTTCACTAACCCAAAAATATTTTTTTGTTACTTACAAACCCAAAGATTTTTCTTTGAATTAAATTTTAACGTCATTTTATATTTTTTTTCTTACACAACCTACTTCCATGCAGGGATTCCTTTCTTGTAGAAATGCAACCTTTCTTAGGGCTGTCAATCTTACAAATAAGGGAATAAAAATGATAGCTTTCCATTATTTACTTAAAACAAACAAGAAGATTGATAAATTGTAATATGAAAACATGGATTATCAATTTTTTAAAATTATTATGTTATTGGGTTGCAAACATTTTCAACTATTTATTTAATCGATAAATGCTTGAACATGCACTAATATGCGCAAACAAATATGTTTATTGTAATATTTTAGATTAATATTTTTTAATGTATACATGTTTTCCATTGTAATTTTAATAGACAATGATATTGTATGATATTTCAATAAATTGCAACATAAAAAGTGAAAAATTTTGAGGGAAAATTCCAAAAAAGTACCAATCTATAACATATGTTTGTTAAATCAATTTTAATAACAGTCAGCAAATCAAGTCAATAAATGAAAATGTTCATTATTTTATGATTATTTTGCGTTTTATAAAATTGTCATTGAGAATTGAATGATATAATAATTCAGCTTAACAAATTCTACAAAATGATATAAAAATAATAACATTCAGAAACAAATTATGAAATTATTTTTTGGGTAATGTTAGAGCAATTATTGAGCTAGATTCAGTTTATGAAAGAAGTAATTCCCACACCACAAATAAAACACTATCACAATTAACGTTAGAAAGTTGTATAAACTTTTCTGTACATTTTGGTAACATAGCTTCCATCCCCAGAGGGATATAAACCAATACCATATAAACAAAACAATAGAGTACTGGTACAATATCCCTCTGAGGGTGTACATAACAGTTTATTAAAATTGCTACCATTAACACGTTAGCTGCCATATCGGTCCGATCGGACCGAAACTAAGGCGACTGTACATGCAGCGTTACGACACGATAAAGCGACTGACGTAATGTTTCGTTTTGTAGCTCACAGTTCGATAGTGCATCAACCTATCGGCCCATTTTGGTATTCTCTGGATTGGGTAAAGACGTGTGTTAGACATAGTATATTGTATGCTTTAATAACCGTTACCATGGTTACTCAATATAATACTAAAATCTGTGGATATTTTCACTTTTTTGTCGGCACGATCGGGCCGATTAAAAATTTTACAAAAACATTTTGGTTTAGTAATGAATAATTCACAAAGAATACAGTTGTAAAATAAATATAATTATGTATTTATAAAATAAATATTAGACAAATAAAATAGTGAGCTTGCCAACATAAAGAAATGAAATAGCCCGTTTAGATTTATTTATTTTTTTTAACACGAAAATTACCTCGGTCCGATCGGACCTAAACGTTATACTACGATTAAAATTAAAGCCGAAAAATTGCATTTCGGTCCGATCGGTCTCGGAACTATATATGCATAAATGTAAATAAAATTAGTAAATACAATTGCCTTATATTATTTAACATAGGTAGATGCAAAAATAATAATGGAAAAATAATTTGGTAATCGTGGCACTCCAGGCAAGATTATCGTATTAGGCCTTGGCAGCTAACGTGTTAGCGTTTTAATTGTGGTTTGGGGATTACTTCTTTCATATTGCTATTAACCACAAGTCTCAACTGATATTGTAGATTCAGTTGTAAAAAAGTCTGTCTAAAATTGTTTAAGTGCTTTCTAATTGAAAGAACAGCAGAAAGATGTGAAGTTCTATGTCCTAGAAAATCATACAGAGCCGATTTTGAGAAATAATTTTTTGGCTTTTTTTCTTACAAAAGCTATCTCCAAATTTTTGTGACCAATATGCTCTCAAACCAAAGTAGAACACTGGAGGAGAAGGTGATCTTTCCAAAAAAACACTTGTTTTTAACTCAGAGGACCTCAAAATATGTATACCACAAAAAACTTGACATATAGTTTTTGACCCATCACATAAATGTTCAATAGGTTACTATGTATATGTTAAAAAGTAAAATTGAAGGTTGTCTATATGGACAGGGCTGAGTGAGTACTAAGATGCCAATCAACTTATTTTATTCAGCTGACACAGATTCTCTGAATACAACAATTCCATTTAGTAACAACAGACCTTGATTTTGACTCTTTAATGAATCCAAAAAGATGATGTAATATTTAATACGGAAACAAACAAACAGATTAAATTGCATGTGGTGGAAACCTTATTGTCTTATCATAAATTTAATTGAACTGTTATTTAAAAATTAATGAATAATAGACCTTCATTAACCACTTTATAAAACTGAAACAAACAAGTCTATCGACTGTCTGACGCAATCTTACATCATGCTAGTGTGATTGATTTATCAAAATGCAATTAATTTAAACATTAAAAAGTTAATAAAGAGATCGCTTACCTTCTATCAATTAATTTGATATTTTATCAAGAACATTATGGGTTTTTTAGGCCTAAAATGTTCAAACGTCACTTATTTGTTAAAGTGTACGAGTTACTAGTGATGTCATGGGTACTTTTTTTTTCTATTTGAATGGTCTAATCTGTGTGAGCACGTCATCTGCGAGAGATTATTATGTTCCAAAATAATGCAACTACCGTCAACCTCTGGAAGATTCATTATTTCCACACTTTAGAATCTTTTTGACAAGTAATGAAATCATTTTCAGTATCCAGGTCACTTTTGGTTAAAATAAAGTTTCTTACCTTGTTTCCATCAAAGTGACCTCTTTTTGTGACGCGTTTTGGAACTTTTATATCCCATCTTCAGACACAACATAAATAAATTACTCAACCGAGGTCCAATTAAAATATGTTCTAAAGGTAGATATATGAATGCAGTCGAGGAGTATGAGATTTATAAGGTGTTTAAATCAAGAGATGCAACTTGAATATTGAATGACCAACTAAATTTCGACTCAAATATTTTGTACGAATAAGAATTCAATAAGCCCGTGGTAAGAACAGGTTCCGAGTGTGCGAGGTAACAGACTGTCACTTGCCGTCCGGTAGCCAGAAGGTGTACACCTAAATGCACTTTTAATGTGATGTGTGTTTTGTGTAAATAATTTTAGCGTTTGACGACCTCGGTTCAGTAATTTATTTATGTTGTGTCTGAAGATGGGATATAAAAGTCCCGAAACGTGTCACAAAAAGAGGTCATTTGACGGAACAAGGTAAGAAATTTTTTAACAAGGTTGTTGAGAGATTACCAAACGTCTTAATTTTATCAAGATGTTTTCATTCATAGATCAGTTCCTTTAGAGACTCACAGTAAGTACGTTAGCAATCCCGAATACCTAGCTGGATCTGTACTACTTCATCTAGGCATGAATTAGATACCTTTCATATCAAATTTCTCTTGACCAACACTTGTTCTCCCCCAATCCTGATGGTATTAAGTGCTTGAGGGCTAGGTGGTCTGTATTTTCTTTTTGTTTTTCTTTTTTCAAGACGAAGATGACTGCTCAGCGGTTTTGTCTTGTAGGCTTCATTTTCAATTTTCTTCACAGAGGCTACCAATCTGCGAATGCATTCTCTCAGATGGCTGCGTTCTGTGAAGAAATGTGCCACATACCTGGTATTCAGGTGTGAGAAGAGTATTTTCAATTTTAAAAAAAGCAATAAAAATCATACAGCTCCTTTAAAAAATATCTATATTAACCCTTCCTTCAATATATGTTTTCACTTTTTTTGTGATTTTTTCCTGAAAACTTTAACAAAACATTAAAACAGTTTTTAATACATCATTACAATACCATACATCAAATAATACATCTTGCCACACAGCTAATATAGTATGAGCAGAGATCTAATTATTCAAGCATAAAGGATGTCTAATGATACAACCTCATGAAATTCCCTGACTCATCTATATCTATATTCTAACAACTTAAAGTTAATTAACAAATTTCAGTTTATGTTTAAAAGAAATGTATATCATTTATATGACTCTACCCACTACTAGTTGCTGCAAATACAGGGTGGGGCAATGAAACGGGCTATTTTGAACGTCTGTATAACGGTTAGAAAAATTAAAATAGGAAATTAAATTTGGTATACAAGATTATAGTGTACTCATCCATGTAGAGCCCTTAAAATTGAGAAAAATCAGATTGAAAATGTCTAAACGGCAGCCAATTTTTGATTGATTGTTTTATATTTCTGTGGAAAACATTCATTTCAAGTGTATGGGAACCTCGATGGTTTAACATTTAAACTTTTCGCTGTAGGAATAGAGCAATATGATAACAATTTAAACTCTTCATTGACTTAAATAAGTTACTTTATGAGTGCCATTAGAAACTCTAAAATACAAGGTACAATAAAATATAATTAATTACAAACTATAATCTAGCTCATAGCGTACATATTGGTTCTTTGGGTCGTTGTGTATTCTTGGATATCCTGCAACAAGAGTGTCTTGTCCTCCAATGTATAGAGAGTTGTAAATCTTCCAGTAAACATCACGTACTTTACGAGCAGGATGGAATAATCCCTGTAACAAAAATACTTTATTAATTAGCAAATGAATTGGAGTTTCAATACTATAATGCAACAGGTTGCAGTAGCCCAGAATGTTGCAATGGCACCAATTTTCTCATTCACCCGTCCTCAAACCAAAACTGTCATCAAAAATATAATTTCGGTAATTATAAATAAAAAAATGGGAAAATAAACCATCAATGCCATTTTTGAAAAAAATATTTAAATAAGGGCCAAAACTGGCTTTGTGTCAAAAACTTCTTCACGAAAGTCATATTTGATTTCAATCGAGCTCTAAATGACAGTGATTAAGATTTATTTTTTAATTTTTTTGCAATTTATTCCAGAACTATGAATTTTTACAAGAGTTTGGGTCATTAATCTATACATTTCATTAAAAATAGAATGAAATCAGTAGAGCCAATAAAGTACATATTTTAAAATAGACGATTTTTTGTTTGGTTTTATCTAACTCATGAACCGGCATTTTTGGAGGGAACCAAAACCAATACATTTTAATTTAAGTCTTTAAAGGGAACAGATGAGCAAATTTTGAATTGTTTTCAAAATTTACAGTTATCAAAAAATGTTCCGAAATATGGCCAAAATATTCTCACAGCACATTTGATTAAAATCGGTAATTATATAGCAGAGCTGCCTCACTTCAAAATCAATTTTTATGGGTTTTATTTGTCAAATAAATGTTGGAAAAATATTTTATTATCGAAAAAAAGTGTCGGAAAGATGATTACATAATATAATTACACAAGAAAATCTTAATCAGAGTCAAATTCTGCTGCAAATTCAGTAGAAGAGGAATTTATTGAATTTAAATGTATTTCACTCGTAATTCGCCATAAATGATGAAAACGAGTATTATACTCATTGTACTTTCTTTTAAACATAAATTCGGCTATATGGCCATGGAAATGTTGTTTTGAATTTCCATATCGCGGCACATTTCCTCGCACCTCCCTCCATTGACGTTCAATTGTCTGTGTATGTGCTTCAGTGTACGCATATGTAGGGCTGTATTATTATATGTCACGAAAGGTTTGGCCAGGTTGCTATATATATATATATAACCACCTGGCCAAACCTTCCGTACGTTTATTGAAGTGAATGTCATGAGTATGAAAGATAACACAGGGTTAATTTTTTCACGAAAAAACTACTTGTGTAATTGTATTATGTAATCATCTTTCCGACACTTTTTTTCGATAGCAAAATATTTTTCCAACATTTATTTGACGAATAAAACCCATAAAAATTGATTTAGAAGTGAGGCAGCTCTGCTATATAATTACCTTAAAATCAGTTAACGTTTCACTGTAGAACACATACATGACAGACACACCACACACAGATTTCAAAACTAAATAGAATATACCTGGAGTGTATACTGTAATATTTTCATAGGTCCTAGTGCAACTCTCAGCCCTTCTATGGAATCCATGAAAGCCTGGACAAGATGTGGTGATGTTTCAAAGATATTAGGCCAAACATGATTCAGCAAATGGATAAGTGCGTCTTCACAACCAAAACCATAGACACCCAGAGCCATGTGTTTGATGGCAGCACATGCAGTCTGTCTGTGTACAAGATCTCTGCAAAATAAACAAATAGTAAATTAATGTATTTAAATTAAATTAATACATACATATTTAACCCTTAAAATTAGGTTTGTATTTTTAAACATCATCGACTCAATATTCAAATGCTATCAAATGCAGTTAGCGTGTATAGACATAAAACTCAGATATCCTGTAGCTCACAAAACTTCCATAAAGTGCATAGTGATGCTTCTTGCATATGTTAAGACAAAAGAAAAACATATAAACGAGATCAGAGATGTCGTATCAAATTGTGTTCTGTCGCCAAAGCAATTGAAACCCGCATTATGGGTCTACTCAGATCGAAATACATTATAGCTGTTCCTTTTTTGTTTTGACTACAAACTTACAATTTATGCTGCGTTTTGTAGATGTTTACATACATAGAACAAAAGTATACCTTATTAAACATTTGACTTTTTATATAACAATAGTGGCAAAGCCTGATGACCCGATTTTGATTTATTTGTGCACACAATAATGAATACTTCCTTTTCAAAGTGTCATTGAAGGAAGCTTGAAGAAGAGGAGACATAAAATATTACACTCTACTCACAACTAAAACTCTGCCAACGATTAGGCCTAGAGATGCCTATTGTGATTTTTTAAATTTTTGACTGATTTTTGTATATACAAATTATTCTTGAAGAAAACTCTTACAACATTTTAGGTGTATTTTTCTCTTTCTATTTACATATAAGGTCAAGATGTGAAAAAAATATTAAAAAATCTGTCGTATTTATCTTGTTTACTACTTTATCTTAAGAATCTAAAATAAAAAAAAGAACCTACTTATATGCATATTTTTATATGGCTACTTAAAAAACCTACTTCCATTCTCTTTTACAATATTGCATCATTTAACGGTGAAATTTCACTTTAATTGATGATATTTTTAGGAACCTGAAGAGAGTTGTGTGCATCTTTAGTGACAAGAGCTGGTCACACCTTGTAAGGCATTTTTAAGGAAGCTGAATATTTTATCTTTTCTATTTGTTTTTATTTATGAGTGTATTTTATTTATTCAATAAGTCAGTACATTCATTCATATAATGTCTAGAATTAACAGAATTTTAGGGTAGAAAAATGCACTCTAAGCAAAACTAAAAAAAATCAGTTAATTATATTGCTGTAAAGTTCCATGACAGGATTTCTGTTCTTGGGTGACTGACTACACACCCAATTTCAGACTGTTTTATTAAACAACACTTCTTTACAGACATAACAAGGCTATTTTATGTTACATATTAAATCATACAAAATATACAGAACTAACTTTGCAAAAATACTGGGCACTCTACGCAGTTGTATTCAAAGAACAATAGATATGAGCAATGAGCATTGCTTCATGCTAGAAGTAAGAGATGGATGGCTACAATGTAAAAAAAAAAAACAAAACAAAAAAAAAAAACTTGGACCTAAAAGATAAATTAATATTACCTAGATTTATAAATGCTATTTTGAAATTTTCCAAAATTCAATTGGGCTTTCCACAGAGACCAACATAAACACCTTACCTGTCCATTAAAGCATCCTCCAACAACGGAGTCACTGCATAAATATAATCCTTTCCCATTTCTCCAATATATTCAAACAGGAAAGACAACGATTTCAATACACCGTTCTGTACATTCAACTCTGGGACTCTGTATTCATTCATTAACGCAGGTAACACTGTGAAGGGTGAACATGTTTCTGCGACTATAGCTATGGCGACTGTTGTACAGACACGGTTCTGTCTTTCCTGCACTTTTAAGTTGTTCAGTAGTGTGGCGAGTACATCGTGGGGTCTGTTGACAAAAAAAGGAGAATATTAGAGTTTAATATGAAACTAAAGCAGAAATGTGGAGTTAAAATATTTTGATATCAGTGTTTCAAGACCATCGTCTGTTGACTATAACTAGCAAGTAAACTTTAAATTTTGTGGTTATGTTATTAACAATATTATTTTTACTTTCTCACAAAAATGTATAAAGTTATATGAAGGGTTAAAAAGTCGATGTGGGTCCAAATAAATGGTATTTCAAATGATGTCTGTAGTATGTGAATTGCTCTACAACCCTCGTGAACTGATATTAATCATATATAGTATGTGGGCATACATTTATATTAACTATTTTTTTGATAACTAAAAATTTAGAGGTCGCTGTCAACGGTTCAGAAATAATTAGCAAAAACAAAAATGAATACTGACCATCTTAAATAAATAAAAGCTTTATTTAAAGTTTAATACGACTTGTGCTGAGGACTTGTTTATGGGAACAACAGTTTGAACAGATTTTGAGAAAAGCATAATTGTGTTTTTCTTACTGGTAACTCAAATTTTGAGTTATACAAAAAATTGAAAAAACCTCCTGAGAAAAAACATATGGTTAACATATCCCCGCATACCAAATTTGATAAAAATCGGCCCATGTGTTTGGACTGTAGATCACTGCTCATACGACAGAAAGACAATTTACCGATCGACACCCATTCCACAAATTCCTTTTTTGGATTTAGGCTACCTCAAAAAAAAATATATATCCGCAAAAACTTTATTTTGACCTATCAGATAACTTTCTCTATAATATGTACACGTGACAATGTAAACGGTTGCCTGTTCCACAACCCAAACAATAGCATTTAGTTTCACCAATGATATTAAAGTTCTATAAAATATTCATGTTGTAGTTTTCACAAACTTGTAAATATTCAAACCACCAAGAAATATTTAACTTGACAGATCCTAGGCTGTACATAATTAAGAAAATCTATATCGGTAGATATTAGCTGTTCAAAATAAACCAGTGCATGTAGTTATACTCTATGGAAAATGAGAGAGGTTTAACGGAGATGATTTTAGAACCTAACCTGCTAAGATTCCAATTGGATCATAAAATAATCAATGATATATAAAATGTCTAATATACACTTAATAGAATATAAAATAACATATTACAAAAAATAAGAATGAATATGTAAGGACTATGATATATTTGTTGGATAATTGGGAGGGAGGCAAAGTCCGTTCAGTTCATAATGTGAAATTTTGGAATTTGTGTAAACTGTTTTAAGTTATAGTTAAATCAAGTTTTTTTAATACAAAATTTAACCCTTCGCACGCTGAATAAAATTTGCCTTATTTCACCTCAACGCTGAAATAACTTAAAAATTTTTTTATTATTTTTTTCAAAATTAATTTTTGTTTTCGTTTTGTATGTGAAAGGTTAATGTTAAAAAAAACAAAAAACAATACTTCTTCAAAACAATGCTCAAATGCAAACACAGAGGTCGTACCCTATCAGACTAATGAGACTGCGAGTATAGCCGTTATCCACTCTCTAGAAGATATAGAGTGCGTGCGCCGCCGGGCAATTCCAGACAAAATAGCGTCCCCCTCAACTGCCTTGAGGCGTAGAACTTTCAACAAAACGTTTTTCTATTCCTGAATAGACAGCGGACATGCCTCTGCATTCTATCGGAACTTTGATGAACTAATTAACTAACCATAGGCTAAAATATATTTTTGCGACTTTAATCGTCATTCGGGTTCGGGTCAAAGTCTACCATTGCGGCTATACTCGTTTGCCGCGTGGGAAGGGTTAAGTTAAAGATGTTGTAAATGAAATTAATTAACTTAATCGTTAGTGAAAAATGATTTTAAGCGTTAGTGCAAAAAATCTCTAGACTATGTTAAAAAGAGATAGCATAAATTTCGTATATTGGTTCCTTAAACAAATGATTTAATAAAAAATATTGAAAGGTTTAAATGAATATCATTGAGGAAATAAAATTGTTATAGAAAAAAAAATCTAAAGTAATTAATGATTATTTTTGAAATGTAGAGAGAAAGCGTGGCGTCACAAAATCACATAACCTTTTGTCATCATAGATCAAAGAAGTAACATGGTTTAATCTAGATGAATAGACAGAGATGATAAAGAATTTTTATAATTGAAAAATAATTAATAAACTCAGTAACTTTTTTACTATTGATTTTATGTATATGCTTTCTGAAAATAATGTTAAGATTTTTTATGGATAGGAGATACAGGCTACCTTGGAAAGTGGTCCTTGGTGTTACCTAATAGTACACAATTAGAATAACACTAAAGTTCTGAAATATTTCGTAAACACGATTCAATTTCAGAATCAGTAGAGAGTATAAAAAGAAGACTAAATTGTTGTAATTAGGTTGCAGAGGATGGATCTGTGTTGAATGTTGAAGCACAGAGGAATGTTTTATTATTATTTTTATTCCATTTTTTAAATTAATTACATTAATTTTACGTAAGCCTGTTGGGAGAGGAAAAAGGATAAAGGCTGATTTACCTAAGATTAAGGTTAGAGGGAGTTCTCTAGATTTTGTGACCCATTGATGAGACAGTTCTCATTTTAGTTCTGAGGGGTTTCATTCTGGAGGGAGTGATTTTATAATTTTTGTCCAGAAGCTGTCATCAGAAGCGGCAACATTGTAGTTTGCTGCATATTGTGCAGTTGGTTTCTCTATATCCATGATTTTTACATCATGTCTGTGGCCATTCATCCTGGTGCTTAGGTTGCCTTGTGATTAGTTGGTATATACATTTCTTTTATGGTGAATGTGTGATGACCTTTAATTTTAAATTCATTTTTACTGGAGGAATATTGAAGTTGTTGGAGGTAATATAGATTTTCCATGTTTTTTATCTTCCCCTATTGCATGGAAAAGAACCGTAGGGAAGGTTAGGTTGTTTAGGTGTGTTGGGATACGGAAGTTTGGGTGAACTAACAAGTGTTTCAGATTTGTGGGCTGTTTAAACAAGACTCTGAGAGGTTCTGTGAGAAGATTCATTAGTATGATTGGAAGTTTGTAGAATTTTGAAGCCATCCTTCAGTATATTGTTTAACCTCTGTAAGCCTGGGTGATAATCCATGACTAGAGAGATGGACAAGTTATATTTTTGTTAATGTTTCTTTGCAGGGAATTTATCTTGTTTTGTTTTAATTTAAATGTTTAATAAATGTGAATTTTTAGAAGCTCGATTTTTGGTTATTTACAAAGTGCATTATCCCGAGCTTAGGATAATGAATTTGGAATTAGGTTTCATCTGCGGATGATGGTGCCCAAAGACTAAAAAAATTTTTTTTAATTTTATAAATTCTCTTTCCTTAGTCGTAAAAAAAATCACATTTGAAATACAAGATTTGACAATTACGAGAAATAGATGTAGTTGTATAATTACCCAATAGCCTTTGCAATATATCCAAAAGTGTTAACAGTTGCTCTTCTGATTGCTTTCTTGTGTGCTTTTAACAATTCCAACAGTTCAAAACATATCCTCATCCATTCTCTGGCAGAAACATATTCAGGACCACGATCTGCTATCCTGCCTACAAGATCTATGCAGTTCTCTTGTACCTATACAATCACAACTTTATTAATAATACAAACATATGATAATTTTATTTTGAAGGACAGTGAAACTGTGAATTTTCAGAGTTTAATTTTTGATATTCTTTTAAAGTGGAATTCTCATATTGATTTACTGTGTACAAAACTAAATTCAGTTTGTATGAGAATCTTAAAAAAATCTACTAGGTTAGATATTCAATTGTCTATTTATCATTCTTTTTTTTTTTTTTAATTTTTTTAATAAGGGTACATCATCTGCGACAATAGAATCTTAAATTTTTTTAAAAACAGTTAATATTATGACAAACATGCTTCATTGTAAAACAATTTTACAAAATTTAAATATTTTAACTATGACCTTGATTTATATTTAAAACGAGCTGCAACTTTAAAAATGTTGATGCTTTCATGTACAGTCATACACCTCACAGTTAACATACAAGAAACAAACTAACTAAAACAAACAAAAACCTGAAATGCATCAAAATATATGGTTCCGACAATTTACGAGTTGCTGGTCAATCCGAGATCAATTGAAAATTTTAAACAATATCGATAACAGCTAAAAAATATGGCTGTAGAAAAAACCATTTTATTCACTAGATGAATATCATTATGAACTGTTATAATTATATTGGATTCACAATTTGTATATTATGTATGTACAGTACAACCTCGTTTATCCGGACTAATTGGGACCGGAAGTGATCGGGTTAATCAAAAATCCGGATAATCCAAAATTATAGAAAGATAAATAAAACAAAATATAAAATGATAACTTACCATTTATAAGTCATGAAAAAACACAATATTTACACAGTCATTCAATTTACACAATACACGAAATTACACAATGTACTGTAAATGATGAAAAACATTTATTTACACACCTGAAATATTTACACATGCTTTTAATTTACACAGGGTTTAATAGCAGTAACAACGCCCACCTCTAAATACTATGCCGATTCTCATTCACGTCATCGATACTCCCGACTGGGGATGTGATGTGCCAACTGCCAAAAAAAAAGAACGGGGGTTCCCAAAGCTGGCGGCACCGCTTTAAGATGTGACAAAATGTTCACATTTACTGATTTACACCCTTGAGTCTTAGCAACCCGACAACAATAAAGTTGTAAAAATGACATGATGGTTTATGATGCGTTGTAAACATGCACCTGGTTTGTATTTATTTCACACTGTCATGCTGCATCGGGGTAGGGGGATGGTGACGCAGAGGTCATTGCTCCTCCACTTTCTCTTCCCAGTGCATCAACAACCCGCCCTAATACCTGGAGACGACACTGTAGTGTTGAGGAAATCACGTTTTTATCAACATTAGTGTAATAGCAGATATTTCTTGTTGAAACTCCATATTCAAGGATAAAATAAAGCAAAAGCTTAAAGTTTCAAAATAGGCCTATTATAAATATTATTCAAAATACAGTAATTATTAAAATATTTTGAAACTTTAAGCTTTTGCTTTATTTTATCCTTGATTAAATTTTTTATTTTTTGTTCCGGATCGATCCGGATAATCCAGACATCCGGTTGAATGAGGTCCGGATAAACGAGGTAGTACTGTATATTGTTAATTTATTTTGTTGTAATTTTGATTAATGTTTTACACATCTCTTGCGGCAGTAGAGGTGTGTTATTGATCCATGAATTATAGGTTAAGTTTGGTAATCGGAAAAATTTGGTGAAGCCTGGTGTTTAAACTTCGAACTACTTAAAAAGTATCCTGTTTAAACAAACTCCATTTTAAATTTCGGTACATTCTAAACATGAAAGAACTGGATGCTTAATGCAATATTGCAAAGCGTAAAAATGATTTTAACATTTTAAAGTAATCTATAAATATTAATCGGATTATAATTGTAGTTAATTTGACACTTTGTAGTTTGTATATCATTGTAGGAACACTTGATCATTCCCACACCTAGTTTAAGGTTATAAAACCACATAAGTGATCAATTTTATATAAAGCTGTTTTTAATACAAAACAAATGGAAAGTTTATATGATAATTTTGGGATTCACATATTGAGAAATATTGGTTTGGGAATGTGGGAACTTGAATTTTCAGGTCTGACACGCCTTTGTCATTCGGAAAACTCTGGGCCCTTTCGTTTGCAGCATGCTCATTTCTCTTGATTCATTAAATTACAACTTAGACGTTGTCCTATAGAACGCTGTGATACATCGTGCTTAGACTTCCTAAGCTTCAACACAATGACAAATGAACGAATAAACTCTCTCTTTGAATTGTTAAATAACTAAAATGAAACTATATAAATTAAAAAAAAAAAAAAAAACTCATACTCTATTCTAAAAATGAATTGGGAAATTTTTTACTGGATCGAGAAAAATACACCAGAAATATGAATCTGTTCTCGCTAACAAGATCGAGACAATATTGTTTTTTTTTTTTTTTTTTTTTTCTTCCCCTCCACGATTTTCGAGATCTCGCACACTTCTACTAGAAGTCTAGGCCTATCTCATCTTATCTTTTATTCGGGAGCCCAATAAGGCCTTGTGGGACTACAGTGTGCTAATATAAACCTTATTGAAAATCAGAAAAAATGAATTTTAATGGCAGTATTTTTTAAACATTTATGTGTGTTAATGTCTTGTTTGTGTGTGTGTTGTTTCTTGTTTGAATTCATCTTATAACACACTAAATTCTGCAAGTAATGGTATCAACCTGACCTCTCCACGATGACAAATACTGATATTATTGTAAAAAATATAATTTCGAACACTGACCTCCTACAAAAATTCAATATTAACATAGTTATAAGACCCAGTAGGGGTGAGACACTGATGTAAGTGAAGACTGTATAATACATATAGTTGACGTCAAGAAAGTAGTGATATACACAATTATAACGGTTTTAAACAAACTTACTCTTTACTATGTGCACAGAGTAAGACCAATACAATGTAAAATTTCTACAAGGGCAAAGAGACCAAGTTAATAATATCCACATCACAGGATCTACTTGTAAACATTGTATGATTGGGCTGGGTACATACCATGATGCCACTCACCAACTTAACGTCTAATTTTGAAGTCATGTTTATACTCTTGAAGGAGATGGGCTGATACCATGACTCGGTAAAATAACAACTAAAATGAATTTAAAAAATAGATAGAACTTCTACAGCAGAGAAGAAATAAAAACATACATTTTGGAATCCAAAAAACGACACAAAATTGTCCGATTGTTTTATTTATATGTGAAATAAATATAGTTTAAGTTACCTTTTCGTGCCTATTCTTAAGTATAGGCGTAAGCCTAGGTAACAAGTCTTTGATTGGAGGAGTCATCTTAGTCATACCGATTACATTGACGATAGCTTTGAGTGCGCCCAGAATACTACCCAATACTTCAGGGTATTCTTCTCCCAAATATTCATACAACACCACACCTAAATGTCCCATCAGTTTTTCCTGAAAACAAAAACAATCAAACATGTTAATACTGCATAACCTAAAAGACAATTTGAATTACACAATATTTTGTAATTAATTTTATAGTTCCGACTTGGACACTATGTTGAGGAGGAAGTGAATAAGTCTGAGAATGGGATGCCTCAGGGTTCAATTTTGTGACCAGATTTATTTTTATTATATTAATGATCTGCCATTGAATAATAAAGGTCTCATATATGCTGATGATTCGTTCAGTCGATCAAGATCACAACTTTTTGGAAATTATATCTTTCATAGGCCTCAATCAACCCATTTACACAACTTAGCTCTCAATTTAGAAAAAAAAAAAAATTATATTTTGTTCTCAACAAAGAACAAAACTGCAGTGCAATAGATGTCTATGTGAACAATTATCAACTGAAAGAAATAGAGTACCAAATTTCTAGGTTTGACAGTAGATTCAAAATTAAATTGAAAAAATCATATTAATCTATTATTACCCATAAAATTAAATTCCACAATCTACATCTACTGAGCTATATTCGATAAGAAGTCCACAGACTTGTGCCGCTGTCTTTTTAAAAAATAACGGAAATTATGGGTTTTCCTTTTATTTATATTTTAAGTGTTATAATGTACAGTGAAACCCCTCTAATCTGAACTCTGAAAATCCAAACGGATTTTTGTGGCTAATTTGGATGTGCAAAAATCATACAAAGTATGAAAAAATAATTTTTATTTTGAGTACAAATTAAAAAAAAAGTATACAGTACAGGTACATATTTAGTTAATTACATAAATTTTCAGGATTGAAACACAGAACAAGTAGTTAGCTTCAGCGAAATCTGTTATCTTCAATTGCCGAAGTGACGAAAATCTTCCCGCGAAGCCAATAGCACGCCATCGTCGCATGAACATACATAATTAAACTCTCTCCTGTATTGTACGAGATGTTTTAAAACTTTCAGTTTTGTTCTATGGTACACGAACTGTGTTTTCGTTTGCTTGACATAAGAAAAACTATTATCAATATAGTTAACAATAAAATAAAAATGTAACACAAGTCAAACAAAAACGAAAAACACAAAATTTAAGCAATTCATTCCTTAAAATCAAAATGATGGTTGGATAGCTCAACTTCATTTATACTGCATCACCCTGTATTTTTAGGAGTGTTGGTACGGATAATTAAAAAATAAAATAACTGTATACGAAATGTTACAACACTTCTTCATCACAAAAAATAGTGAACTGTATTTTTAAAAATTCTCAGTTCAGACTCACCTCTTGACAAGTCTTCATAACTACAGCAATTCGTGAGATCAAATCCGCAGCTTGTTGTCGAACTTTAGCAGATTTGTTGTTCAGTCGCCACAAAATGGTACCACAGATCTGAGGCAAGTAGGGTTTCACTCTCTTGCCCAATTGGTTTACTATTGTACCAAAACCATTTAGCATTACCACATCCTGAAACAATTACAAAATTAAATTTTATTCATTATAAAATAAATATTTAAATCAGAACAACAAAAACAACTGAATACTTGTTCGAATAATCCCCATAAAACACTAAAATTTGAACGAAATCAGTAGAGCCGATTTTAAGAAATTACGCCTTTTATAATAACAGGTTGAAATATTCTTTTTATTACTGATAAATAACCGCAACTTTTGGGGGAGATAGGGACCAATACAATCCTATACTTGAGCAAAATTTGAACAAATTGTTAGAGTTAATAAAAAATTGTAATTTTGTTTTTCCTTATGGCAGCTACCTCCAAATTTTGATTTATCAAAAAATATCCCGAGATATGGTCAAAATAAGCCCACGGTTTGGGCTGCAAAGCACAACGCATATTATAATGCCAGACTGATATTATTCCAAAATTATTATTTTTTTAAACTCAGGAGACTACAAAACAGATATATCCACAAGAAACTAAATTTTTCGACATTTCACAAAATGTTCTCCATACATGTGAGAAAGTAAAAAACGAATACATCAACAAATATCTCAAAAGTAAATTTTCAGCAAAATCAAATATAATTTACACTGATAAACAACTACTGAACTTACACTTTTTATTCAGTTTTGGTTTGTTTTTATTTGATTTTTGAAATAGATGAGTGAGAATGTCGGTGAAATATTTCCACACCATTTATTTCATGTAAAGTTTGTAAGTTATTTTGGAGTTATTTGCATATGAATGTGTGAAAAAGTTTGTCCTCTATTTATTACTTACATTCAAGTGCAAACAAATATTTGTTAGACCCTTAGTGAGTCACCTTCAGTGAGTACGGAAGTGGGAATCTCGAACTGAATACTGGGACACACTCTCAACGGTTTACAATAGTGACTACGGACCTAACAGTCTTCAGGTATTCTAGTTGGATCAACAACTTCATGTAGTCTTGGGTTAGACCTCTTCCTTCACTCTTGCACTACTTTTGTTCTCTTCCGACTCTGACACTATTAAGAGTATTCGAGGGATAGGAAAATGTTTATATAACTGAACAATATTAACACCAACTTACCTCTGTCGTCTGTTCTTGGAAAGCATACAATATTCCGTCAATCAGCTGTTCTTCAAGCCTTGAATCAATATCAGCAGCTCCCAAGTTGGCCATAGTTTTCTCTATACTTTCCATTACCATCTTACGATACTGTTCATTCTCATCCTTCAAGTCATCTACGACACGATTGATGATCTCTGATGCACCTACTTTGTTGGCAATCTCAACTGTTGTATCTACCAGCTGTGGAAAAAGAGAAAAACTGTTATAATACATAACATGAAACAACGGTTAAAACATGGTCCATTATGTTTGCTTATAGCCCAACTGGATTGTTAATAATTAATTACTATTTAATTACCTTGTTTGAGGTGTTACCGTCGAACAATCCTTAATTGTAGTTTACACTATCTTATATGACGCATTTCGACTATTTGTCAGTCATTTTCAAATATAAAAAACACATATAAACACTTAACAACACATATAAATTCACATATAAAAACACGATTAAAAACATACACATACGGACGACGCGCGTTGTAAGTGACGGTTCTAGTTGACTCACGATCGTCAATTCAATTAATCAGCTGACCAGGGATTAATTGAATTGACGATCGTGAGTCAACGAGAACGGTTACTGACAACGCGCGTCGTCCGTATGTGTATGTTTTTAAATGTGAATTAATATGTGTTGTTAAGGGTTTATATGTGTTTTTTATATTTGAAAATGACTGACAAATAGTCGAAACGCGTGATATAAGATAGTGTAAACTAAAATTAAGGATTGTTCGACGGTAACAGCTAAAAAAGGTAATTAAATAGTAATTAAAATATGGTACTTACAAAGCCCAAATCTATGCAAACGTATGATCTTTTAAATGTAATACCTAAAAGTTAGTTTCTGGGCCTTGTAGGAAATGTTAAATTCTATTGGTAAATCAAGGAGTTATCACCACGTAGGGGAAGTTTCTTTAAAACATTTGTTACATACACTTTCTGAACTTTGTAATTTTGTATATCAGTATTTTCTTGATGTCTGCTAGTTTGTGTATATATATTGAACAATCTCCACCTACTTTGGTCATGTTGATGAAAGCTTGACTAGATTTCGTAACTATGTGAATATCACATTTCCTTGGGATATTGTGTTCAAAATTATAATTTTGACAATAATTTCACTATTTGTCATCATAAAGAGATGTGGTTGGTTATACGTAGAATTTAAATCTGCAAATTGTTATCTAATTTATTTGGTTAGAAGTAGAATAACAGGTTTATGAACTAAAAACTGTTTGAAATGGCTGTCAATATGTCATTTTAAATTAAATTTTTCTGAATTTCAGTAGGGTTCTATACGATCACACTATAATAGTCCTCTATAACAAATATCTTGTTCTTATATTAATTTTTGAAGCCGATACGAGCTTACCCTCCCCTCCTTTAAGTAAAATAAAATATACACCTGCCATATCAAATTATATTATTCAACTGGAAAGGAAATACAATACAGCACCTTTAAAGTAAAACATGAGAAGAGGATTGACAACAACAAAAAAAAGTTACGAGTGTAACTAACAATTTGTTGTGAAGGTATCCGACATATATTTATTAAATGTTTCAGTGTGCCTACTACTTGCAAATAACTGATTAAATGTTCTAGGTGCTATAAAATGAAATGTTTTTGTACAAAATACATTATTTGGTTTAATCGTGTTAAAATGTGTTATATTTCGATCTGTGATCTATAATTATTAACATTACTTGCTATATTTCAACTTCTAACAGTTTCATTATTATAAGCATACATATATTTTACAGGCAAAATACGAAGTGTCATAAAAAGTGGTCACGAATGTTCCTTCTTTGATTTCATTTTTATACTTTTAAATAACTTATATTTTTAAGAACAGCAACTGAATTCAGATTACCTTGGCAAGTCCAAAAAAAAGATATCATAATCAATTCTACTGTGTAGTTTGTTAAGAATAAAGTGGATGGGACATACAACAAGAATGTCTGACAGGAGAATGTGCTACAATGTTTGGCACAAGAAAAGAAATGACCAAGAAGACGCTAGCTTCAGAATTTGGAAATCAACCTGAAGGTGAGAAATTGGAGAAGTAAAGCATTATGTAGAGAAGAATGGTGCAATGTCGTCAGGGATGCCGAGGCCCATTTTGCTACGTAAATTTTATGAAATATGTTTACAGAACTTTTTCTTAATTTTTATGCACAAAACTTATTTAATCACTTTACCTGTCTGTAATTTCTTCTGTCCAATGCCATTCGATGGTTCCAGAAGTGTTTAAAGAAGTGCGGCAAGATTTCATCTTTGATATACTGTGACTCCACACCATCAGTTCCACAACACTGTTTTACTACCTGTTCACAGAAGAAAAAAAAAAGTTCAATTCTCATTAAAAATAAAATTATAGTAGGATAGTAAAGATTATCTTTTTTACATATATAAAAATCAACATCTTATAAATCAAAATCCACTGTTTCGATTCTATCCTATGTAGGTATGCTATCTGCTTAGGTTTTAGGTTATCTTGATTAAAATTGCTTTCGTAATTATCAAGTTAAAACAATGGTTGTTTGCAAAGATATTTCAAAAACCCAAATTTACTAATATTTTATGGATTAAAAAAAAAAAAAAAAAAATTCAATGACAAAATTAGCACGTTAATTGGAACTGAATACGTTTATCAAATTGTTGCAGTAGTTCCAAATTAATACCATTTTTTCCTGTCGAAAAGTATGAAATCTAGATCATCTGTTATATTTGATGAATTTTGTTAAATTTTTCGGTGACAACATAAGTTTTGCCAGTGAAAAAAATCGGTAACGATTTAAAATGCCCTCATCGTAAATCGTAGTTTTAAAATCATTCTTTTATTGACAGTATTCAAGGTTCATATTTGTTTTTACATCAATTTTCCTAAACCACATGTTTTAAATTGAGATTTTGGGCTTGGGTTTGAGACATTTATCTTAAAATATTTCACTAAAATTGAATAAAATCTGTAGAACCGATTTTGAGAATTTATGTCTTTTATAACAGCCCCCTACTGTCAATTTTCTATTTTTTAATCACGCTGCACCAAGAATAACTCACCTTTAATACAATCTTCTTCATTTCCTCATCAGGCGACTGAAACTCTCGAATCAGAATCAACATCACTTCCCTGGTATAGTAGTTTGCATACTCAGCATCCATCAACGGGATCAAGTAACCAATGGCTTTCAAGAATGCAGCCAAACCCTAAACAAAACAATTCAATACTGGTGTTACTAGGCCAAATACATAAATTAAATTATAATTACACATAATATGCAGAGTAACTTTTCACGAAATTTTTTTTTCTGCTAAAAGAATTTAATCATTATGTTTATTTTTAACGTTTAATAAGATGAATTTTCAATATATAGGAACTTAGCTTTTCGGTGAAAAAGAGGAACTACTGGTTTAGAGGAACTTCAGAATTTTCTTAAAAGAAACTTTTAGATTTATAGTTAAGGCAAAAAACCACTGTAGTCATTATCGCCTTCACAAAATTGAGCATGAAAGTGCTCCACCTGTACACATACAAATGACAAAACAATACAATAACATACAATTTTTAAGAACAATAACAGGACAAATACAAATTAACAAACAAAATTACACCACAACATAATATGATACACGGCTGTAAAATGGCCCTAGCACAAGTAAACCATCATAAAATATGTAAAATACAATTAATAAAAAAAAAAAAAAAAAAAAAAAAAAAAAATTACAGGGCTGTAAAAGGGCCCTGCAACAAATAACGAAGAATTAAATTTAAAAGGAAAACTAAACATAATATTACAGAGATGTAGAAAGACTCTGCAATAATTGACTAGATTTTATTAAATATATTCAGACAGCGCAAAAAGGACAATACCTGATCAAGGATCTGCGGATTATCCCCCAACA
Organism: Aphrophora alni; assembly: GCA_963513935.1. Classification (NCBI taxonomy): domain Eukaryota; kingdom Metazoa; phylum Arthropoda; class Insecta; order Hemiptera; family Aphrophoridae; genus Aphrophora; species Aphrophora alni. The sequence continues at coordinate 41,318,544 of OY740776.1, forward strand.
TCGCTTGAATGAAATTGAGAAGGACAAATGTTTTACGCACACTTCTCAAAGCAATACAGTCAATGAGGATGTGCTTAATTGATAAAACACCTTGACAAAATGGGCATTGTGGCGGATTCCCATGTTCCATCAGAAATCCATGACTAATGACCGATACAAACACGGGTAACCACAACTGGCTTGTATGGATGTATTCCACGGACGGACAATATCTTTAACTTCCCCCAGCTTATTGGACTCTGTATTAGTCCACTCTTATTCCCATTGCCTATACAAAATAATTTTAACTGTCGATACAAAGTCAGACACCAAAACACGATGTGTGACTGGTATCTGACTTGTAGCTTCCTTTGCTGGTTCATCAGCTTTTGTGTGTCTTGAAATTCTGCAATGCCCAGGTACCCAGCAAAATGATACATTTATCAATGCAAATGAAGGAAACAAATCTATCATCTATCAAAAATATGGACGATAGGCTACGGCTGGTCTGTTCCGTGGATATCCAAGGCCTTTCCAAGATGGACTGTAGATCATGTTATATGTTGTTAAAATTGAGGGACTATAGAATGGATGGCAGTTGTCTTTCACCGATTGGTTCATTATCTTGGTAATAGAAAACAAAGAACTATAGTTTATAAAGATGGTATGAAATTTGTTTCCAAATGGAAAGATGTTACTTTTGGGGAACCACACGGATTTGAATTATTTAATAACCTGCCGACACAAGTAAATGGAAATCTTATACTATTTGTTGGTGACACAATAGCAAAAATCAAAAGTAGAACAGCGGTTGAATTGTCTCGATCTCTTACAAATAGTCTTGATGAAATAGAATCTTGATTTCAGAAAAATGAGCTGAAGTTGGATGTTGAGGAAATATTAAAATTTTGTCCAGGACATTGTAATTATAATAACTGTAAGGCCTTGGTAAGGGTAAATTGCTATACATTTTTGGATGTGTGGCTGGATGAACGGATGAACTGGGAAGTACATCTTGACTTTATTCAAAAGAAATTAAGGTCTGTTTAGTTTGTTTTTCTATACCTAAGAGACAGTGTTTCCTTTTGATGTATGTAAAATTGTGTTTTATAGTTATCTAGAATCTATTTAAAGATATGACATTGTTCTTGGGGCGACTGGCTCGGGTATTAATACAATTTTTAGACTGGAAAAGAAGATAGTTAGGCCGTCAGTTCATGTAAAACTCTCTTTAGGGCTCTAGAAATTCATAGTCTGGCTGGGATATACATACCTGAAACCTTGTGTTGAGTTCACAAAAATAAAGAAAAATTACCAGCAATAAATATATTTGAACATAGGTATAACACTAGACATCATACACTTTTTAGACTCCCAAAACACCGCCTGAATTTATTTGAAAACATCACCTATATTCGGGTTTAAAACTACATAATGAAACGGCTAGTTACTATAAGATTTTAAATATTGATAAGGCCTATTATGATAAATTATACATTGCGATAATTTTGAGATAGTTTAAAGTCTGTTTTAACTGTCGATTTTAATAATGATTGTGATTAATGTTAAGTTTAAACCTGATACAGAACCCGTTTTCATTTAATATTTTACAGATTATATAAAGATTTGATGTTATGTGCTGATTTAATAAATGAAATGAAATTCAAAGCTTTTTCTCCTTTCTTCCTTCACACTGTCTTTCCGTTTACCTCCCTCCCATCTCTTAGTATCTATCAGGAATCATCCAAAGCTTTTTCTCGACTCTCTCCAGCCCTCTGTATTCCCCTTCCACCCCAGTCTCAGTCTCAAAGGATCAGTATCAGTACTTGGTTAATTCTGGTATCTGCTCAGCCCTACTTTATACCTCCTAAAAACTCACCTTTCCTCTGTGTGTTCTGATACCTTTCCACAAAGGTTTGAGTACAGAATCAAAACTTTCAATGCCGTATGGTGTAGCTGCTTCAGCCAACGCTGCGATTGCTAAAGCTGTTATAGTTCGTACTTTCTGTTGCTCATCCACAAGTCCGTGTTCAATGATCTCGACTAAACTTTTCAAATGTGGTAATATAGCACAACCCATCAGAATGGCAATTTGCTGGACGATTTTTATACCTGGAATAGAAACATTATTTTAATGAAAATTATATAAAATAGTTTTATGTGATAAAGGTTAGGTTAATGTTTTAAATTAAATTTTTTTTCTTGAATTCTCTTGCTTCTTGATTAAAAAATAAAGGATTAAATACAAATTAAATTTTTTCTTATTGTTTAAAAGCAAAAACCTCTCAGTCTTCATCACCTTATAAAAAAGAAGATAAAATAAAGCCCTCGACTACTCTAACAGCATCAGGGTTGGAAGAGAAAAAGAGTTCGTCAAGAAAGACTAGATAGGAAAAATGAAAGAAAGGAATCTAACTCGACTCAGCTAGGATCCCTCCAGAGTGCCACATCACTCACTATAGTAAATATGTTATAGATATTTTATTACCTTTTATGTCACAAAAAAGGTGCAAACCATTTGCACAAACTTTCTCACTCATCCATACCCAAATAAAATCGAACCAAAAATGTCGTTTTGGTAGTTGTCATCAAAAGTGAAAATCAACAATGAAAATGTTCAATGAACATGAGCAATCGATGATGAAAATCAAAAAGTTCATTTTTGAAAAAAAATACTTATATAGTCTATTTAAATAGACAGCCATTCTTTACAAACATACATCTAACACTAAAAAAAATATAAGTCTTAAAATACCTTAACCTAATATTCCCAACAATATCTTGTAGCAGAATTCTTTATTTTGTGGATATTTTCATCTTTGAAGTTGGTATACATCTAGTCACTTTATATTTATCAGTGACTAATTGTCAGTAAATTACCAAGAATATCAGTGGACTTTATGAACAAGTTATTGTGGCTTACAAACATGATAACTGTTTCATTAATAATGAATACATTTTCCTAACAATTTCACAATAATTCCTCCTGATTCAAACACATATTTAAGATGTAATTAAGTTTTTTTATAGATCAAATAAGTCTTACTTTAACTAAAAAGAATGTAAGAAGAGCACTGAAAACTTTTTAATGTAAAATAAAGTACTTTTAACAGACTGTTGAGTTTATTGTAACGTCCGTAACAAACCAGTGTCACATCCCTAACGTTTTATCAATTTTTTAATTGAAATATTACAGGATTTTAAGATTGAACACTAATGTTTCTAAGAAGGTATTTATCTTAAGATAAGCTGACAAAAATTTAATTCATAAATTTCCCAAGAAATTAACAGATGTTTTAACAATGGTAACAGTATGTCAGAAGACAGGTGCTTTTCAAGTCACGTCCGTAATTCCAACTTAGTTGAACTATACATCAAAACCAATAATATGATCATTTTCAAATTTAGTGTAAAAATAGTATAAAAAATTACCTACCAGTTGAGCTTTAACAATTTACAAAATAAAATTAACTTTTCTTTTTTTCCAAGTTGTAATGCATGCAACTGTCACGTCCGTAACAAAAGAATGGCTGTAGACTAAATTCTCCTTGTGCCATAAACACGTACTCAGTGTAATTGGTGTTCAATTCAAATTGGACTTTAAATATCGATGGTCAATGTTAATTATTTGTCAATTATTCCTGAACTGTAATATATTTTTACCATATTTCGCACAAGGCTTTAATCTTCACATTTCATTAAAATTTGAGTGAAATCGGTAGTCAATTGGGGGGAAATTAATTATTTTTTAACAGTTCACTGGCTGATTTTTCTTCCTTACCGATAACTCACAACTGTTATTTTTTAAGTATTACTGACCAAAATATTTTATTTGGGTCTTTAGAGAGTACACATGAGTAAAATTTGATCCAATTTGTTGCAAGCCGATTTTAAGAAAATTGTATCTCTGTTTTTTATCTTATACTTCTAGCTTTCGAATACTGTAATAGCTTCAGGGTTACAAAAAAACCAGAGTTGGTCATAAGAAATGGGATGGAAAAGATGAAAGCGAGTGAAACTAAATGAAAAATGGTATACATCCAGATAGGGTTCCTCACGATTGTCAAATGAGCCCTTGAAGGTAGCGGGGAGTATCCTAAGTTTAGGTGAAAGCGTAAGTTGGGTAATGAGTGTTTGACTTTTGACTAAGAGGGACACCAATTCCCTCTTCATGTTTGCACCTCCCCTGAGGAGACATACAAGAGATAGATGCAATTAAAAAAAAAACTTTTTTTTCCAATTCGTAAGCCTCAAAATGGATAACTTGTCATAAATATTTTGACCCATCACATAACAGACATGTGGAAAGTAAAAATAATATATTTCATCAGTTGTAAAATCCTACACTATCATTTGGGAAACACTAAACATCAAAATACTTTAAAAATACACAAACAAAACAACTTCCATAACAACATACCTGTATGTCTAGCCTGCCATGATTTCTTGCTACGACACACAGCTTTCAAGAATGGTAAGAGTGATGGAATACCCAATGCACTAGCAACGACAGCAAACGCTCTTGCAGTTGTGTTTCTCACGTATTCATCAATATTGTCAATATCAGGTCTCATTGTGGAGATCATAGTGGCTAGGCCAGCTGCCTTTGCCAAGTTGGAAATGATTTCTCGACCTTCAACACGCGCGTAGTAATCTTCATCAATAAGTAAAGGTTCAATAACGACTAAAATCTGAAAATATTATAATAGTTAATTAGACAAGTAAATAATTATCTTGTACAACCTTACAAAACAAAATCAACTTAAATAAATAGTGCGAAAACCTATAAAACAAATTAAACTTATATAAATAGTGCAAAAACCTTAAACTAACCAGTTCGTAATTTAAATACAAATCAAACAAACTTTTTCATCTCCAAAAAAGTAAGTTCAGTTTGTAAAAAAATTTGAAAATCACCCATGGATGACGAAACCTCTTAGATTTTGTAAATTAAGGTCTAGCCTTGATTCACTTGTGTCATAAACTTATCTCAAGCATAAACGTTACAAGATTTAAATGACAGCGGTGAAGGTTAGTTTTTGTTTTATGAAAAATTATTTTTTAAAGATCATTTTCTATTACAGTAGAACCTCTGTTAACCGGCCTCGGATTAACCAGTCTATTTCGTAGTGTAATGGTTCGATGAGAGTTTCCGAAAATAAATTGTAATTGAAACACCAAAGCGGCGGCGAGTCAATCAACTTTGTCAATAGCGGTATCCCATTGTCTGCGGCGTAAAAACACTGCGGCACCAAAGTGGCGGGTCAAACGACTTAGTCGATAGCTGTATCCCATTGTCGGCAGCGAAAAAACACCGCGGCACCAAAGCAGCGGCTAGTCAAACGACTTTGTTGATAGCGGTATCACATTGTCGGCGGCATAAAAACACCGCTGCATTGGCACCCGTCGGTATAGCAGACATACACTGGCAAAAACGTTTGATTGGCCGCTTTTCTTCCACGAATCAATTTAGTATACATTATGGAATATATAACATTTTTTTTTTTCAGTTTTCTTCTTGTCTTTGACTGGTTATGATCTACGTACAGTATATACAACAAATAAAAATGAGCGAGTTATGAAAACGGGAAAACGGAAGCGTGTGTTGGTTTCGTTTGAGACACGGTTAAATGTGTTAAAAAGACATGACAGAGGGGAATCTGTAAAAAAGCTTTGTGACGAGTTTAACGGGAACCTCGGATTAACCGGCCAAACGGGCAACCGGTCTGGGTGTTAGACCAGTTAAGAGGGGTTCTATTGTATTTGAAAATACACAGGGAAAAATGGTTTAAAATAATTGTATCTTTTATCAACAGCTTCATAGCTGATTAAAAAAAAAAAAAAAAACTTAAACACCAGAATTTTTGAAGAGATGGTGACTAATACATTTTATTTGGGCCCTTAGAGGCTACATATAAGCAAAATTTTATCAAAATCATTTGAGGTAATTTTGAGAAAATTGTAATTTTGTTAATTTCTTCTGGGACATGCTAAAATTTAGGTTATGAAACAAATTAAAAATGTCCCAAAATAAGGCCCAAAAATGTCCACATACGAAATTTAATTAAAATTGGTCAACACCTTTGAGCAACTTCACAGATGAGACATTACTCCAAAAAGCATTTATTTTGAACTGTGAGACATCAAAATAGATTTTCTGACCTGTCACATAACTCTCTCTATACTTAATATGTGGGGAAATTACAAAATGTAATTTGCAAAATATAGGTACCAGTAGGTAATAAAAAAATTAAAAAGTTATTAACAGCAAATTATAATATAATCATATTAATATAATCCTTGAATATAAAACAGATTATTATTCTACAATGCTTCAAAAACATATATACGTTAATACTAATGTTACAATACACAAATACTTACTTTGTGAACATACGGACGGACAAGATCATCCAGCTTATACAAGATCCTATCAATAACTTTGACTAACAAATGTCGCTCCTGATCTTCTAACGTGGGAGACATCAACAGAGGTAAGATTTGATTGAACAGAGGTCCAGCACCAAATTCTCTGGCTTTATCTGTGATCTGTCGTAATGCAGCTTTACGCATCGGTGGTGTTCCATTCTTTATCTTCAGCAAAAGTTTCATGATCTTCCTTTCTTTTTGTTCTTCAGGACTGAGCGACTCTTCATCCACGTCCACCTGGAAATTAAGATTTTAATTATTTCATAATGTGTCTAAATTAAACTTTACTCAGAGTGAATGGATTAAAATAAAATTTATTGAAGTTTTTAGTCATATGCAATGAGTAGTTGATAACTCAAATCTTAAGGAGATTACTACTAATACTTTGAGTTAGCAAATAACTCGAGATAGCAAGGTTTGAGTAACCAAGGGCAAAAACCACCGGCTTTGGTTAGTCTCTTTTGCAATAGCACTTTTCTTCTTCACGCTTTCATCTACAGATTTTAATTTTTCATCTACACTCAATGTCTGAAATTTTCATTTCACTGAGATACAGAAGCACAAACCTCTCCACAATCGCTTTAATAAAAATCAAATTTAATCAAATACAGAACGGTAGGCACATATGTACATACAGGGTGAACAATAGAGCTGTACTGAGTACAACTGCAGGAAAGGGGAACGGTTATGTCATAACATGGAAATTTTGTTCTCACACAGTACCGACTACCCTAAACTTTAACTTACAAAGGTCCGCTGGTCTCCAGTTATAAAAGGTGATTTTATTAAAACTTCAACTTGTAGAGTCTATCTTCGAGTTATAGAGGTTTACCGACAATTACAGGAAATTAACAAAATTAGTCTTATCGGGGTTAATATAGTGAATTACCTCAGAGGTTGTCCTCAGTCCGTATTATAGTTATGGCCACAGCGCTCTTTCGCCGAACACTGTCGGCTTCGTCAGGCCCGCACTAACACATAAACACGTAACACAACACAACACAACACTAATACATATAAAATCGTTCGGCGAAACAGCGCTGTAGCCATAACTATAATACAGACTGAGGACAACTTCTAAGGTAATTAACTATATTATATATTAATTAAACAGTCCAAGGCAACACATTATACTTTATCAAGGTTCTTTCTTTAAAATATTTGACTTATTTGAGGGAAAATTAATATTTGGGGGTTATAGGAAATCGAAGGGAAATGACATAAATTTAAGATATCAAGGAATTCGAGCTTTCAAGTTCGAGTTATCTAGGTTTCACTGTTTAACTTTTAGCATTTTGGAAAAAAAACTAAAGAGATTTGAAAATTTATATATAAATAAATAATAATTAGGGTAAAAAATAAATATTCACAATACAGAAGTGCCTAAATAATAGTGAATCAATATACGTTATAAGCTCGATGTTTTGTCTATCAACCACTAACAATCAACTGTCGCCCATGATTAAGTAGTTAGGTATCATCTGTCCCCCATCACTCGGTATTACGTTTACATAGCTTGCGTTTTGCGAGTTTATTTTTGTAACAATTTAGTGTTATTTTGAAATGATCAGAGGCGGTTGAGGAACATTTAAGACATAGCAAAGTTGTAAAATTACATAAAATCCGAGTAAAAACAGTTTGAATGAATTTTAGATTCATTCTGAATAGTTTGCCAATGACACCTGCAAGATCCAGATTATAACCCAAATGGACATTCAACTTCTAAAAGTTTACTAATTTTAAATGATTTTGAAGCAAACAATAGTTCAATACCTTCAAAAATGAATCCAACAACAATAAAACATACACAAATAAATGAAAACATTTCATACTAAGACATAAATATGTGCAAGAGATATGCCAAATATTTTTTTTCCCTACACTACATAATTCAAACATAAAATTTATCCAAAATTTATCCAGAAACTTTTATTTTACATATATTCGTAATTTTTTTTCAGTGATAAATTCTAAAAGAAAACATTATTTGAAACAAAACAAAACTTGTCAGGATACATTCATTTAGAAGTTATATAGCATTTAATGAAAGTTATCCGACTTTCCTAAATAGGCCTCAGTCTTCTAAACAGTCAATAATAGTTTAGACCAGTCTCCTACAGTTTAATAGAAAGACTTGAGGTTTTCATTAAATATAAGACCATTATATTAAAATATATATTTTTTACAAATTGAAACAGATTTTGTAAAAGTTTTGATTTTAGAGACATTTTAAAACTTTAAATGTTTATATATATATATGAGTGTGTCTGTGTGTGACATATTTAGCAGTCCATATAAAAGATCAACAACAAAAATCCATATGTACACAAGGAAAGCGTTTTATTTACAGGCTTTCGAATAGATGTGGACTTATTTTGAAAACTTTGTGAATACTTCTGTTTTATCACATTAAAGAATGGAATTTAAGTCACTATTTCTCCAATAATAACAAACAAAAATTTTTTTAAAAAATCTTATATTATAGATCAAAAGTTTCTGAGATTTATTTGAAACTTTTTAGGTTCATCCACACTACATACGGAGGCGAGGGGGTCTTTAAAATTTCAACCACAAAGGAAGAGTGTGTCGTGTGACACAGACTGGTGCAAATGAAACTAAAAATCTTTTAATGTTTGTCAGCTTCCAAAATATTTAAGTTCTGGTGATGATATCTGTTCTATTTTGAAAGTAAATACATACAATATATGATATTCCATGCTGAAGTTGATGGCAGGAACATAATTCAAATTAGTTTTATTGTTTTCGGAAATACAAAAAAATGGAAATTTTTTACAATTGATGAGAATAACAAACTCCTTTTGTCACATAATTTTTGAACAACTTGTCAAATGACTCATATTTGAAATTTTAAAGTTAAAAACCCCAACCAAAAATTTTCAACAAATGTTTCCAAAATTAAAAATTCATGTAAAAAAAAAGACAAACATATAAAAGTTCACGAAAAGGAAGAGTTTATATACATTTCTACTAGTTTTTCTTCTTATGTTTTAAATATACAGACACCACAAACATGCAAGTATACAGTTCAAAATAACAATAAAAAATTACTTAAAAAATAAACATTACGCTCTTAACTTACCAACAATTTATCAAAATATTGTGCGTCCTCAGGTTTCAAGAACGGTAGATTTCCTTTTGGTTGGTTGTCAACATATTTCGCCGACTTATCCTCTGTCTGCATAAAGAAGCCTGTAGGTGTACCAGCCATTGGAGTAGGTGTAGCCGTCAGCTTACGTGCAGGAGTACGGATTGGAATATAACCTGTAAAATGAAAAGTAAAACAACAAATGACAACTTGAGCATCTGACCTTTCCAATCGATACACTCTAAAACCTTAAAATATACTACGACAGGTTAGGAAGATATAGGCTAGACTCAAGATGTAAAATTAATCAGTTTTGTAGTAAATATAAATATGGAAAGTTCAAAAGACTTTAAATAAACGTCAAAATTTAAAAGATTATCCTCAAATAAAAAAAAAAAAAATTGTTAAATCCAGTACAAGTGTAGTGAATATTCAAAGTCAAATAGTCTGTGAGAATCATAGAATGTAACAAATTAATACAACCATCTATAGAGAACACAGTGTTACGGTGGTGAAGAGTCGTTTCTATTATTGGGTGTGGTGACCAGCGATTAGCTCAACATAGAAACTCAAATGAAAAAAAGAATCTTTGATTTTGTTAGTTTTTCTACACCTGTAAAGAGACAATAGTTAAGAAAGTTTTGGACCATAGGTGATGTCAGTTTTTGGGACTTTTGATATCAGTCTTGTTGTCTAAAAGTGAAGCAAACAGTTTGGATTAGAAACTTCAAACAGTTGTTATAAACACAAGATACATTATGGTGGTACAACTGTTCTACGTGTCCAAGTAAAGTGGACTTGCAAGTGAGATAAGTTCTATAAAGTGTTTCTGAAGTATTATGGATGACTCTGGCATATTTTTATTCTAATATTAATTTTGAAATTCTACATGTGAACGTAAAAAGTAGAAAATTAAAGTTTTGGAAATTTTAGAAATTAAGCGACTTTTGTGTAATGATGCTAATCTAGTTTTAAATGACCAAATGGAATTTTTGTCATTTTCTCCTTTACTTCAACCTCTATTCAATGTTGGTTAATACCTGTGTGAATGACCTGCGGGGGGTTTCCCCCCTAGGTCTTTGTGCTTTGTTTGCTAACGGGAATTTCCTGCCTTTCTCAATAGTTCTTGTGTGTATTGCATTTAGTTTTGTAAGAGCCTCGTTAACCCTCCAACTGTTAAAGGCCCAAAACCGTACCCATTCTCCGGACAAGTTGGCTATAAAACACATATTTTGCAATTCAACATTTCGCTCACTTAGAATCGTCCTATTGCACTAAAAAAAATAGTGTTGGAAAGCTAATTATCCGTAGATACATAATCATGCAAAATAAATACCACAAAAGTTATAAATAATATTCCAAAAATTGCTGAATTTCACGTATTTTTGATGTGTAACGTCAAATATTTGCGGTAACAATTTGTAAACAAAACTAACGTCATGTTTGTCTAATATTCTTAATTTGACATTTCTGTCAAATTGATCAAACATAACACTGTTCCATAGATCGTTTCTTTCTCATCCAATCTGTGGTTTTCATTTGTTTCTAGGTGAAATAGTTTTTATTATATAAAAATTAAACAAAATCAAGAATTTTAACTCCTTTTTACACGCTAAAAATTACATTTTTTGCAATTCAACTTTTATCCTAGTAGATATTATATTATCGAAATGTATTCTATACCATTGAATAGGTAATCTTTCAATCTGTCATAACCAAGTTTAGAAAATTTTATGTAGCGAGTAGTACAGAAATAAGACTAGACTGAAGTTTACCTTGTTAGCGCTAGATTGCGACAGTTTCTCGCGGCGAGTTTTATATAGAAAATATCACCTATATGTTCATATATTTTTTCGAAATGGTAAACTTGTCCAAATGTTACAAGTTGACAATATTATATAGTATTTTTCTTCCTCTTTCGAACTATGAAGACGAAATCATCCTAATTTATATAGTTTACGAGTTATATCCATTCTAGGAAATGATCCTTTGAACTTTCAGACCGGTTTGCGATATTCAGTATCTAGACAGTCTTGAAGAATCCGATCTTTATTTTTATACAATCTTGTCGTTTTTGATATAACTGTAAAGAGGAGGTTTCAATGTTTAACCTTGTATTTGAAACACATCTGTACAAGGAAAAATACAAAGGCTGTAGTACTTTATAAAATGTAGAACAACCTCAAATTTGTTACTTCGATCTCGCAAGATTTTTGCCGATGTGGAAATTTCAATGTGCAATAGCTTTGTGTTTTTATAGTGAATATAAGTTTCACTAAGTGATTTTTTTATTATAATTTGTTTATACAACTTAAAATAAATGTGTCAATGTTTGAAGAGTGTAGTTATGAGTGATAATTCATATTTTCGGCCTAGTCTAGCCAAATCTTGTACTAGTCAGACCTAGTTCTAGATTTGCTATTGGAACTTTTAGTTTCAAGAAACCATTTATTTATTATAATATGTATATACATAATATATAAATGTATATACAACTTATAATAAATGTGTCAATGTTTGTAGAGTGTATTTATTAGTGATATTTCATATTTTTGGTTTTTTTTTCACAGCCCTAACCTCAACGTCTAGGCTATTGTGAAGGTAGATTTTTATCATAAATGACCCATGTCTAATGAAAATTTTCAAAATTGATTTTTCTTTTTAGCAACTTTTATCCACAAATATGTAGTAACTGTTGAAAATATTAAAAAAAAAATTTTGTAGGATTTACATTACCATTTCTGTGAAATTCTTGCCTGTGTTACTCTCGGATTTTTTGGTATTTCACATATAAACTCCAAATGTTTTACATCTAACTTTTTTTCCACTAGACAGCTAAATTATATGCACCTTTCTAAATATAATAATATATAGAATTTGTGTTTTCCATACATATTACTATTTTTGGTAAATTTTTGAAAAGAAAAGAATAAAGTTACCTTTTTTTAAAAAAATGATAATTTTTTTTTGAAAATGTAACAAATGTTTTTTTTTTCCCTTCTAAATATGTTCACAAATATATTACAAACCTGTTTTTAAGGTTGAAAAAATTCCAAAAATTTTTTTATTATGGTGTACATTACCATTTCTGTGAAATTCTTGCCTACGCTACTTTCCGATTTTTGGTTATTTTACATAAAAACTACAAATGTTTTACATCTAACTTTTTTTTTCACTACACACCTAAAATCTATGCACCTTTCTGAATATAATGACTTATAGAAGTTCTGTATAAAATATATTTTACTATTTTTAATGTTTTTTTGAAAAAATAAAGAGAAAATTCAGTTTTTACGTAAAATATTTTTTTTAATTTTAAAAATATAACATTTTTTTTTTTTTTTTTCCTAAATATATTCACAAATAGTACACAAAACTTTTGTATATCTTAGAAAAAGGTGGTAAGCTTTTGATTTTGGATGAATCAGCTTTTTCTTGAAAAATGATATTGTCGTTTTTGACATGTAACATACTTACTCCAAAACCGTTACAAAAAAAATTTTTTTTTTACATAGATGGATTCTATGCATCTTTCTGAGAAAAATGATGTCTTATAAGTTAGGTTTTGTGTAAAATTAATATTTTTTATTAATTTTTTAAGAAAATAAAACCTTTAACATTGAACAGTTGGAGGGTTAATGCTGTAACTGGCGAAACCATGGTCGGCTAGACCAAATAAATTATACAATTTACAAAAGAAAAATTGTGTTTTATTTGTTAAAATGGAATTCTATCAAGTACCGTCGGTCATCAGTGTAAACAATATTTTTTGAACATTATTCATCGTAATTATTGAACTTTTATGAAATTATATATATATATATATATATATATATATATATATATATATATATATATATATATACCAGAAAATATAAGTATTTTGCATACATAAATTGAAAAACAGTAAATATTTATCTTCCCTTAGATTACAAACCTTGGCAATGCCAATATTAATATAGGAATTGTCAACACATCACAATAGATAACAAGTAACACAAAAATACTACAACAGAAGAAATGTCTTAGACACCTCTACTCCACAAACTTTTCCACGGAGTAAAAACATTGGTCTTTTAAAAAACGCATTTAATATTTCTTGAAACTGGTGTCACTTGAGTTATAATTTATACCAGACTCCATTTTATTGTACAGTCTGATTGCCATGTAAAATGAACCAGCCTCGTAGACCGATAGGTGATGCCTGGGATACTGAAGGACATTTTTGCCCCGGGTTTCATGTTTATACTGTAAAATTCTATCTTGAAATATGTGTTTAAGTAAACAAAATTAATAATTCACATTTCTTTAAAGAACGGCTTACACGACTCTTTGTGCCCTGCTCCTGTCATAATTCTAATTACATATTTTGTATTTTAAATATTTTGTGTGCCTTAGGACAACTACCCCATAATATTGTACCATAATTTATGACACAATGGAAATATCCGTAATAAACAGATTTTGGAGATTCTTTTTCCATTTGGCTAGAAACTACCTGTACAGCATAACATTCAGAATTTAGATTCTTAGACAGTATTTCCACATGGTCTTTCCACCCTACATTTTAATTTATTTTCAGTCCTAAAAAATTAACACCAACTGAAGCAATATCATTGATTTCCAGGTTCATGTTAAAATCTAAAACGCAGGTCTTATTCATATTTATTTGTAGACCATTTACAAGTAAGCCATTTTTTAACGGATACCAGACATTCAAGGAAAGATTTATTTAAAGAATACAAGTTTGATTTCCGTATCAATGATCATCTGCAAAGGGAACCATTTTTCCAGTTTGCACAATGTGTTAGGTAAGTCATTAATAGAAAATAAAAACAGGACAGGACTGAGAACCGAGCCTTGAGGCACTCCTGAATGGTTTAACATTGGGTCTTACCAGTTTTTCAAGTTATTTTTAATTTCCACAATTTAATAAAGATTTTCCAAATAGGATATAAACCATGTTAAATGTATTCCCTGTAAACCATAAAATTGCATTTTCTCTAGAAGTATATCATGATTTACATAATCAATATTCATATTTATAACATAATATTAAAAAAACTTAATGCCAATTATTATTGCGTTTTTCTCAAATATATTTTCAAATTAAAAAAAAAAAAAATTCAACTTTGTACATAGTTTACACGGATTTTATAATACAACACTGTTGTCCTTCTTACAAAAGAATTTCACCTACACCACTAGAATTACAAACTTTGCTATCCATTATAACAGTTTTCTTTAAAAAGTGAAACAAAATCATCATCAACTAGGACAAAGCAACTAATACACACGGTTGAGTTACAAATGCTAGATTAGGTTAGGTTGTCAACAAGACCTCAAATTAAATTTTTGATACTTTAAGGAAGAATGAAATATTAAGTATCGATTGGTAGTTTGGATCGATATTAGTCAAGGCCTACATAATCACCATACAGTAGAACCCCTCTAATCCGTCACCTTCGGGACTGGGGGCATGGTCGGAACGCACAAAAGTTCGGATTATCCGAAAAAAAGTCAATATTTATTACATATTATATAAAGAGATTTTTTTAAAGTGAAATAAGTGATATGGACTTTTAAAAGTCAATATATAAACTTTGCAAGTACTATAGCAAATCAATAGAAACAACATGAGATGACACAGCACTGAAGCAAGAAAGCGATAACAAATCGGAAGGAATGGCGCCAGACGGGCCGTGAGTCATCGACAAGTCGGTACAATATCGCGAGCTCGAGCACGGTCGGATTAACCGGAGTAACGGACCACCCGAGTATTCTTGCTATTTCATAAAGAAATAATTGAATCGCACTTGGGACCTTTACCAGTTCTAAAGCTAGTCCAAAAATAAAGCATAATGACTGAAGTCATTACCGAAGTAACAAATGCACCTGTGAAGAATAACAAACAGTAGATAAAAATAGAAAACTTTTCATTTATCACTATAAAATCAATCTTCCTTACCTGCAGGAGGAGTGAGTACTTTATATCCAGGAGGAAACATAGAGTCAAGTTCATCGTCTGTAAAGGGTCTGTTACGTTCGTCAATTTCTCTTTCCCATCGGTAGGCTTGCAGTTGTTCTGGAGTCATCGTCATCAGGTGACCTACAAGAAAATAATATTTTAAAGAAATAAAATAAATGTAAATCAAATAAACTACATATTCATATTCAGAAAAAATAATTATAATTACAAATTTTTTTAGAAAATGTGTTTTCAGTGACAGTCATCATTACTTCCCAGCCACAGTTCTCCAAATGTTTCACAAGCTCTTGTCGTAACTTTCTGCAGTTATACAATTTTAGTTCAACAATTAGGGTTGATATTAAAATCTCTCTATAAGTTCCCGATAGGACTATTTTCCCGATAAATGTGTTATGCAATCTCCCGATATATCTTGTCAGGAGGTTAAACTTAGCTGTCCTTCAGATTAAGTCATCAAGTAGATATCCAACAGAACAGATAAAGTAAAAATTAGTTAGCCTACATTTGATTTGTAATGCCTATGTTTATTTATAATGAATTCTTAATACTTTTAATGATGATGAACAAATAGTAAAAATCTTTTTTGCTAAATCATAGTCCTTCCTGGGTTTTTAGCATTTCATAATCAATGATTTGAGGCTAGAAAACCATTTGGTTTTGTTGACGATATTCTGACTATGGATCTGTTGGAAATTAATATCCTTCTTCTTATAATTTCTTGACATTATCATAAATCAAATGTAATTAACACTTCTAAGGGTCTCAATCCTTTGGACGGTGTTGATGTGAATTTTCACCAAGTGCAACATTGCTCCAAATTCCCTAAACGTGGATTCACGTTAAAACTATTTCAAGCATAGTATGTAGATCAAGAATTATCCAACAGAGTTCAGGTAAATAGATGTTTAGCATCTGTAACAGCTTATTTTGTAAGTTTTGAAGTTGATGCGTATAACTACAAGTTGCCATGGCAACGATCTTGGCTTAGCCCCTATACCAATGCTGTAATATCCTGTTGTTGTTCTAAGCTGCTATAATCTACTCTTTAGTAACTTAGAAACACCATGTGTGAAGTGAACTCTGAAACATGTGTGAATAGTTTTTATTATATTGTACAAAGCTGATTACCATGGCTAATCCTGCAGATTCAGACTTTGATGGCTTTGTACAAGGATAATGAATGAATTATAATTATTTATAGTATGGTTTCTTTGTACTTTTCAAGTTAGTAAGAAATAAAACAAAAACATTGATTACCAAACAATATAACTCTTGTTGTTTCCCTCCAATATTTTACAAAGTAAGCTAAATAAAAGAGTGTTTGAAAGTGCAGTGTTTTTATAATATTATTTGCAACATTTATAAAAACGTAAGTCTAATATGTTTGAATTTTTGTAGGAAAAAAGCCTATTAAATTATAAAAAAAATAACTGAAAAGAAAGTCCATATTTTACATGTTTTCGATCAGATGTCGAATTTTGGTGGATTCAATTTATAATCAGTATGTCCCACAGTTAGAAAAAGTTAATTTATTTTCACAAATGAAATTAAGAGGAATGTTTTTAACACACACTTTTTTATAAATTTGACTAACCTGGTGTAGGAGTGGCCATTGCCATAGCTTTCTGTCCTGTTGGTGTCACTCCGCTCGGTGTCATCAATGATGGTGTGGCTGGATGTGGTGTAACAGGTGTCGATGCTCCAGGTGTCATTTGACTGGACGGTGTTTCATCCCAACGGGAACGTCGCTTACTGGTTCCAGGAGTAGGCGTTTCTTGTATAAGATCACCAGCACCACTACGTTCGGTACGAGGTGTCTCTGCCCAACCACTCTGTCCAGGTGTTTCTGAAAGTGTGAGGGAAGTTGAATACATACATCATATATAATCAAAATTAAAACTACTGGTATAAAAAAAAATATATAAGTATGACTTTATAAGTACTTAAATATAAGTCAAATTTGAACATAGTATCCTAAAAGAAAAACCTAAAATGATTGGTAATGTTCTTGGACTGATGTTTTTCATCTATCACAGCTTTCCACTGAATTTGGACATAAAGGCAATTACGAAAAAGAACTTCAATATATTTATGGTGCTGCAATTTTTAATGGTTATCCAAAAGAAATAATAGATACTATAAATAGAGCGAAATTTTAAAAAAATTAAGGAATCGAGAAGTACTCTTGTGGCAGTATGTCTCGACAACGATGGGTTAAAACTGCATTTGCTCCTCCAATGTCAAAATTGTAAACCATCACTAAGAAAATATGCAAATATAAATGTAGTAATATCAGCCGAGAATAATTTTTGTAAAATTTTGCGAAATTCGAATGATAAAATTCAAGAACAATATAAATCAGGAATTTATTGTATAAATTGTGAAATATGTCCGAAGCAATATATAGACCAAACAAAACAAATTACAGTACAAACTCGCTAACACGACCCTCAATAACACAACTTCCTCGATAACAAGCGCATTTTTCTAATCCCCTTGGAATTTCTATAACATTTAATGTTAAATATACCTACATAGCACAACTATTATTATTTTAAAAACCTCAATAGCACCGATTTTTGTCCCCATACTGATCGCTGCTCTAAACCTCTGTAGCACGTCTTTTTGCGAAACCGAACCTTTATAGCAAGAGTTCAACCATTATAGCACGACTTCAGACTCCCCAATACATAGTTCCCACGGTCAGTGATACAACGGAACGGATGTTTAGAGGGAAACGATGTCTTACACTCAGGTCTAAACATGAAAACCCAGCTTCCTCCCCTTTATTACAGAACATACTTTGTTACAATAATAATAAAATGTACTTTTTAAAACAAAATGTGCTAGTGAAGGTTGATTCAAAATGCACTTGCTATAAAGGGGTTTCAGAAAAAACAGTGACCTTGATAGTACGACTATTAGTCAACATAACCTTCATAGCACAAACCTCAGCTAGAAGAGTCCCTTGATAACAAGACTGTTTCCCAAATACCCTTGAGAGTTTTGCTATCGAGGTTCTATTGTATCAGGATAAGAGTAAAAGAACACTTTACCCGCTTCAATTATAATAGGCCTGATAAAACAGCTATGGCTAAACATTGTTTAAAGGTAAAACATTACTTCAAAATAGAAAACTCTGTGTTGTTGAAAAATGTTACTAAATTAAACACAATAGATGCATGGGAAACTTTTTATATTAACAAATACTGTTATATAACTGTAAATAATTAATTAAGGCCTATACAAAGTTCTACATTAATGTTAAATATAAATTGTATTGTTAGATATAAGGTTAGTTCAGAATATTGTATTAGTTGGATGTTACCTCTTAAGTTATTTAGAATGACGTAAGGCACTTTTTAACGCCTTAATAATAGAAAGAAGGTTTAATTTTGTATAAAAACGTAGTTTGGTGCAGTGCTAAGTTAGTTATAGTTTAGTTATTGTAGTTCATGCATCATCGAGGATGGTGACTTTGTTGTTGAAACTCATTTGATTAAGTAACTGTAACTTTGTAAGAACTTGTGTTTGAGTTTTATTTCATCTAATATTATCTCACAAGTCAAGTTTAATATTTATATTATCTATGTTTTATATAGGAAAATATAATTTTGTATTGACTGATAATACATTTTTTAAATATTATGAACAAAGGTTACAGTATGTTACAGTATTGCAGCCGTATGTGGCAAAGGGATAAAATTACTTAACATGAGCATTATAATGACCGAAAGTTTGTGAATATTCTTTTGTTCTACTACAATGAATTTATCATTTGAATAAAAAATATCTTGGGCATATTTTGTTCTGACTGGTATTGCTTTAAAAAACATGATTTCTCAGAATTTTTGACAAAATTCCCATCTTTCTCCCCAGAGGTTCCTGACTACTTAAAATTCCTGGTTCTTTCCCCGATTGGTAAACACCCTGTAGAGTTTGTTAATTTGGGAAAACATGTAATGGAGTGCCTCTATGAAGCATATATGGTCAGGAAAAGGAAACAGCAAAGGACCTATCTTTGACTGGTTTACCCCTCCTCCCTTTTGTTTAAATGCGAAAAACATCTCAGTCATTATTGTCTTATTAAAAAAGAAGACAGGAGTATAAAATATACACTCCTAGCCTTCGGATACTCTAATAGCATCAGGGTCAGAAGAGAGCAAAAGTTGGTAAGAAAGATGAAAGAGATATGACACAAGACTATATGGAGAGTGGATATTTTTTTAAAATTTCCCTCATCAAGTATTAAAAACTATTCTTTTCATTACAAATAAAAGAAAAGCTATAAAAGTAAAGCAAGGGGACTGACTTAAAAATGTGCCAACATGACACCATATCAGAATTGAAGTTCATACAATTTTTTTTCTGTGCATATGACCGCAAATCTCCCCTTAATAAGTTTATTTAAAACATGTTTACTTTTACTCAACACACTTGTAGATAATTACCTCTTTCCGTTTTCGGTGTCTCGTCCCATCTGTTTCTCCTACTAGAAGCACCTTTATCATGCGAAGGAGTTTCACGTCCAGGAGTAGCATGTCCTGGAGTAGCATGACCAGGTGTTGCATCCCACATCCGTGTACTTGCTCCTGGTGTAGCTCCAGGAGTTTCTCCTCCTTTCCCATGACCTGGAGTTTCATCCCACCGAGATGGTGCTGCTGGTGTCGACTAACAAATAAACAAATTATGTTAAGTTTACTAAAACAAAATCTATTATAAAACAAAACTGTTTTATTAAAAGCTAATTTTATGGTGTAGAACAGTTTTTAAACAATCCTTGCAACAAACACCTTTTTTACTTTTCCACATATATATAGTGTAAAGAAAGTTAAGTCAGGTCAAAATTGTTGTCGAGTTTTTAAGGATGTATATGTTTTGAGGCGTTCTTGAGTCCAAAAAGAGTGGTCCGTCTGTTGTGCAGTGATCTATATTACATTTACTTCCAAACAGAAAATTTTACTATTTATCCACGATAGATCTTTGTTAAGAATATTGTACTTTACCTTCAGTCTAGATTGTAATATGGTATCATATGTAGGGAGGTGATTTATTAACGAAAATAAAATAAATATGAAAACTATAAGTAAATGTTATAAAAACAAATAAAGTAGCCTCGACTGTATACTGAATGCGTGACATGAAACAGAATATGCTATGCAGAATATGAGACGCAGCTGCAAGAAAAGCTCGTGGTGTTGTCTGAACATCCTTCAACTAGATCTGTCCATAAAAACGGTAGCAAGTAAAAGTGTATATTATAGTCTTGTCAATGAGTGTGCGGATACATCAACGGCAAAATTCATAGGATCAATCGTTTTGTGACAATATCCAAGAAGGTTTAGCTAGTTTCAAAAATACTTATAAAAATTTTCTTTTATTATAATTTTACGAGAAATAAAATATGGAAAACAAAAAAACAGTGTGTGTCTACAACATTTTTCAAACCAGACCTAATCTAATTTTATTCAAAATCGTGTTTACTATAAATCTCCTACGTTTATGTTCATGGACAATATATAGCATGGCACTCTACTCAATAACTCTACTGATTGAGAAAGTCAACAGTGTTTACGAAATATTTCAAAACTTTAGTGTTTTTTGTGTGTGTTTTCTTACTTATGTACTATTAGGTAATACCAAGGACCATTTTCCAAGGTAAACCTGTCTCCTGTCCTCTAACCAATCTAATAGGCTATGTGCTCTATTAAATTCTATCCCATATATATATATATATATATATATATATATATATATATATATATATATATATATATTACAAAATCAATAATACTAATTAAAAAAAAATTGAACTACTTCAAAAATGTAAAATGTATTTAAACCCTAGTTTACAGGGGAAAATCACGCAGGTAAGTCTGCAAAGTGTTAAATGTGAAGTAAACAACAAATAAATTTAAACTTACATCTTCCTTCTCCCAAGGAGAATCCTGAGACAATACTTTCTTCTTAGCTGGTGTTGGAGTACTGTCAGCAGGTTCTGCCGTCTGATCCCAACGTCCACGCTTCTTAGGCGCAGGTTTGGCTTCTCCGTTTGTCACTACTTTAAGTGTACCTTCTTTAGCTTTCTCTACGAGTTTCTTACGCAACTGTAAACAAACAAATCTTGGTCATTGAGAGAGCAGTGTCAGACCACTCGCACAATGCCTTGTCAAGGTCAAATGTGTATGTCGAATTATGTAACACAGAATAATGTACGTTGTTTTAGAGAAATCTGGAAAATTAAAAAATAATAAATTTTAATTATCTAAGATATTTCTAAACACTGTAATCACCAGACATTTTTTGTAATTTCAAAGATAGCTATACAGATAGTCATGCTTTGAAAGTACTACATTCTAATAAATTGGTCTGGGAAAATTTCAAAATCATATCACGGCTAGCGGAGCTTAATAATGTAACAATTTGTTGGGATCCTGGATATGTTAGAATTTAGTGGGAATAAGTGTAACAATACACTGACCAATAATGAATCTACGACTCAAGTTGTTCTGTACCATATACAAGAGAGAGCTTTGTAGGCTATTAGCATTTCGCTCAAAAAGAGCATGACAGCTGAAGTTGGTGGATGGATTAAGGGAGAGTAAACTTACACTTCTAGTCCTCTCTAAGCAAGTTGCATCTGACATTCATTGAGCATGTGCTATATAAGGTACACGATAAATCACACAACACTTCCATCTGAGAAAACAAATCCACAAGACGGGCATAACCACTATGCAGGAAATGTGGCCTGCAAGATGAAACTGATCTTCATCGAATGTGAATGTTTTGAACAAGTAAGGACCATGACCTTTAAGCCATTAAGTCATTAACAAAAGGACAATCTTGTCAAGAAGATTCTAATCTTCATAGAGCTTCTTGGCTTCTATGTATGTATGTATGTATGTATGTATGTATATATATATATATATATATATATATATATATATATATATATATATATCATCTTAGGTGTATAAATAATATCTTATAGTAGTCTGGACCAATATACTAGCTTGTTGCGCCACGAACTGACGCCTTACTACACAATCTAAAAACAGTAACTGTATTTTCTATAGCAAATTTAATGATCTTACATCCACATTGTCACCGGTAACCTAGTATTCTTCACAGTAGCCCATTCACAATTATGTTAAAAACGTTATGTTAACTATCAGAAACAATAACTTTAAAAAATACAAATTAAAGAAATTCTCATAAGTTTTGTTCTAAATGTTTTGAATAATAGATTTTTTATTTTATAAAATATTAATAAACAAAAACATTACTTGAATTAGTGACATTAATCCAAATCTTGAGCGAGTTCACCATCTTCACTATTTGATTGACAGGGGGAAAAACCTTTTGTACAGTTAACACTTGCTTTCCTTAAAGTTCGTATTGTACCACTACATACAATAAAACTTTCTCAAAAATGTCTCTGCAACATGTTGGTGCCACATGCTTATAACTTAGTCTCTAAAATATGATTTCAGACATCGTGATTACAATAAGCAGCTTTCACTGTACAATCTATAAATAAAAACAATCATCGGTTTAAGAATTATCATTGCTTAGAAGTGAAAAGCTACATGTGCAAAACACATAGTTATTGAAGAACAATGTCACGGAAAAGAGTAGTACAACATGCATCACTGTGCTGTCGGTTCATGATGTCACAAACTTGCATATTGGTCCGGGTTACTGTATCTTACTTGGGAAAACAAAAACCCCTTGTGGCTGTCATGAAGAAAAAGCTATATGCGACTGACAACCTTTTGCCAATCTAGGATATTAAATTATTATAAATAACAGTTTTAAAACATCTTGTACTCCACTTAAGTAATAAATTTGCAACCGCTGTTTTAAATGAGTTTTACATTCATCTTCAGGTGGCGAGTTTTAAAAACATCATTTCCTGACACATCCATTAGAAAAAAATTAATTAAAACAAATACACAATAAACATAACTACTAAAAACATTGAACATCAGGCCTGTCATGTTAGTGCGTGGTACTGTTACTAACCTGACATCGTACATTTACTTCTCTTTTCCCTGTCTGAAATGATATTATTGTAGTGACAAAAATTTTGTTCAAATCAAATGACAGTTTATGGTTAAAATATTTTGTGAATCCCACTTTACCTCAAATAAATTCTCAACAGCTTAGCAAAACTCATATATCGATTTCTCTTACGTGGTCTTAATACTCTTAAGTTGGTCTGAAAGTCCGTGGTTGTAATCAAACAAAGAGCAAAACTGGCAAGAAATTTTTGTTCTTCAGTAAATGGAGAAGTGTTACATTGAATTTTGCAAGCTACAAAATACACTGAACTTTTCTTTGAATGGTTGTCAGGTTTATTTTTCAAAACAAATAGCATTGGTTACGCAAATATGAATGAAACTAAATGATAACTGTTTCATGCATCTACAATGTTACCTTAGGGGAGCTCTAACAATTTGAAACCTCGCAATGACTTTAGTAGATTTGTAAAACATTCCAAAAACTATTAAAAAACAGCCGTACACACTGATGAGTGTGTACGACTAATGAGTGTGATAAGTGATAGCAATTAATTTACACAATATTAAAAAATATTAAATTCCAGACTTTAAAAAGTAATGAGAAATTTTTGTATTAAGAAAACAAATCTGAAAAACACATTTTTCTCGCTAATGAGATGAGATGATATTCAGTTTTTCTCGATTCAACTCTTGATTTTACAGATCTGACCACCCTTAGTTTTAATTAATTTAACATTTGGTAAAGAGATGTGTGATGATTTATCCTGGCGAATGAGAGCATATTAATATAATTATTTGAGTTGATTAATTTTTTTTTTCGAGAGCCATTGGAATTTCATTCCCCTTTTATCAGATATTAAAAATTACATAACATAAGTGTCAGGTTGCTTTGTTCGGCAGCTTGTGGAAGCTTTTAATAATATTATCAAAGCTATCAAAATGAAACTACTAACCTCAGTTTCTTCTCCTCTCAACTGTTGCTCTCGCATAATCTGCGTGTACGTACGTGAACCCACATCTGGCGTTTTTGCACCTACAATCAAAATATAACTTAAATTATTATATTATTAAGACAAAATTACTTATGCCTAAATTAAAAATTTATATAAAAAGGTTAAAACCTAGAATTAAATCTAAACTTGTAATTAAATGTAACAGGTTTTCAGATATATTATGAAAGGGGGAAAAAAATGTAACATCAATTGTGTAACATCAATAAATTTAATTACAGTGGCTTTTTAGATGTTTCTTTGAACAACAAACGGTTCGTATGCTCTAAGAACAATCTAAGTAAATTAATCTTCGAATGTCGTTCGAAGTCTATTTTACCTATTTCCATTCTCCTTTACGATATGGCATTGTTTATTGGGGAAATTCCACTTTAAGTGATGTTATTTTTAGGAACCAGAAGAGAGCTGTGTGCATCGTGAGTGGTAAGGGTTGGTCGCACCTTGAAAGGCAGTTTTTAGAAAGCTGAATATTTTCAGTTTGTTTTTAAAATTATGAGTATATTTTATTTGTTCAATAAAGTTAGTACATTTCATTCATATATCTAGAATTACTAAACTTTTAAAGTAGAAAAATGCATTCTAAATAAAACTCAAAAAAGAATTAATTATACTGGTACAAAGCCCCCTTTCTGAAGTCTTGCAGATATTTTTATTGGCTAATTGTTTTTATTCTGTGACTGACTACATGGGCAGGATATTGAAACAACAAATTATTTAAACGCGTTTTATTAATTTCTGTTTTTATAAAATTTAATATGATTTTATAAGGTTCTTGCCCTGCCTGTAAGTTTAATGTTTTGTATGTCTTACTTTGTTTTGTAATTTTATTATTTAGATTTAAAAGTAGAAAAGCCTATTACTAAATTTTATTTTTGTGTTGAATATGGATCTATGTTTTTTTAAAGATTTTAGTTGTAAGACATATTAAATTAAGGGCACTTGTTACGAATTATGCTTTGTCAAACAGTAATAGATCAAATTAAAATATTCTCAACCAGTAGGCCTACCTTCGTCACAACTGATATATATTGTTAGCTCAACATCCTTCAACTAGATCTCTTTATAAAAACGGTAGCAAGTAAAAGTGTATATAGCCTTGTCAATGAGTGTGTGGATACATCAACGGCAAAATTCATAGGACCAACCATTTTGTGACAATATCCAAGAAGATGAGCTATGCAGGCCATCACCACTTGGGTACAGAGAAGGGGTGGTGCAATACGTCAGGATTAAGGAAGAGTAAAATTGTACTTTGCCCCCCCTCTTAGTAGTTAATTACGCAGGTGTATGATTACCTGATGGGCGTTAACCAAGGAGTTACTATGCAGGAGTAATCTGCCTAGCATTTGATTTTCAAATGTAAATATCCTCATCATGAAAAGAATGATACATTTAGATTGATGACAAAACGACCAATAATTCCTTGTCAAGTAGATTCTAAAGTTCATACATGATGATATCGTACTTGGGCCCTAGTGGTTGAAGTGCGAGACCGCAAAAGAAATGTATTTTTAATAAACATTTTCTAAATACATATAAATGAAAACCTGTACGCATTAAAGCATTGTGTTTATCGTAAAGAAGTAAGATTTTAAATAGTTAAATATAGACACAGACTAGTCAATATTGTTCATTATACATATATTGTGAATCCTATAACCATACAATTAATAGTTTTCAACTAAAATACTTATAAATGTGTTGTATTTACAGTTCACAGCCTTTTTACACACCCAGTATATGTAGGTTTGGCAATCACCCAAAAATTTCAACAAGTTTTTTCGACTGATCATCACATTTCATGGGAGTGATTTTAGACATGATGTTCGCCCATTACCGTTGTTGTCTTTTCATAAGCACGATAGCAGCCAGATAAACTAAGATAGGAACATAAAAGTTGGTATAGGGGACTATAGTGTGTTCATATAGAACCATATTGAAATGCAGAAACATCAAATATAAAAACTCAAAATGGTGGCCATTTAAAATCGTTTTTTGTTTACATCTCGTGTGTTATTCGACTAAATTAGATAAAAATTTGCAGATTTCAATTCTACATGTAAACGATATCCAATGATAAATAGTTGTTGTCAAAAATGTAATTTCTAACCATCACAAGTAGGATTTCGTAAACATACGAATATTAAAATTTTTGTGAGGTCAGAGATTGAATTACATTGTTGACAATAACTTCGCTATTTATCATAGCGAGTTGTTGCTACAATTACATGTGTAATAGAAATATGCAAATTTTAATCTAATCTAGTTTGTTATACTGTTAAAAATGGCTGACATTTCGACATTAAATTTTCTTGAATCGCAATAGGGTTCTGTAGGAAATTAAATTTTCCTATCTTAACTTTTAAGTTCAGACAACAATGACAACGGATGGACAGTATGTCGAAAATCACTTATTCACTTTCCTGAGGCCATCAAACATGAAGATCCGTCAAAAATGAAGGTCAACACTTTTTGCAATTACCAAATATTTCTTATACTGGGTAGCTAAAGATAATGACAAAAAAAAAAGGACTGTAAACAATACATACAAAATATTTATAATAATTAAACCAGCAAGTCTACATAGGAATCACAAAAATATTAGGTATAATGAAGCTTCAAATTAAAAATAATAATAATACTGCAATGTAGTATAACATTAGTGACATCATTTAGGCCTACATTTTGTTTTATATACCTAAAAAAGTCCCTACATTCTTGTTTGAATTTCATCCACAAGGAAGTACAATTAAATTATTTTATTATCACAATAATTTTAATAAATTTATGCAACTACAGGAAACAGTTTTAATATTACAATTACGAGGAGATGTTTTACTATTTGAGATGAGTTGACATTGTAACTGTATGACATATAACAAACGAGTACAAAATAAAAGTAGCACCTACTTTTATTATGAACTTAAATATGGTTAGGTTCCCTCCTATGAAATGGACAAGTCGTCACTTTGCACTTAACAATCTTGTTTGTACTTGTTAATAGCCGTATAATCGAGAACATTGAGAACTTCCTGACTGAGGATTCGAGTTATGTTTAACTCTGTATTGTTTTCCTCCAATCCTCATTAATCTTATGGGCATAGAGTACAAGTGTTTTCATGATTATTTTTTTGAACTTGTACGTCCATAATTTACTTTGGATTAATTGTTGCTAAAAACTAATAAATTCTTTAAATCTTTTGCGATAATAATAAAAAAAAAAAAAAATTCTCTCATATATTCTGAGTCCCACCTAAAATGTTACAATAGCTAACTTTTGAACAATTGAGGGTACAAATAAGTTTTAATGAGGAATTCCCCTTATTTTTGTAAGCTCTAAAATGACATGGAAATCAATTTGGAAAAAAGTGGTAAGTTTCATTATAAATATGGATTTGATTTTAAAAAAATTGGTAACCCCCAATTTTTATAGAGCTATCAAATATTAATTTTATAAACTTTAAGTGCCCGTAACTCCTAAACGGCTAAAAATTAAAAAAAAAAACCCAAGAATAAAACATTCTCAAAATATTGTTTTACACATGAAAAACAACAACATAAAATACAGGGTGTTCCATAACAAATTTCAAAGTTGGCCGCCATATTGGAATTTTTAACATTTTACAAAATGCATTTTTAAACTTCATTGAAAAGAAAAGAAAGTTCCCCATTTAAAATACTCTATCATATTTATAATTGAAAAGTTAATTATTGTAACATTTTAGGTGGGACGCCCTGTATAGTATAGAAACGCCAATTTAGGTATAACTAGACATTATACTATCCGATAGTCAGGCTGCCCTTAAGGTCTTGACTCGGAGCAAATCTCTTTAAAGGTGGTGATGGCGTACACACTAGCTTTCCCCAACTCTGTAACCATAAGGCCGGGTACCTGGTCACTTAGGCATTCGTGGTAATGAATGTGTAGATGAACTGGCCAAGAAGGGTGCAAAATGCCCCTTTTGAGTCCATCGCCAGCCTGTGGCATATCAAAATCTTTTGACTACAATGCTATTGAAAAATGATCAAAAGACAGGCATTGTAAAGGCTGGCAGGAGATTACTCTGGACAAAAACTTATCAGAAACACTGCTCAACAAATAACCAACTCGTTACTGAGGTTGTCTAAAACAAGTTATGGCGTTACTTATTCGACACGGCCACTTCAAAAAACATTTGCTAAGACTCAGGAGCTATCTTTGAGCCTATTACAACATGGTGATGATGTCAATGCTAACACTGGATGGAAGCTCCTGAGCCTTGTTGAGGGCACAGATATCGACTTGCCTTGCTAGTAGGTCTCTGGGGTGTACAATAAGCTTAGGTTGACGTACAAGGATTTTGAGTCTAATCTAGTATAGAGAAAGGTATAAGATAGATCAAAAGTCCTGTGTTTTTTGAGGACCTCTGTGCAATCCTCTACAGCTCAAATGTATGTGGGCATATTTGCCCATAACCCAAGATGTGTTGTTTTTTTTTTTTTTTTTTTTTTTTTTTTTTTTTTTTTTTTTTATTAATGGGCTCAAAAATGCCGGTTCGTGAGTTATTAGTAAAATACAAAAAAATCGGCCATGTTTATAAAAGAAGTAATTTCTCAAAATCAGTTCTACTGATTTCGTTCAAATTTTAGACTCATGTAAAATCTCAAGTAAAAAATATTACGGTTTGCGAATAATTATTTCTTTCCTTCCCTCGTTGAAGTTGTAATGTTTAGTGATGTTGTGTACAATAGTGTTTCTTGTTTGAGAAAGGTACTTCGTTGCTAAGCAACAGAAAGATTAAACTTGTAATGTGTCCTTTCATATATAATTTATGAAGTTTTATAAAGTGTTGAATAAAAAGAACTCCATTTCAACAATGGCCTACCTTCGTTTTGTGAATTTTAAATATATAAATTTTGAAAAGAAATTAGGCAAATATATTCAACTCCAAATCATTTAGATTTAGTGCTTTATTTTTAGAACCAGAAGCTTCCAGATTTGGTTGATATTTCTAAAATGATAGCATACAGTCTGTAATGTATACTAACAGTACAGTAGGCTCACGACTATCCAGTCTAACGTTGAGGTCGGCCGAGCCAGATAGAATGAATGTTGAGGGTAAATCACCACTTTTGCAATCAATGCTCAAATATGATAAAACTAAACATCAGTAAGTGTTTCATAGAATTTAATACAAAAATTAATGTTAATTTCATATGAAATTAAAGTTTAAAAAAATGACAAAATATTTATTAAATTTTAAGATTTATTTAAAGAATTAACACATATCAGACAACATATTTATTGCGCTTGTTACTCATATTTAATGAACAGTTATAAAATTACACGATTGTTCATAAATCGAAAGAAGAATGCACCAAGAAAAAACTGAACATTTATAAACCAATGCAATGTGTTAGATATCGCTGCCATTTCAATACTATAAAATTACAGATGTAATTTTTTTTTTTTAGGTTTGAAAAAAGTTGCATGTGTCACTCATGCAGCTACAGTAATAAATCAATTTCAAAGGCAATCATTTTATAAGGGCTTACAATAAAAGTATTGTAAAATAACTGTTTTATAGACTCAATTTGTGGATAAAAATTAATATTGTTTACACCACAGCCCGAGCTGGATAGTTGCGAGTCTTCTGTACTTATAACAGATATCGGAAACTAAATCCATCAGTTACAGAGAAACCCATCACAACTCAAGTCTAGCTCTGTGACAATGTGAAAAGTCAGATATTAATATAGACTCATTTAAAAGACGCGGTTAAGCCAAACAGATAAGAGATTCAAATAATAAATTAAATGTAGTAACTTCATTAATAAAAGAAAAATGGATTTTCAAGACAACAATATGAATTATTATGTTTAATTTTAATGTAATTTAGTTTGATTGTTTTATTATGTAAAATATGTGTATTTTACGGCAGTGCGGTAAAATGTTGAACAGTGACCGGAAGGAACGCTTTTCGGAAGTAAGAATTTGCCTCATGGTTACAGCAGTCTGAGTCCAGCGTTAGGAGTGACAGGTTGTTTCTAAAAAAGTCTAGATCAGAGCTTGGTGGAGAATGGTTGTGTTTTTTGAGAGTCTAGTAGAGACTAATTTAGTAAGAAAATGGATAGGAAGTGATAATGGACGTTTCTAATGACAATACGGTGAATATAAAAAAGAAACTTAATGAACACCCGAATTTATAAGATTTCAAAGAATAAGAGACTGTGTACTGTAAATGAGTGTCTTAAACGGATCGTTTAGCACGTGGCAAAAAACTTGGTATCGAAGTGAACATTCTTTTATTAATGATGAATGTTATGATTGTCGTACAAAAAGAATAACATTCCTAGAGTGCTGGGTGAATATTCGAAACATGAACTTTTCAGGAAACAACGCTTGCTGTAATCTACAAGTCTCAGGACATCTGGAATTAATATCTTTGGACAATTTGAGTGCAAATGGGTGTTCTGGTATAAACACCATATGTTAAATTAGGACTAAGTATTTATATTATGTTTTGATATATTTTGCTATACATGTTTAAATTTTTTAATCTGTTTCATAAATATTTTAAAAGGAAATAAATTGATAGATAAAATAATAAAATTTTAATAATTGAAGTAAATCTCCATCTGAGATCTTTATAATGATTTAAATTTAAATAAAAAGTAAATTCCTGTTGCAACAATTTTATTGGTAAAAGCATTTTTAAAGATAAAATTAATTAATTTGAAAGAAAGAAATAAAGGAAATATAAATTCATAATTTGTTATTGAAACTAAAAGGGATAACTAGTATTTATAATATGATTTTTTTGTTGTTAATAATAATTTGTAGGATGTTTCTTTGAATGTTTAATAAATGTTTTCTTTGTAACGTTTCAGCCAAAGTGTTCTCATTTAAATACCAAATATCACTGTGAAGTACACTAGTAAAAGGACTCACCCCTGAGAAAATTTAATAACAATAATAACTTTCTTTTTCTAAATTGATGTTAACACATCTGGCGCCTAAAAGTCGAGCAAATCAATTATTAAATTCAATTTTAACAATGGATAAATATTTTGTGGAACTCTTCAAGTTCAAAAGATAAATTGTTTTATTTAAAAAAAAATAAAAATAGCTTCACTATAAATAATAACATCATCTCATTATTATAACTGTTACAAATGTCGCCGCAACTGTGGGCTTTTTAGTCGAAATAAACAGTGATTTTGGTAATGAGAATTCTTAAAATCAAGGTAAGGACTCTCTTTATAATAATAAGAAAGATTCTTTTTTAAAATTTTTTGTGTTAAATATAGTAAGATAAAAATGGAGTCAGAAATTGTAAATGTAAATAATAGTGATGAACAGGTAGGGTTAGGAAATCAAAATTCTTTAGATAATATAGAGCCATTGGAATTTACAGGGGATATTTTTGATAATTTAGAGAAGGAATCGCAAAGTAATGAGCAAACAAATGAACAATTTGCACAGAATTTTTTAGATCAAGAAATAGGTAGTAGTAGTAATAGTAGACGTTCAAGTGTGAACGCAAATAGTAGTTCAGGTTCGGATTTTAATGGATTTGATAGTGATAGGATTCTAAATAGTAAACAACAGTGTGAAGATATAAATAAAAAAATAGTAGAAACACCAAGGGTAGAAACTGTAAAGGAAAATTCAGATAAGGATTTAAGAGCTGAAGAGGTTAGGATAGATGAGAGTGTAGAAAATAATGATCAAGGTATGAGCATGGAAAAAATATATGAGATGTTAGTAAAAGGATTTCGACAAACTAGTTTAGATATGGATAAAAAATTTGATAAAAATAGCTTAGAATTCAAACGAGATAATGATAAAAAATTTGAATGTATAAGTAATGATATTAAACAAACAAATAATAAAATTGAACAGAATAATCTAGAATTTAGGCAAGATAATGATAAAAAATTTGAATGTATAAGTAATGATATTAAACAAAGTAGATTAGAAATAAGTAATAAATTTGATCAGAATAAGCTGGAAATCAATGCTAAACTAGAAGATTTTAATATTAAACTTGAACAGAATAATGTCAAACTTGATAAGATAGATAATGACCTGAAACAGAGTAAACTAGAACTAAGACAAGATAATTTAGATTTAAAAGAAGAAATGTACAAAAAATTTGAAGAAACTAGGGTTGAATTTAAAGAAGGTTATGTAAATGTAGAACAGGGCCTAAGACAAGAAATTAAACAAACTAAGTTAGATATAGAAAATAATTTTGATGAAAAAATTGTTAAAATTGAAATAGATATGTCTGATAAAATATGTAGCATAGTTAAGGAAATTGATAATGTTAAATCTGAGACGGAAGTAAAGTTGTTAAGTAATCAAATAGAAGCAAAAAATAATCTAAAAGTTGTTGAGAACAAAATTTGTAAAGAAATTTTAGAGGTTAAGAGTGATGTGAACAATAGAGTAGATAAGTTTGAGATGCAGCTAGGAAAAACGGATGAAAAAATAACGTTGTTAGACTTAGAAGTAGGAAAACAGAAGGATCTAGAAAAACAAGAAATCTTAGAGTTAAAAAACAATGTAGAGGACCAGATTAATAGCCTAAATTTAAAATTCGAAGGAGAGTTTATGCAAAAAATAAGGGAGAATTTTATCGAACAGGGTAGCATAAGTCAGGGTACTTATACAAGTGCGAATATAATTAATGAGACTATAATCCCAGAGTTTCAAAATGAAAGGTTAGAACCGCACCCGAAGGTGTTTATAGAAGCTATAGAGACATTTAACAAAATAAATGGGGGACAATGGAAGATAAAGCTAGGTTGTTTAAGGAAATACTTTAAAGGTGAAGCAGAGTTATGGTTTGAAGCACACAAAAATGAGTGGGGTAGTTTTGAAGAGTTTAGGGTAGCATTTCTAGATAGGTTCTGGTCTGAAGAGAAACAGGAACAACTGAAAACTAAATTATTGGTAGGAAGCTATTTTAGGGGACCGATGGAAGAAGTATTTAGATATGTGATGAGCCTATATAATAAGACACAATTTTTAGATCCGCCCATGTCTATGGATACATTTGTAAGACATATGAGTAGGAAAATGCCTGAAAAACTAGAGTTAATGATGTTAGCAGCTAGGCCTAAAAATGTTAATGACCTAGAAAAGTTAATTTTAAGTTGGCAAGAAAGTCAAAAATTATTAGGACCAGATAGGACAAGACAGGGGGACAATAGGATGAATATGGACAGACCTATGTATAAAAATTTTCAACCACAGCAATTAGGACAGGAAGGATTTCGATTTAGGGCACCACCTCATTTTCAAGAGACAAGGGGAGAGAATAGGTTTAGGGGACCTAATAATTTTACTAGATTTCCACCACCTAATATGCAAAATAACAACAATAGGCCCATGTTGACAAATCAACAAAATTTTAATAGGGCAAATGGTAATGGTATGAATCAAGGTTTTAGGCCAAATTTTCAACAAAAGAGATATGATCAGGGAAATAAGGGAAATGGTAATAGACCACAGGGAAACCAAAATGGACAACAGTGAATAGGGCCCAAGCTTTGTTGTCTAAAAATCAAAATAGGCCTAAAATAGTAAATTCAAAAAATACAATTTCATCAATAATAACCAAAAGTAATAATAACATTGATGTAGACATTAGAGAAGAGTTGTTAAATGAAGAAAATTATAATAATGTAAGCATACAGCCTATAAAAGGAGAGTTAATTGAAATTGATGTGAAGATTAATAAAGAAGAATTTAAATGTTTAATTGATACAGGTTCAGAAATTACTGTTATGAATGAAGAAATTTATAAGAAACTAATTATAAATAATGATAAAATTTTGGAATTACCAGTATGTAACTTAACAATAGTAGGAGTAACAGGTGTGCGTAGCAAGAGGATTACAAAACAAGCTTTTGTAGATGTAGAAATTGGAAAAGATGTAGTTGGAGTAAATTTTTTAATTGTTAGAGGTCTAAATATTGAAATGATTATAGGATGTGATTTTTTAAAACAAAAGAAAGCTCAAATTGATTTTGATGAAGAAAAGATTAGATTTAATGTAGAGGATAAAATAATTCAAACAAAGTTTAGAAAACAAATTTCGCAAGTAGAATGTTATAAATTAAAATTGTGTAGGAATAAAGTAGAGATAAATTGTTATGATGAGACAGATTTTGACTATGAAGAATTGCAAATTAATGATGTAGCTACAAACTTTTTTCAAGATTTTGATTCAAAATATTATGAAAATAACTATGAAGATGTAGAATGGACACAAATTGTAGAGAAAATTTTAGAAGAAAGTAACTTAAATTTAGATAGTGAAAAACGAGAATTAAAAACTGTATTAAATGATTTTAAAGAAGTATTTTCGGATCAGCCAGGAAAGATGTTAAATTATAAAGCTAAATTAAATGTAAAGGAAGATAGTAAATTTATAAATAAATCTTATGCAATACCACATGCAAAAAAGGAAGCTGTAGCTAAGGAAATTCAAAAAATGATTGACAATGATATAATAGAAGATTCAAATAGCCCATTTTCGAACCCATTAGTATGTGTAATTAAGAAAGATTCGTCCATAAGACTATGTTTAGATGCTAGGCAAGCAAATCAAATAATAATACCAGATCGAGAAGCACCTGAACAGATAGATGATATATTGCAAAGGTTTGAAGGAGTTAAATATATTTCTAGTATAGATTTGGTTAGTGGATTCTGGCAGATAGAATTAGATGAACAATCTAGACAATATGTTGCTTTTGTATTCAATGGTAGAAATTTACAGTTCAAAAGACTCCCTTTTGGTTTAAATGTTAGTACCTCATTATTTAAAAAAGGATTAAGTATGGTATTAGGGCCTGAAGTTTTGGAATTCACAACAGTTTATGTAGATGATGTATGTATAGCGTCAAAATCGTTTGAAGAGCATATGAGACATTTGCGAAAGTTATTTGAAAGACTTAAAACATATAATGTAACTATTAAAATAAAAAAATCTGTTTTTTGCAAAAAAGGTATAAAGTTTTTAGGATACAATATATCAGATATAGGAATAGAGCCAGACCAAGAAAAAATTAAAATAATACAAGATTTTCCCACACCAAAAAATATCAAACAATTACAAAGTTTTTTAGGCTTATGTAATTATTACAGGAAGTTTCAACAAAATTATGCAGAGTTAACTAGTAAATTCACACATCTTTTAGGAAATAATAACAAAATTTGGAATTGGACAGAGGAAGACAGAAATACATTTGAAAAAATAAAACAGGTTTTCTTAGAAACAATAATTTTACAACACCCTAATTTCCAAGAGCCTTTCTATTTAAACACAGATGCTTCGGATAAAGCTTTAGCAGCCGTATTGTATCAAGTGGACGTAAATAATGAACATCTGGTCATTGCGTTCGCAAGCAGAACTTTACAAAATAGTGAAGTTAATTACACGGTCACGGAGAAAGAATTGTTGAGTATAGTCTTCGCATGCAAAAAGTTTAGAAATTATGTGTTAGGAAATAAAACGACTATACGTTCGGACCACAAAGCTTTGACCTTTTTAAAGAACTGTAAATTAACACATGGTAGACTTCTGAGATGGATATTGTTTTTACAGGAGTATAATTTAGAAATTGAGTATTGTCCAGGGAAGGAAAATATTGTAGCAGATGTTATTTCGCGAACGGATCACAATGAAGTCATCAAGACAGGAGATGAACATTTGATTAAAATTTTTCAAACACAAATTGATAAAAATTTAGCAAAACAAGATAGAATTTTAAGAAATGCCTTTAAACGTTTAAATTTGGAACAAAGTCAAGATGAATATTGTATAAGAATTATGAAATTATTAGAAGACCAATCTGTTAAATTTAATAAGTTAAGAGAATGTTATGTTATTTATAATGATGTTTTATTTAAAAAGTCAAGGAAAAATGGAATTCACAAAATTTGTTTAACAAAATCTTTAATAGAAATTGTAATTAACGATTGTCATGAAAGATATGGACATATTGGTGCGGGAAAGTGTTATAAAATATTAAAAGGACTATACGAATTCCCAAATTTAGAAAAACAAATAAAATTACAAATTAGGCCATGCGATTTATGTCAAAAAACTAAAGTATCAAATATAAAAAATGAAGGATTAATGGTGAACATCTTACCCGAAAATGTGTTAGATTTGGTAGCAGTGGATTTATTTGGAGAATTACCGACTGGAAGTGGTGGGGTTAAATATATATTTGTAGTACTGGATGTTTTTTCGAAATTTGTAAAATTATACACTATAAAGAGGGCAATTGGGACAGTTTTAGCAAATAAAATAATCAATGAATATGTAAAGGAAATAGGGAAACCAAAAATAATTCTAAGTGACCACGGTAGTCAGTTTCAATCAAGAATTTGGAAAGAAAAATTAATAAATAATAATATTCAAGTTAGGCACACATCAGTATATCATCCTCAGTCGAATCCCAGTGAGCGTTGCATGAGAGAACTAGGTCGAATGTTTAGGACTTATGTACACAATAAACATACAAAATGGCCGCTTTATGTAAAATTTATAGAAAATTGTATGAATCAATCCATACACGAATCCATCAATGATAGTCCGTATGAAATTATGTTTAAAAAGGAGTGTCCGCGTATTTATAACCAACTGTGCAAATTTCCTCCGGGAAAAATAATAGATTTTGAAGAAAAAATAGTTTTAGCGAGAAGACGTTTGAAGTTAAAAGCAAATCAGCGGAAAAAATATCATGATAAAAAACTAAAACCAACAAAATTTGAGGTAGGAGATTTAGTTTTGGTTAAAAATCACTATCTGTCATCAAATTTGAGGAGAGAAATAAAGAAATTTTTCTTATTGTATCAAGGTCCGTTTAAAGTTTTAAAAATTAAATTAGAAAATGCATATGTAATTAGTACAATAGACTCAGAAGTAATTAAAGGGACATACAATGTCACTCAATTAAGGAAATATATTTC
Organism: Aphrophora alni; assembly: GCA_963513935.1. NCBI lineage: Eukaryota > Metazoa > Arthropoda > Insecta > Hemiptera > Aphrophoridae > Aphrophora > Aphrophora alni. The sequence continues at coordinate 41,356,061 of OY740776.1, forward strand.
ATAAATAATTAAAGAATTGATAATAATAAATTTTAACGTTAAATAAATAATTGGATTAGAAAACAGAACACTTTAAAAAATAAATTGTGTAATATAAGAAAACTTGTAAGGCAAACTAGAATATTTGAAAATGTTAGGAGAGGATCATTGGAGCTGCAAGATTGTTAGTGAATAACCGAGCGTTGTTTATACTAAAATAAATATTGATTTTACGTGACATAGATAAGATAGTTAGTTCGAAGCGAGGATTCAGAGTAGTGTTGAAGAAAAAATATTCAATATTAAGAAGGTAGATTCAATATTAAATATTCAATAAAATGTGACGAGAGAGAGTTGAGATTCATTTGCAGATCGTATTGGAACCAAAAGGTCTTCATGTCTTATCAGTAGACAGATAAGGATTGTCTCATATCGAGGGGACTTGTTTATGCTTAAACCAGGCCTAGAATTCCTTTGCATGACATTAAGACGAGATACAGCGTGTGACGGAATTATTGTTCTGAAAATAAAAAAACTTTTGACGTATAATCGAAAATTAACTTGCGTTTTCAAATAAAAAACTACTTAAATAAAGGAAAATTGGTTTTAAATAAAGTAAATAAGAACGAAAGTAGATTACTTAAATAACTTTAATAGAATTAAAAGTAAAGTTTCTAAGTAAAAAACTTAGAATAAGTTTTAAAAATAAAATTTCTTTTTGAATTTGAATAATAACATCTAGAAAGGATTACATAAACAGAAAATCGACGATGCTAATAATAAGATTGGTAAAATAAACATTATTTCAACTTCGGATGAAACAATTTTAATGAAATTTTTTATGAATTTTAAAATTTTCTTCGAGTAGATGCATTTAAGGAGTACATGAACATTTTGGGTGGATGGCTGAGCGTTTATGTAGTAATAATAGAATGTTTTATTCGCAAGAATAAGGCATTCTGGGACTACATGGAGAGCGTGTTGTGGAATAGGAATGTGTTTTGGGCTTTATCTTGAATTTAGTAGGGATATTGCATTCAACCACTGCACATTTCAACGTCACAACATGTTGCTTTGTGTAAGAGTCCAAAGAGCAATTTGAAGTATGCACGGTATAAAGTAGATGGTCAGAAGGACTGTAGTGGGGTAAGTAGGAAGAAAAATGCATAAAATAAACAAAAAATTCATAAAAAATAAATAAAAAAGGTATAATAATAAAAATAAAATAGAAAATGGAACGAAGGAGGGTTTTATTAATCGACGTTCGACAGGACTTTATCATTAGGATAGAGGAGTATAATTCAATTGCTGTCACAATGATAAAGCCCGGTCGAGTTTTGAAAAATAAAATAAGAAAAAATAAAAAATAAATAAAAACAAAAAACAAAAACAAAAAATCGTCATACGACTTATGTAAATGAAATATAGTTAAAACTTTGACAATAATGAGAAGTTTAAAGAACAAAGAGTTCTTATTTTGTATTCAGAAATACAGAAGTTTAGTAGAAGGAGTTTAAGAGAGAACATAGAGTTCTTGAGTATATTATAAAAATATAAAGTTTTGGTGGGCGAACTGTCTTTCGAGACAGGATGTAGCTATGTTCTAGATGTGATATGATCAAGGCCTAAGATATCATTTCTAGAAGGTAGTGATTTCGAGTTAATTGGAAAACTTATCAAAAAATCCAACGTAGTTGTTTAGAGTTCTGTCACATGTAATTTTGGGCAAAAAACATAAACAATGACTTATGTTTGTAAGTGTCATAAACTTTCATAGGTATAGAAAAAGTTTTTTTTTTTGGGTCTATTCTAACAAGTAGAAACAGATGTTTGAAGGAAGTCGTCAAGGGACAATGGGACAATGCTTTCATGGTGAAAGGAGGGGGTTTGTTAAAAACAAAGCCTAGGAATAAATCGGATGTGACAGAAGGGAGAAGTTTTTTATGAAATGAAACGAAAAGTTTTGTAAACTTGTAAAAATGTTAATTAACTGATTAGAATAGGTAATTAGATGTTAGATTGTAAAACGATAAGTTGTATGTTTGACATTGATAAATATTAAGGATTATAAGATAAAATGATAAAAAAAATTGTTAGTTTTAAGTGATTTATGATTTGAGAATGTGAAGAATAGTTGTGTGAAGTTTGAGAATTTATGTGAGTTTTGCCAAGATAGATAATAATAAAGTTTTTAAGTTTTTTTTTTGATGTTAAATGATGAGTAAAGGAGGTTAAGTTTTTGTTTTTTAAAGGAAGGAGTAATAAATTAATAATAAGTAGAGAGATTTTAATGAATTTGATAGAAAGGATAAATAAGTAGTGTTTTTTAAATAAATAATAATGGAATTTGAAATAATAAATGATGTTAAGCAGTTATTTGATAAAGGTGTCTAAAGATTTTGATGAAATACGGTGTTAGCTGGGAAAGCAATGATAATTTTTTATTTTTTATAAGTTTTTTGTATTTAAGTGATTGATGACAAGGGAGATTTTAATGAAGTAATTTAAATGAAAGAATTTTTGAGTTTTTATATGAAGATGATGACTTTACAGAATTGTTGAGTAAAGTGGTATTTAAAATGAAGTTGTTCTGTTAATAAACTTTTATAAAGAAGGTAGTTAAGTTGCATTGATGGTTAATTTTTTAGTTTTTAAGAGGTTTTTTGAGTACTGCGATGAAATAAAGGAAATATACGACGATTTTAATGAAATAAAGGAAATATGCGACGATTTTAATGAAACAAGAGGAGATTTAAGGAATTCTACGAAATACGGCGATTATTATGATTTTTAAAGGAAGCTACGTTGAAATAAGGAGATTATTTATGAAATAAAATATAGGTAAATAATAAGGAGTTTTTTATTATGAAGAATTTGTTTGGGGATTAATGCAACTTGAATTATTAAAATATGAAAGATAAGATGGAAATAATTTTAAGATAGGATACTGAAAGATGAAACAATTGTAAAGAGGTAATTTTTAAATAGATAGATGAGTTTTGTAAGTAATTATATTTTTTTTTGATAATAATGATGTTATATTTTGAATTTTAGTTGAAGAAAAGAGAAGTTTGTAATTATAAAATCAGTAGTTAACATGTTATCCCAGCAAGACAAAGGAGAATTGAGATTTTAAGTAAGAATAAATAGTTATTGGATTTAAACTAAAATAAATAATAATGTAAAGTCTGAATTGAAAAGTTTTAAAGTGAATTGAAGTAATGTTGAGTAATAAGTAAATAATTTTCGTAAAAATGTTAATTAAAAATGAGAGGTTTTAAATTGTAATTGTGTTTAATTAAAAAATGATTCAGATGAATATCTAGAGTCAAAGGTAGATTTTCAAAGGATGTAGAAATGTCGTCTTGGCAAAGAGGATGAGACGTAAAAAAAAGTATATAGACGGCTGTCTGGGAGATAAGCTTTGAGTGACGAGATCCTGTCAACAAAAAATGTTGATGGAAAGTTTCAGCCAACAAGGTTGGAAAGGAAACTGATGATGGGTTTTATTGTATAAATAGAGATAAGACTTAGCACTAATTGATATATTTTTTCTTTTTTACAAATGAGTTAAGATGACTCAAACAAATTGAGATAGTGAAATAGGATTTTAGCAAATAGATTTTAATTTTTTATGTAAAAAGAGAATCTTTCTTAAATTAAGTATACTAGGGATACTTATTTTCTTTCATGAGGTCCTTAGCTTCTGAAATGAAATGTCTTGAACATCCATTAAAAAATTTTTTTTCTTTCTCGATTTGAAATATATATATATAAAAGCTTTGTATTCCAATACCTGTATTGAAATACAAACCTTGTGGGGTTTTGTGACAATGTGAAAAGTCAGATATTAATATAGACTCATTTAAAAGACGCGGTTAAGCCAAACAGATAAGAGATTCAAATAATAAATTAAATGTAGTAACTTCATTAATAAAAGAAAAATGGATTTTCAAGACAACAATATGAATTATTATGTTTAATTTTAATGTAATTTAGTTTGATTGTTTTATTATGTAAAATATGTGTATTTTACGGCAGTGCGGTAAAATGTTGAACAGTGACCGGAAGGAACGCTTTTCGGAAGTAAGAATTTGCCTCATGGTTACAGCAGTCTGAGTCCAGCGTTAGGAGTGACAGGTTGTTTCTAAAAAAGTCTAGATCAGAGCTTGGTGGAGAATGGTTGTGTTTTTTGAGAGTCTAGTAGAGACTAATTTAGTAAGAAAATGGATAGGAAGTGATAATGGACGTTTCTAATGACAATACGGTGAATATAAAAAAGAAACTTAATGAACACCCGAATTTATAAGATTTCAAAGAATAAGAGACTGTGTACTGTAAATGAGTGTCTTAAACGGATCGTTTAGCACGTGGCAAAAAACTTGGTATCGAAGTGAACATTCTTTTATTAATGATGAATGTTATGATTGTCGTACAAAAAGAATAACATTCCTAGAGTGCTGGGTGAATATTCGAAACATGAACTTTTCAGGAAACAACGCTTGCTGTAATCTACAAGTCTCAGGACATCTGGAATTAATATCTTTGGACAATTTGAGTGCAAATGGGTGTTCTGGTATAAACACCATATGTTAAATTAGGACTAAGTATTTATATTATGTTTTGATATATTTTGCTATACATGTTTAAATTTTTTAATCTGTTTCATAAATATTTTAAAAGGAAATAAATTGATAGATAAAATAATAAAATTTTAATAATTGAAGTAAATCTCCATCTGAGATCTTTATAATGATTTAAATTTAAATAAAAAGTAAATTCCTGTTGCAACAATTTTATTGGTAAAAGCATTTTTAAAGATAAAATTAATTAATTTGAAAGAAAGAAATAAAGGAAATATAAATTCATAATTTGTTATTGAAACTAAAAGGGATAACTAGTATTTATAATATGATTTTTTTGTTGTTAATAATAATTTGTAGGATGTTTCTTTGAATGTTTAATAAATGTTTTCTTTGTAACGTTTCAGCCAAAGTGTTCTCATTTAAATACCAAATATCACTGTGAAGTACACTAGTAAAAGGACTCACCCCTGAGAAAATTTAATAACAATAATAACTTTCTTTTTCTAAATTGATGTTAACACATCTGGCGCCTAAAAGTCGAGCAAATCAATTATTAAATTCAATTTTAACAATGGATAAATATTTTGTGGAACTCTTCAAGTTCAAAAGATAAATTGTTTTATTTAAAAAAAAATAAAAATAGCTTCACTATAAATAATAACATCATCTCATTATTATAACTGTTACAGCTCTTACAATATACCTCAAGATAAACACAATGCCTATAAATGCTTTACAACCTATCACTAGATACGTACGTGATGCAAGTACATCTTCTCTTCATACTGCGACTTAGCAAACGGCCTCTACAGATACACCTAGAAATAAGCTGGGGGTGATTAATAGATTTCTTAATACATTCACTCGTACTTCCATTCCAATACTGTGGCTCTAGCTAGCTTAAAACTAAATATAATATGTCTCAATACAGATAAACTTTTATCTAAAATGTATGATTCATGGTTTTCTTCAGTTTGTATGTAACGCTTGGAGAACACATTGTCGTCTTTCGATTGGAAGTTACGACAATGAAAAAAAAACCCCTCAAAAACATTATGAAAACTTACCCATTAAACTCATCCCCAAAGTCAAATAAAATGAATCATCACCAAAAGTATCATTTGGTAGATGTCAATCAAAAAGCAAACGTTAACCATGGTAATTGTCTTTCGAAAAAATATTTTATCTTTAAAAAGGGCCTAAATTTACTTCGCTTGTGCTATAAACACGTCCTCAGCAGAAGTCGTTTGATTACTTCCAATTTTGGATTACTGGTTTGTGGTCACTAATCTTAAAATTTTTCTAAAATTATAATTAAATTGTAGAGCAAATTTTGAAAAACAAAGTATTTTATAACAGCTCCATAACTTCTTTTTTGGTTTTACAGTTACAAACTTTAAAGTATTTTCCAAGAGCATTTTAAAATTTCTCTCACTAAACGACACAAATAATCTTAATTCCAATGCTTCCATCTCTAGATTGTGTTTAGAAATAAACTATATATTTGAGCACTATAAACAACACTGTTACAGTGTCTATATTTGTTGAGTCGCTGATGAGTTAGTTGAAACAAATTTCAAGATTGTACGACACGTAGAACATATTCATTAATTTAAAAGTACAAGTAGATCTACAAAATCCCAACAAATAGTGGAATATATACTTTCAAAGTTAACATAGTACGACTTATATGGGAAAAGAATTAATGCAAAAAACATAACACCAGTAAGAAGTTTAATCCTATGTAACAAGATGACACTAAGACAGAACATGTATGGTACCACCATGGTACTTGCCTAGCCCTTTAATGCAAATGAATCAAAAATTTTACTGAAATTTATAGAAATGTGTGTCGGCTTGTAGCGGGTGTTTTAAATATGTCAATATATATATTTAAAAGTCCACATCACTTAAATTATTGAGTTGCTACCATCTTTACATTCATACACATCATAGTCTTCTACTCTGGGCACAAATACGTGACAAGAATTAAAGTAATTTCAAACGTTTATAGCTCAGTTAGTTTCAATTAGAATGCCAAAGTACCTAGTAAATAGTTTTAAGTAACGTAAGTAGTAAGTATTTAAAAGTAGTGTCACAAGTTTCCAATGAATAATATTTTCGTCCAAATTAATATTTGTAAGTATGACGTCATAATGAACTTAGGTTATGATTTTAGATAAGCCGCAACTTTGAGACACTTTATTTTATAATGTTGAGAAGTTGAAAAAAATGAATGATGGCTTAAATTAAAGGATTTGGAAGGCTTTTTCGTAACTAGAATTTTTGTTTACTTAACATTTTCCAAAAGATAGCATGCTTAAAATAAGACAGTGTATTTGTAGAGCATGTAGTGTCAGCCGATCCACATCCGTCTACATCTGCCGGGTCAACTACTAATGTGAGAAATGTGTTTCGAATCATTATGAAGAATCAACAAGACAATTCTACAGTTTCAAAGAATTAAAATTAACAAGCCATAATGTGTTTTAAAAAAATGTCTACAAAATTAACACATTCTAAATGATGGGGAAAAACACACATTTCATTATTTTTTCCAATTTTATTTTAAATACCGCATCTGAAGAAAACCATAAAAATACTCTTTTATTTAAATCAGTGATACAAGACACTTAATTCCGATTTTTAAAATTAATTGGAAACAAATATATTTTATAGACATAATGTTTACCTTTTGAAGTTTTTTATAACAATTCTATTATTGTCCCCATAACGTGTTCAATTTTATATTGTATTTTCTACAAAAAAAGTGAATGGGACTAATACAACTGAAATATTATTATACTTTTATTAGTTATTGCCATTTATATTAAAAACGTTTAACAAAATGAGATAATTTTTACGATTTACCAATTCCACTGTAAGACGTTTCAAATTATAACAGTGAACAGATTCTAAATATTTATTTTGTATGGTATTTTATTTATTATTTTTTTTACCAAAAAATATAACTACTATTTGATAATAAATTGAAATAAAATTGAATTGAATGTTTACAAGTGTTTCTTAAATATGCTGACAAACTCTGAGAAGTGGTAAGGGCATCAAAATAAATAGCAGCGGCTGATACGTTTGCAACTTTTTGTGAATCTACACATTTGGCAATAAATGTAAATTGTTAGTTGTACAAGATAAGGCCAAGGAACTTCAACAGGGTGTCGATTATCCAAACCCACTCTTCATAAAATTATGGGAAAGGAAAAAACAATACTTGACAGTCCAGTTTAAACAATTTTAGTCAATTTTCGTAATAAATATGTTTGATATTATTATTAGTCATTCCAAAGGTTTAAACTAGTTAAAAAATATTACAGTCGTAACAATCATTCACAATCCATTTTAAAATTCATTGAAATGTTAAAAATTACATTTGTAAGGGACTCTACCATTCGCAAAATTCACAGTAATTACTAAAACAGTATTTCGGCTATCACTACTTTTGGTGGAAAAACATTGCACAAACTTTCTCACACACCTGTTCACAATCTAAATACTAACCAAACAAAACCCTGTAATAATATCAGTTTGGTAGTTGTTGTCTGTTAAAATATATTTAAATTGGGCCTAAACTGGTTTGACTTGTGCGTTAAACAATAAGTCAGTTGTTTTTTACTTTGTACTAAATAAAAAAACCTAATTTGTTGTTAAGGATGTGCACTAAAAACACGACATGCAGGTGGAAGATGAAAGAAACAAGGGGACAAAATTCTTCAAACAAGTTTTGTTCCAAGTCATGGAAATTGGTTGACCTGGTTTTGCCTAAGGAAAATGTACGTTAAACCTCTGTGTAGTGGTTTAAAAATGTTAGGCTAATAAACAGTCAAAACAAAAATGATAAAGCACTTATAATTTCACAAACAACAATTTATTCCTACAGCTGTTTCGCCGTTAGGCATCGTCAGACAACTATGGAATTTCACTGTGTACCGACTGTAGTCACACTCAATATACTAATAAACAGTGTTAGGTTAGGTTAGGTTAGGATAACATGGTCTAAGACAGGCTAAAAAATGCATAGCCTTCTCTAAAACAAAGGCTAAAACAATTACTGGAACTTAGCGGAAGGGAGCTTAGGCTGATAATTGGCCTACTCTCCGAACACTGTCTGTGAACTATCATCTCAAACATATGGGAAAGATTACAGTGGATACATGATGCTTTTGTCTAATACATAAACAGCAGAACACTGGTTGTGTGAGTGCAAAGCTCTAGCCTATAAAAGGGTACTTTATCTTAGCATTAAATTCCCTAATATTGCAGAGGTAACTATCATGTCTCCCAACACCATTTTATGCTTCATAGAGCAACCTCTGACCTCTCCATAACTAAGGGTTAGGTTAGAAAATTCAATATGATATACGAGGTACGAGAATAACGTAATATTTTTTTTAGCAAGACATGGCAACCCTGCAGCCATTTCCTTTACCCTGCATTTGAACGATAGACTAATTCTAGTCCAAGGGGCACATAATTGCAACCATCAGTATTGAGTTGTGCTGCATTAAGCAAACACATGTTTTCGTCTCTCGTTATGGAAATACTCTGCAATGGTATGCCATTTCTTTTTGTATTCAACTGGGTGAGAATGCAACAACAACTTTTTGTAACCTTCAGAAGACTTCAGAAGGAAATGAGATTATGTAAAGAGCTCAAGTTTTTCTTGGGATATAATGTTTTATGAAGGCAGAATGATGTTGAAGATGAAGATTGCAGTGGACGACCATCAACCTCACAGAGAGACCAGGGTACATGAAATTGTACGATTCAATTGAAGACTATCCGTGAAAAACTGATAGCAGCAGAAGACAACATCAATCGGGAAACTGTTCGCCAAATAATAACCGAAGAGAAAATTTGTGTAAAAAAGTTTCCCAAAAATCTCAGAGGAACATGGAGAAGGATTGAAAAATGTGGCAGCTGATTTGTCAGAACAATACCGGTACCAGGCAAATCTAGACTGCGGAAATTTGTTGTGGACACTGAGACTCCCTCCTTTCTCTGTTTCCCCCTATTTTTATATAGGACAGACAGCTTGCTTTTCAACAAAAGATTTAAGGAACACTTGCCTAAGAGGACCTTATCCACAAACTCTGGTCTCGGTGAACATCTTTTCGATAAAAACCATACATACATGGATATCCACTCTAACATGAAGATATTACATTTTTACAAAAAAAAGTAGGTACATGGATTCTGTAGAACAGTTCGAGATCTATAAAGGTGTAAAAACGGATTCTTCAAACATCCTCAATGACAAAAGCTATCCTTCAAATCAAATTTATGATATCACACTAACCCTAAACGCCAACCCTAAACAAACATCGTATTAGACTGCTACGACAGATAACAAAGAAAGGAGGGAGTATCAGTGCCTACAACAATATTTCCACAGTCTAGATTTACCTGGTACCGGTATTGTTCTGACAAATCAGCTGCCACATGGTACCGGTAATTTTGGCGTAAATAATTATGTTCATGCTATTCAATGTTTTTGCGTTTTGTTTTTTGAGTGTTTTTATAGTTGTGTGATGATCTCTATTGAGTAATTTGACAGTTTTGTACGGTCTGAAGATGGAAACTTATAGTTTTTGAAGCCGCGGTAGTCTTTACGAGGTGAGTAATTATACCAGGAGACAGTGTACTATAGATACAAACTTCTTATATATAAGCATGTGGTCCAGCGGCTATAATAAAATAATGATAATATCATTAGGTAATTTAAAATTTGTATTTTCTATAAATGATACTTATGTTTAACATATACCTTCCTATATCTTTACACTTCGATCGACTTAAATTGCAGATAGTAATGTACATTTTGATCCTAATATTGTACACTCTTAATTTTTCGTGTGCCACATATCATCAAAAAATAAACATTTTGATGCCTTGAACCAGTTTCCAAAATTTGTCAATTACTTTAGAAACACTGTAAAACAATTTTTCAGTTTACTTTATGCTCTGTCAGTGTAATTTTCTCTACACCAATTACTACTTTCTGTATATACCACATAAGCAAATGCTTTTCAAAAAGTTCTCTAAAAACCAAATTTAAAAGCATTATACTAAATCTAAACAGGACAAAACTTGCTTCATCAGACGTCCAAGTCGAGGCAGGCAGCTTCAGTTCTTCTCCAAATCTCACTCGTCGACGGAAAGAAACAAATTTTAGATTAGTAAAACATCAGCAGATTGAAGTGTTTTGTTTTTCTTTAAGGAAAAGATAATAATTACTTTTACTTAGGCTACAGAATACTATTTAATTTAATACCTGATTGGAATTCAAAATTTAAAGAGATAATGTTTTCTAACTTCTTCAGATTATTGCTGTTGTATAATTTCATGTTTTATACAGCTACTATACAAATACAGGGTGTTTGGACTTTGTCAAAAAAATCGACTTCTGTTTTTGACTGATCTTCACTTTTCATGGCCTCATGAAACTAAAAAAGTGATTTTCGACATGCCGTTATTGTCGACTGTAAGTAGGGCCTAAGCATGATAGTGGCCACAAAAGATACAAACATAAAATTTGGTAGGGGACTATAGTGCTCATATAGAACACAATTCAAATTCAGAATAATATAATTAAAATTGTGAAAATGGCATCCATTTTAAACAGTTTATTGTTCATATCTCGTGTGTTCAACTTAAAACATACTAGATTAGATAAAAATTTGCAAATTTTAATTCTGCATATAATGGCACCAACACCACATCTCTACGACGACAAATATTGAAGGTTATTTTGAACCAAACACGAGTGGACATACGTTTGTCTTCGAGGTCTAGGAGGGATGAGATATTGACATGTGTGAAGCAAGTGGACACTTTTTAATACATACATATCTAAAAGGCCCATTAAGTCCTATCTGAAGTCAAGAAAGTTGAGATATACACAATTACAGAGATTGAAAACCAGGATGTATCAAGAGAAATACGAAGGCTGACATCCTTGCTAAATAAGGAGAAATGATGACATTTGTGGGACCCAACTTGATGTGTGGTATCAGATGTTCACAGCTGCGAACACAGTTAATCAATGGGCTGGAAAAGAGCAATAACGAAAATGACGGTAGTATCCTTACAGTAAAATGTGCAAGTATTAAGAGAGTGGCTTTAACAGAGTCCCTGATGAAGGCTTAAACAAGAACGTAACTGGACTGGGTCATATTAAATGTTGAGCTTGACTTATGAGAAAAATTATACAGTATAACAAACACACAGAACACAATTCTCATAAAAAATACGCCTAAGTATCAGACGCGTTTCAACGACAAGGTCGTCCTCTTCAGTGATACACCAGCTACACCAACCAAACCACAACTGGACTGGGTCATATTATGAAAAACCCAACGAAAGTGGGTCTCTTTCGCAGTGACCAATACTGGTGATTGTACTGGGAAGTAAGTTCTTACATGGACTGAGTCACTACAGGACATGCTTGGTACTCCAACAGCGAAAGGATGAAAAAAATACTAGTATAGGTGACAAAAAGGGAGTCTTGAATTAGTCAGAGGCACAGGAATCGCTACCTCGAGGCCTTCAGCTTACAGATCCTCAACTATAAATTTAATCTGAACTTTATTCACTGTTTTTCAAAGACCCTCAATAGCTCACTTAAAATAGTGTAGCAATCCTGACGCATCCTAGCAGGATCAACACCTTTCTTCATATCCCTCTCTTTCATATTTCCTATCAGATCTCTCTTGACCAACTCTTGTTCTCTTCCGACTCAGATCTTAATACAGTATTCGAGGGTTAGGGGTCAATATTTTATGCCTTTTTCTTCTTTTTAGGCGATTGTGATAGATTAAAAAAAAAAAAAAAAGTTTTGTACAGTAGTTAATAAAACAAAGTATACAACCATAGTACTAATTTAAAGATAAATCAAATAAACATTGAAATGTTTTGATTAATTTTGAAATTACGTGGTATATTACGTTTAGTGGTAAAATCCATTAACCAACAAGATAGAAATATTTGTACATTTTGTGTTGTAGTTTCATTTTTAATAAGAGAAGCAAATATAAATATTTTACATCGCCCTCGTAATGAATGTACCTGGATTAGATGAGTTAGAAAATATTATTCCCTTAAATATGTATAACAATATTTGTACTACATTAGGCCCTAACAACCAACCAAACATACAGTCAGACTTTCAGATAAAATACACCCAGCACACAGACAAAAATGGTGTTTCTCATTTTCCACTGATAACAGATAACAATTTACAAACGTTAAAGCAAGCTTCCGAGATTATGAATAAACTATTGTAATGTCTAAATTGAATTTCTTTTTCCTTTAACTGTTAGTTTCAGATTTTAGGAAGGAATTAATACAGAGACAAAATTATGTTTTAAAATTATATAGCAGTTTCAATAATCATAATTTTTGTAAAATTTCTGGGTTCTAGATATCCATAAACCATTTGTTATAGTAAACTATAACTTGGTACTAAATAAATTATATATGCCTGGTATTACAGAAGTATTTTTGTGGTTGAAATCATTCCTAAATGGTAGAGTTGGATTATCGAAAAGTTTAATATTGTTGGTTCTGTATTAGGGCCAATTTTGTTCTTAATATATTATTGATTTATATTCAAGAGTTAAATCATCCATTTGCAAATGATACTGTTTTATTCTGATTATAATATTTAAAATTTATAAAACAAAATTTCAATATTCCGAGTTTGATGTTTCCCCAAAACAAATCGATTATTGATGATCAATTAACTTGCAAGCTACATATAGACGACATATGTAGAAAACTGTTCAAACATATTTCTGATAAGGCCAGTGAATATATTTGGCACTGTTATGCCCCCCCCCCACGTATGACCTAATTTTTCCTTTATTTAAATTATGGAATTTCCGCATAAAACTCAACAAATAATAATGTAAAACGAGTATTCACGCTACAAAAAGAGCTGTGAGAATTGTTGCTGGTCTAAACCAAATGGAATCTTTCAAAGAGGCATTTAAGGAGTTGTCAATATTGACCTCCTCATGTATGTACATATTTGAAATCATAGTGTACTACAATTTAAATATACGCCTACTGTCAAAAGACAAGTGCATGGAGTACATACATATTGTACTACAAATAAATACTGAGCTCGACTTGAGATAATATTAGATAGAATAAGACTCAAACACAAGATTTCACAAAAATTATTTTTACTTAATCAAACACGTTTCAATGAAAAAGTCCCCCATCCTCAGTGATACATGGAGCTACTATAATTGTATATTGTAGCTCATGTATCACTAAAGGATGGCGACTTTGTCGTTGAATTGTGTTTAAATAAACATAATTTTTGTGAGATCTTGTGTTCGAGATTTATTCTATCACATATTATAGTGACCAGTGAAATAGAGTAGGTTAGGCCAGGTTATTATAGTTAAATAGGTAATTTTGTGCAGAATTGTTGTTTACCTTGTGCTCAATATTCTTGTTCATTTGATAGTTGCAGGACTTACCGTCTAATGAAACTGACAATATCAGTTTTTTTTAAAAGTAACGGTTTGTTAAATGAAGGGGAAAAAAATGTTAAAATGATTATGTCATGAACCTATATTTTGGGAAAAAATATGTTTTGGAAGTGCAACAAATGTGTGAAGACATTAGAGTTGGTAGTTGGTTTGAAGATACTAAAATTCAATTTTAGTTCTGTAATGATTTTAATATTATTTTAAGAATTCGCAAAGCTTCAGTAATTATTTAGACCTACATTTCATGAATCAAAATTTTCATTATTGTATTTTAATTAAATTATTTCTATTGTATTGTTTCTATTGTATTATGTTGAATGATCATTGTAAACTTTTGATTATTATTGCATTTTTTAGACAATTCATTCTATTGTATTATAATGTAGGCATGACCATGTCCATCAAAATTAAATTTATCCACTTATGTAATAACAAAATGCTGGTAAACCATTATATACAAATTTATTTTAGTTTAGATTTAATAAACCTTTCTATATCATGGGCTGGATTGCAATGGCTTTAAGTAAAACTGTCAGCATGATCGAACTAAGTATCTAGGATTGATTGTTGACGAAAAGCTTTCTTGGAAAGCACATAATAAATTACTAAAAAGACACCTACATAAATAACCAAATAAATCAAAACACAATTTGCCATAAAAAACTACTTTATTTGTCGAAAACGAATAAAAGACGACTAAGACATCATCCTCAGTTGCTATATACAAACCCTACAGGCACAGTCCACTGTCAGTGGGTTTACGTGTATATAGCAACTGACTTAGTCAATGAAATGTTGTTTGTAGGTTTTCCACAAATAAAGTGTTTTAAATTTTTGTATGGAAAATTGTGCTTTCATTTATTTGGTGATTGAAGTTCCACAAGCGTAACTTATTACAGTTTACACCTTTTAAAAGTTGGGTGCCCTACATTTATTTTGATACAAATTTATTTTGCTTTCGTTCATTCAAAAATTGATTATGGTGTTTCACGTTGGGGAAGTACTTATAAAACTTGTATTTAATGTTCAGAAAAAAAATATATTTGGATTAACTGTTTAATAAAATTACAATACACATTTATTTCCATTTTTTATTATATACCCAAAATATTTACTCGGCAAAATACCAGTAAATTGATATCACTGCCAAAAATCACATAGTACATATTTTACAAAAATTATTTGTGTTTTAAACATCTAGATTATTCAACTCTATTTCAGCAGATATTAAAAAAATCACATCCCTTAAGACATTTTGAATTCAATTAAATTTAAAATTATTTCATGTACTCCAAAAATATTAAGACAACTATTTTAAAGTAATATTGTAAGTACATTAATAGAGAAATTGTTGTTGTGCATTTTCATTTTTTAGGGAACGTTCTTAATTTTGAGTTGTTAAAACCGTGCTTTATTTTTATCTGCTATTATTTTCCTAAATGTTTTGACTAATATACTCTCGTAAAAAAAAAAACTTAGTTCTTTTCTAAGTAAGATGAATATTTCCCTATCAGGAGTTGCTATATGTTTATTAAAAATATTAACAAAGTATAATTATAAAAAACTATGGGCAAAAAATGGTTTTTTCCAGTAAATTAAGTATTTGTTTAGCAAAACTGTTAACAGATTTTATTTCCACATTTTTAAAAGTTTGTATATTCAAAATTTTGAAAAAAAACTTAACTTTTCATTTTAACAAATCATAAAACAAAATTGGAGGAAGTGTAAATATGTACGTATCTTCAGTTCAAACAACTGATCCGCTTTCTTGCCATTTTCAGTAGTTTTATTTTGGGTGGTGTAGTTATGTACTACGAAACTAGATTTTAATATGTTGTTGTCAAATCCAACAATAAACCTTTATAAATAAATCTTCTTACAAACAAGACTGTATTAAACCTCTACTTTTCACCCAAAGCTCTTCTTAAACTTATGTATAAGAATTGCCGAGAATTTACAATGTTTCAGTGGAAAATAATAAACATTTTACAAATATATGATATACTGGAATGTAAAAAATATATATGTATATATAAAAACCAATAAAGCAGAAAAGTTAATTTTTCCCCACCTTCAGCAAAAGGATCAATACGTTCTGGAGAGATGATCATACGTCTCCTTTTCTGTCGGTACTCATCTTCCTTTTCTGCGACAGTTTGTCTCCGACGATCAGCAAATGGATCGTAATCTGTTTCACTCTGTAAAGAAAAGACAAAATGTCAGATTTTACTCTCATATAAACAGTAGAAAATTATGGGTTAAATAATCGGTGAGATGGTCTCTTTCGAACGTCAGCCCCTTCTAATGTGAATTTCGTCCTGGTATTGTCAACTTTAAATTCAACTGTAAACCACCAAACGAAAGAAAACTTTTTATTTGATCATGACAACATTTCAACGACTAAAGCTTCGGCCACACGAAAAAGCTACATCGTGATAGTTTTCCACCAATCTACAACTATTATTGGTGCTGTTTGTAATCTACCGTGGGACAGCGATTCTTCTGATTGTTGCATTATTTTAAAATATGTTGCGATAGAGTTAATTTATCTTAGCGATACACCTGAAGCAGTTTACCACTTGTACTAGTCTTAATACAACTGTTCTGATAGAGAAACCATTTCAATATGTTGATTTAAAAGTGCACTTAAAAAAGTAAAGTGAATAATGTATTAATGCACCGTCAATTTTGTACTAGTTATAGTAAAAATTGAGTTTCTAAATTAACTTAACATTTATAGTTTGTAATTAATTTTATTAATCATCTTGTGAAAGTAAATCATGTGCTCGTGAGAGCTTTGTATAAATCTGTTTTATTTTGCATACTCAAGTCTTGTCTGATGCAACATATTTTACAATTAATTATTTTTCTTTAAATAATATTTCTTTCATTTAAGGTAAATTCTTAATAACTAAACAAAATTTTTCGTTTGATTAAATTATTAGAGATTTGTAATAAAAAAAAGTAATTTAGTGAATTATGCATTTTATTTAGAGCAGCTGTCTAGTGATGGTTATTTAATTTTCATAGTTTTACTGGTCCATGAAGGTAAACATAAAATTTCAAAAAGAAAAAAAGAAGCAACAGTCTACCAGATCATGTAAAAAAAAAAAAAAAAACTCCTGTTAAAACCACTCTCAAATAAAAAAAATTCAAATTAATTATAGTAAATATTTGTGAATGTTTTTTCTTGTATTTTATATGGGTGCTGCAGTTAGCTATATTTCAACTCACAGTCCCTAAGGGAATAATGTTCAAAATTATATAATAGAAACATTAATAAAATCAAATTGTTCAACATTTTTTTGTTCTCTTCTATCTTAAAAAAAATGTTAAACATATTTTTGATTTATCGTTAAAATACAATTAACTTAAAAAAAGGTACAGATGAATTATTTGTGTATTTTTCCATCACTGCTGCAAATTTGAGTTCCAGCAGTATTTGTTTTCAGAAGGTGCATGTATGAATTTTCCTTCACATAGGTAAGCGTTGTAATAAAAAAATGACTTGTTAAATTATTTGTAATTATAAAGGAAAATCAGTTTGACGTGTACACCTTTACATGGGCCTGTTTATCGTGATGACTGTCAACATGATGATGGGATTTTACTTGCGCCAATAATAAAGAAAAAGATCTGAATATTAGTCCAGTCACTGTGGAGGAAAACAGATCAATATCTCTAAATTTTTTATAAATCGATTTTGCTAAAAATTTGGAATTAGGCTTATCTTACCCCCCCCCCTTCAAAAGTTATATACGCGCTAGGTGAGCTTTTTATTTTTAAGGGGTGAAAACCACCCCTTATTGACAAAAAATATTAAAGCATTTTGTGGATTTTAATTATGTTAAATTATGCGATTTTAATATTTTCAATTACAATAATGGCTATTGTGCAAATTCTCAACTCTTGAAAATTCTTAAAAACCACCCCTTTTATTAAAAATAATTTTAAAAAATCGTTTAACAGGTTCAAAAGTTTTTGTAGTGCATTTATATCACATACAATTAAATTCTCTGCTTATATAAAATAATGTTGGTTAATTGTAACACTTCAACCCTTAAAAACTACCTCCTATGAAAAAATATATTTCGAAAATCTTTTTCAACAACTTCAAAAGCTTTAAATGTACATTTATATTCCAAAATAAATTCCTTCCTAGTCAATAAAATATTTCTTGATTGGTTGCTTATTTTTAACCCGTAAAAACGACCCCTTGTTTCAAAACGTCATAAAACAATTGTGATAATTTCAAACGCTTTAATCTTGTATTTATATTGGGAAAAAAAATTCATTTCCCGCTCATAAAATTTTCAACCCTTAAAAACCAACCCTATGCTCATGAAACAACCTCCCCCTTGATTTAAAAGAATTATGAATGAAGGTACTTTACATAGAAGGTATAAAAATATCTTTACAAAAATAAAATTTATTTACAATTTATCAAGCTAGATGAATTATTTAGCTAGTTTTCCTATACAAATTAGGCCATGAGCTGACACTGGACATTCTATGTACATACCTGTGCAACATCATTAAGTAAAGCAGCTGGTGCAGTGTAACCAGGCCTTTTATTCTGACTGAAAGATACCACATCATACTCTTCATCCTGGAAAATATAAAACAAAAGTCTGTTTTAAAATTACTACATAATTTAATATTTAATTAATAATTAATCAAATATAATCTTCTAATGATAAAACTAAATGTATTCATCACTTCTGAAATGATACATTTCTTCCTGGAATGTGGTTTTTCTCAGGGATCAATTTCAGGAATATTTCTATTTTTAATAATTAGTTTCAGCATTTGTTCTATATGCAGACGATACTATTGCAATTGTTAGAGCTGACAATACGAAGGAACTTTCAGATCTTAACTCAAGAGGCTAAGTTTGTACGTTCATAGCGGTTTGATGCAAATGGCTTAAAATTAAATACAGTAGAATCTTTCACATCTGGACCTCTAATATCTGAACCATTTGATATCCGGTCCAGTTATCAGATATGAAACTGCTTTCTTAACATATATGAACAAATTAATATCATTACGCCACAGACTAGATTATTGAGTTGGACTGTAGTGAAAGAATGAGTGCAAGGGTCCACTGATGATACTGAGTTGGGGACTCAAGCGGTCAACCTGCTCTATTGTTATAGTCTATTTTAGTCAATTATGTTTACATTAGGCCTTGGTTTACATGATGTGACACCGCTACCATTTGTTTCCCTCTAGCTATAATAGTTGATAACTTGTCAGGTGAGTGGTGTTATTATTATGCCAGTGATTTTGACACAGTTTTTACAATACTGATTTTTCAATTGAAGTATTACTAGAAAAGGAAATTGTAATAATGTAAAAAAAGCTTTATACAATAAAGCATTTTAATATTGTACAAACTAAACTCATTAAAAAATGTTCAGTATAAAATTACAGCAGTTCCCTAATAAGTTTTTTATTAAGTGTTTTAATCCTTCACACGCTGAATAAAATTTGCCTTATTTAACCTCAATGTTGAAATAACATTTTTTTTTTTCAAAGTTAATTTTTGTTTTGTTTAGTATGTGAAAGGTTAAGTAAAAAAAAGTCATTATTGGTTTTCGGCTACATTTAACTTTTATTACATACAACAAAATAGTAAAAAATTGCAAAAAAAATTAGTTTTTAATTAATTTTTGTAAATTGGAACAGTTATATTGTGAAATAATATATAAAAAAATACATGGTAATGTAAAAAAACAAAACAAAAAAACAATACTTCTTCAAAACAATGCTCAAAAGCAAACACGGAGGTCGTCGCCTATCAGACTAATGAGACTGCGTGTATAGCCGTTATCCGCTCTGTAGAAGCTATAGAATCCGTGCGCCGCCGGGCAATTCCAGACAAAATAGCGTCCCCCCCCCCACTGCCTCGAGGAGTAGAACTTTCAACAAAACGTTTTTCTCTTCCTGAATAGACAGCGGACTCTGCATTCTACCGGAACTTTGGTGAACTAATTAACTAACCATAGGCTAAAATATATTTTTGCGACTTTAATCGTCATTCGCGTTTGGGTCAAAGTCCAAAGTCTACCATCGCGGCTTACTCGTTTGCCGCGTGGGAAGGGTTAAAAATACAGTAGTATAAGAAAGATAAATGATAAGAATTGCTGACACAAAAGTTTTTATATTTGTTCATATTACCATCACTAGTGACTTCAAAAGATATTCTGCAGCACATTATGACAAATTATCACAACTTTTTCTATGACTTTATTTTATTATAGTTTTTGATATCCGGATCACCCAGTTCCACATTAATTCGCACATCAGAAGTTTTATTGTAGTAAAAAAACTCAAATTAATACATTCAACACCCAGTTCCACATTAATTCGCACATCAGAAGTTTTATTGTAGTAAAAAAACTCAAATGAATACATTCAAATCTCCAAGAGTAGGTAACAAACAAATTAATTTTGATGGTATAGAACAGGGGTCTCCAAACTTTCCAGCCTTAGGGCTATACTGATTACTCCAGTAAGTTCCGAGGGCCAAAACCATATTATCATTGTTTCCGGTGGTAAAAAGTGAAATAGTCCAAAGATTAAAAAAAAAAAGTCCGAAAAAGTACGCAACGTTTAAAAAAGGCTGCAAATCGGACTAAAGTCCGCAAAACGGCAACACTGCATATTATTAATTTTCCTGTCATTATCTGTAATTTCTAGATTAGTCGTAGAGTACGAGCCATGAGGAGTAACGTGACACGACATCTGGTGGACACAAGCAGAAATAGGTAGTACCTTCTATCGCTAACAGATGGCGCTAATAGCACGTACAGAATAATCTCATTGGTTCAAGAAAGTTCTGGTGTCTTCCACTCACTTCTAGATGGCAGTAATTGGAATATACAAGAAGGCTAGTGGCGCAACCACAAGTCAGTTCCTATGACACTGTTGTGAAATAAAATAGTGCGTACCTCCTTAAAACGTGTTTGTGCGTGTTTAAGTTTAAGACATCTTTGTAACAGTATTTTGATTTGAATTGTTGCTTTTGTGTGTGATTTAGTAGTATGGAAAAGAAGCGAAAAATTGATAGTGAATGCAGAAAATTCAAAGATCAGTGGAACATTCAGTATTTCGTAATTGCGTCCAGTAACAAGGCGCTATGTTTGATTTGCAATGAAAGCATAGCCGTTCTCAAGGAATATAACATTAAACATCATTATGAAACAAAACATTTTCAAAATTACTCAAAATATACAGGAAGTTTGCGGACAGAAAAATTCGAAGCTATGAAGCGCGGATTGAAATCGCAGCAATCTTCATTTACAAAACTCAAAACTGAACAAGAGGCTGCAACTCGTGCCAGCTTTCGTGTGGCTCTTGAAATTGCAAAATGTGGAAAACCATTCACCGATGGAGAAATGATCAAAGAATGCATAATTGCAGTAGCCGAAGAAATGTGCCCTGAAAAGGTAAATTTATTAAAAACTGTCAGTATGTCAGCAAACACTGTGGCTCGAAGGGTAGAAAACATCGCTGAAAATATATCCTCTCAACTGTTCGACAAAAATGGACATGTTGAGTGGTTTTCTTTGGCCTTGGATGAGTCAACGGATGTGTCAGATACTGCTCACGTGTTGATTTATATTCGAGGAGTAGATAAAAGCTATGAAGTGCATGAAGAACTTCTTGATATGTATAGTATTCATGGTACAACTACTGGTACAGATATTTTTAAAGGAGTTGAAATGGCCATTAATCAAAAGAACCTTCGATGGAAAAACTTGAAATGTATTACAACTGATGGAGGCAAAAACATGAGTGGGAAAGATAAAGGAGTGGTCGCTCTTGTGTCAATTATTAACACAACAACTACGAAGTAAATGTTTTTCACATTTTAAAACATGTGAAATATTCAGCCACACCACTGAGACTGAGTTTCCTATCGATTTTGCAATCGAAACTTTGAGTGCTTTGAAAATAAATTTTGATACTCGTTTCTCGGACTTTGATGCCATTGCGAATCAAATTAAGATTTTTCAGAATCCTTTTGATACTGACATTGAAACCCTAGCCCCGGAACTTCAAATGGAAATGATTGATCTACAGTGCAGTGATATAATTAAGAACAAATATCAAAACTCATCTTTGTTGGAATTTTATAAGAGTCTTCCACTGACACAATTTGATAATTTGCATAAATTTGCTCGTGGGCTGTTTTCTGTTTTTGGTACTACTTATTTGTGTGAGAAGACCTTCTCCAAAATGAAGTACACAAAAAATGTTTACAGATCTAAGTTAACTGATGAGCATCTTAAATCTCTTTTAATAATTGGTACAAGTAAAATTAGTCCACAACTACAAACTATTGTCAATGGAAAATCTCAATTACATAAATCTCATTAGTATTTCATATGTCATTATGCTTGTTATAAGTTAGGTTTTTATTTAAAATGTATAAAATGTTAGTTGGATTCATTTCAATAATAATGTTAGTTATTATATACTGAAGTTAAATTTTCTGCATATTATACATGTCTTTACTCATTACAATTCTGTGTTTCTTTATCCAAATTATCACAAAAACAATAACAATAAGCCTACAACAATGTTATGAGTAGTTAGCCCAAGACCATATCAATGTAGATGTCATATTAATAATTATTCAACATAAAATTAGAATACTTCAGTAAACTAAATTTAATTTGCTATAAAAAATATGTTCTCTAAAAGGAGTTTTCAAGTATGCTAGCTCTCCGCGGGCCGGACAAAATCTGTCCGCGGGCCGGATGTGGCCCTCGGGCCGTAGTTTGGAGACCCCTGGTATAGAACAACAAAATTTTGGGGATTTCAAATAGAAATGATTATTTAAATATACAAAAAAAAACTTAATATAATACAGCCTATTTTCAAATGTCAATACTACGAGATGTATACATTTATCTTATTGTGGAGTTCTGTAACAGAGATTTGACTTTTATAATTATTAAAAGTAAAATCTGTTGTATGACTTTTTTAAGAGAATCTACTTCTTACAAACCTCAATTTAACTTCAGAATTGACAGCTGTTGGTTTCCCAACATTTAGTTTCTTTTCTTAGTAGCAGTGTCAGAAAAACAACAGTTCTGGTGTGTATTGGGTATTCGGTCTCTCTTTGTCAACTCACATTGTTTACGATCTATGTGTTGTGACGACTGTATATTTAGGTTTATTCATGTTTGTACAGTTTGTTTTAGTTGTTAAATAGCTACAGTTTTATAATATTATACAAGGCATTTTTTTAAAAGTAGCCTATGGTTTGGTTTGAAATAAAAACAAAACAGGAAAGCATTTTGAAAAAAACTTTATTATTATGAATAAAAACTACATTTATTTTCTATTACAATTACATTAAAACAATTTTTCTACATAGCAGCTGTCTTTGTTTTCAACACATTTCTATAGTGTTTCACACTAGCTTCTTCATTTCCCTCTTTGAAAAATTCTGCCGCCAACGATTTAAACTATTCACACTATTTTTCAATTTGTCAACATTGTCAAACCTATGATATGCAAACCAGAGTTTAATATAAAATCGGATTATTGCTCGTATTTCACTCTGCGGTATCAAATTGTAGGACTCGTTATAAAAGGATTAATATGAACAATTAACCTCAAAATGATTAAACTATTGTTGCTAACAGCTGACTAGGCCTAATCTTGTAAACATGTTATGCTTATACCATCTGTTTACGTTGCAAAGAAAGGTGATAACTTAGGTACGGTTTGGATGGTACGTGGATCTACTTTGTAATGCATTGCCGGGTCGTCCGATCGCGTGGTAAAATTAATATAAGTACACTGGGCGAATCTCAATCTAGGCTAGCCATTTTTGACGATTAATGCTACAAACTAATTTACTAAAACTAACCAATTTAGGCTAAAACCAATATTAATATTAACTACACTGTATTGGCACAACATGTCGGTCTAATACAAAGGCCCATGATGATAGTGTATTAGTTCGACTAATAATATTACGAAAACCAAAAATGTGATGCGCCCAGATATAAACCCTAGGGCCATACCGGCCCTATTCCTTTAGGTTTAGCAGGGCATTGTTAATAATATCGGCACTGTAATAAATTAAAGATGATCACTGTCAGACGTCTTCCCTCACAGGTGGTTCATGGACTACTCTTCCTATCTAGTGCCGCACGCACATACCAGATAGCAAAGGGGAGGGGGGAAGTGGTGACTAATCACCACAACGTGGAATATATAGGCGGCAAATACAAACTAGACATTACTTAAAAAAACATGCCTCATATATTTATGTCAAGCTGCAATACAAATGAATTGGCTATAAGTAGAATTAAAACCATATTATAATGTTTTTAATTTGTATGTACTAGTGTTGGATATATTTGTTTTGTATCGTGAAGAGAAATCATTCCATCCAAACTATTTAATGAAAATTGACTGGGTCTTAATAATAATAATATTGTCAAACAAACAAGATAGGCCTAAAATACTTTAATCCAATTAGAATAGCAAGCTAATTAATACAACTTTATACAGATAGTAGCCTACTAGTACTCAACATATTAAAAAAAAAAAAAAAATTTATTAAAAATTAAAATCATTTAAAAATTTTCTGTAACAACATATTTACATTCAGACTAGAAAAAATAAAAATAATCCAAGATCTTTTAAGACAGTGAATACTCAGGTCTTTACTGATAAGGGGTAGGCATTTATCTCTTCGCAACCAGCTTGTTTAAAAATATTATATAAAACATTATCTACATGTCTATATATTTAGAATGTACCATGAAATATGTTGCTAATTTACATAACCTAAAATTGTAATTCTAACCTAATAATTAATTAAAAGAAGTAAATGTACTCACTTCAATCTCATCATTTGCTGCGATAGATGTCACATAACCTTCAAATTTTCCACCTCCATCATAGATATCTCTGTCATAAAATCCACTTTCACCCAATCCAACTCTTTCTTTCTCTGTTAGTCCATCTTCAATAATTTCTTTCTTACGGGATTGAATTTCCCGAATTTGTGCTTCAATATCTATATAACATTAATATTTAAATAACAACACCTTTTTTAAATAACAAGTTTTAATAAAGCATTAATAAATTAATATCTCAGTCAGATTATTTTTAATAAGATTATTATTAATTGAGTTGATTTTGAGAAACAGCCACTAATAGATTTTTTGGTTTTTTTTACTAATAACTCGTCAAACAGAATTTTCTATGAAAGATGATTATCGTCCCATTGCATAACCTATGCAAACCAGACACATATAATATAATGAGTAATAAATTATTTATATTACCTTTATAGTTCCGTCATGTGACTTTGCGTTTGTCTTTATTACAAAGACGCGTTTCGGAGTCGTAGCTCCATCTTCAGTTATTTCACTCCGTAGAGATCGTTAAAAACATTAAACACAACAAAAACATTAATCTATACACACAAATAAATAAACACACATATACGTTGATTTTAACATTTTTTTAAATGCGCACGGTTTCATAGTTCACGAACTACTGGCATCACGGTGAGGCCAAGGTTATCTGACTATTGGTTGGTCATATCAGTTTATTTATAACTCATTGCCGTCTCAAATATTGCGTTTGATTGGAAAGATAATTTTTCATTGAGAATATCGTTTGGTGATTGTTTAAATGATTTGTAAATTTCATATTCTTCAATGGCATTCATCATTGGTCCTTTTTTAAAGATGTGGAGAGGTGTCAGGTTAAATTCAAAGTTTGTATACGAATGCTTGTTATCGATAATGTGTTGTGCGAAACTTGATCTATTAGTGTACAGGCTATTATTGGGCAAGTGTTCTTTATATATATCCATGAACGATCTGCCTGTCTGTCCGATGTAAAAACAATCACAGTCGTCACCCGCTATTTTATAGATGCCTGACTTCATCTCTGTAGGATCTCTGTATGACCAACCAATAGTCAGATAACCTTGGCCTCACCGTGATGCCAGTAGTTCGCGAACTATGAAACCGTACGCATGTAAAAAAATGTTAAAATCAACGTATATGTGTATTTATTTATTTGTGTGTATAGTGTTAATGTTTTTGTTGTGTTTAATGTTTTAACAACCTCTACGGAGTGAAATAACTGAAGATGGAGCTACGACTCTGAAACGCGTCTTTGTAATAAAGACAAACGCAAAGTCACATGACGGAACTATAAAGGTAATATAAATAATTTATTACTCATTATATTATACAAAGTGACTTGGACACCAAACAATGAACAGACACATATATCGATTGCTTACTTTCAACTCGAATTCATACATGTATAGTGGTCATTTTAGACTGAACTAATGGATGGTAAATATGTAGAGCTCCAGTTGTTGCTATTTTCTCGCTAAATTTATGCAATTAGTGTTCTAAATTATTATTACTCTGTATACTTTTTATGTTTTACAATACTTTATTTCACTTCAAAATCACATAAAAAATGAACATTTCTTGACATTCTAAACTACACAATAACGCTACGGACCTGGATTTCATAGATTACGCATATTGAAATCATTTGTAGGGCGCATGCGCACTACGCTAATCAGACATCACGCTAATAAGTTGCTAAATAGCTATGAAAGAATTTTCATTGCTAAAACTGAAAGTGCCTTATTACTTAACTTGGATAAGGGTCCTATTCCTAATTTAAGTTTATTCTCTTTGATAAAACCTAGGTAAAATCTTGACGTCATGTTGGGCTTTTCAATTCAATATAGTTTTTCTTTTAATATACATATTAGGCTATGTTTTGTTTTTGATGTAGTTTTAATGTACATTCTATGTTTTGTATTGCAGTAGTTTTAAGATATATTGTTATCTTATCTGTAAATCTAACGTTCTTGTTTTTGCTTTTTTGGATTATTAATATCTCTTAGTCATATCACGCTTTTTGATTCATTAAATTTTTGTTATCATGTACATGTTATATTTTATATTTAAAGGAGTTTTAGGTAATTCTGCGCAATTACTTGGTCAACCCCAAATTTTTTATATTTTATTACGGTCATAAGGATGTTCTCAGAAAGCAAGAAACATAAAATTTAAGGCCCGCAAGGCCATCTGCCGAGCGATAAGAAGGTTCAAAGTCCACGCAATAACAGTGGCTTGCGGGAGACGCGCGGAAGGCCAGTTGTGACAGTACCGTTATATAATTATATATAATGACAGGTTTGGCCAGGTAGCTATATATATAGCTACCTGGCCAAACCTGTCATTATAGGCCTTCCGCGCGTCTCCCCATCGTACAGAGCGATAAGAAGGTTCAAAGTCTACGCGATAACAGTGGCTTGCGGGAGACGCGCGGAAGGCCAGTTGTGACAGTACCGTTATATAATTATATATAATGACAGGTTTGGCCAGGTAGCTATATATATATAGGCCTATATATATATAGCTACCTGGCCAAACCTGTCATTATAGGCCTTCCTTGCGTCTCCCGCAAGCCACTGTTATCGCGTGGACTTTGAACCTTCTTATCGCTCGGCAACCTGTACGATGGCCTTGCGGGCCTTAAATTTTATGTTTCTTGCTTTCTGAGAACATCCTTATGACCGTAGTAAAATATGAAAAAATTTGGGGTTGACCAAGTAATTGCGCAGAATTACCGAGTTTTAAGATATATTGCTATTTGTAAAATGTTTTGCCGCCATTGCCATATTCAACCTACGGGTTTCCCAAAGACAGGAGTGTGTACCGTTAGTCGCTTATACCTAAGTCATTGATGTGGTTCTACTTTGATAGGCCGAACCACCGGAAGTAGGGTGGAGTGGAGAATATGGCATTTTAGTTTTTAAGATTTCATATTTTGTAAGTAATATTCCAGATCCTTTCGATAATGGTAACTTAGTTACCGAAATGTACATCAGGGAACCATAATAACACAAGGCAAATAAATATTTTATTAGTGTGTGTGTGTTATTGTACTAAACTTGTGGTAGGGGTAAGCCGACCTAACCTCAAAAGGCCTGCAAATCATATTTTAATTAACTTGTTTACGACAGAAACAATGGATTTCAGTAATTCAAAAATGAAATGTGTGTAAAAGGATGATATAAATGTTGCAAAAACAGGTAGGAAGAACACGAATTGCCTACATTTAGCTTGTAAATACAAATGACAGGAACACTACATATTTACCCAATGGATTTTGGTATTTTAGAAGTAGTGTCCTTCCACATCAAATATGATCTAATTGTTTTAAAATAATATATGTAATAAACAATTTGCAAACATGTCTTAACTAAATCGCAACGACAGGTATAACACATATTTACCGTTTTAAATGCTTGAAAGAGTGAAAGCCTATTAATATGTTATAGCCTAGGCATATTCTATTCGATTTAGTAAATGAAAACAAAAATAACAAAAGCTGTCTAGGGTAAGTTTTACGTAAAACTAACTAATAAAAACTAAAGATTTCGAAGTAAAAGAGTACATTTTGTCAAAACACTATAATTATTTTATTTAGACCAGGAACAGAAACGACTATGGTGGAACAAAAAGTACAAACCCTATCGAGTAAACTTGATACTCAATGTGAAACAATGGTGACAATATTAAGTACATTACAAAATCATTGAATACTAATTATAATATTAAGTTCAATATAACATCATTAAATGGAAATATTACAAGTTAAATCTTTAATTTAGTAGAAAGATAAAAGATTTTACCTTCATGAGTACGAGGAATGGCAGCCATTTTGTATTAGCGAAGTTGTGGTTGTGAATGTGAATTGTGATTGTAAAATATTGTCGTTCCTTGATCGAGAAAGATGTGGCAAGTACTCACTTATACACAACGGGTAACTTTAAAAAAATATATTTTTGATATTTTCTCTCTTTTTTACTGCCCACAATGTGTTGGTTTGTTTTAATAAAGAAAAATAATAGTATACAATATGCGAATCCAGTTTACGTTTCCAGTTGAGATCTAGAGATTATGTAAAACCATTAAATTAATAATTCATGAACATGATATTACTATTAAATAGACAGATGAAATTGAATTATACACTGTTTTCAGAATGTATAATTGATATTGCACATGTATTTGTTCCATTTAAGCTAGTAAAATCCTTTTCTAGACACGACCAATGGTTCAAAACGACGGGATGTTGTGAATCATATTATATCTAATTAATGTTTATTTGAAACAACATTTATTCCAAGTTCCAAACACACTCAACCTGATAAAAAGGACCAGCTGGTTAATTTGCGTGTTGCGTACCAGCTGTAGAGTTTGCTAGGCTGTAGTGAGTGTAGTCTGCTAGTTTCTGGAAGAGTTTGTTACAGTTTCTAAAAAAATACAAATGGCATCAAGGAGGACGGTGTTTGAACTTAATAACAAAATTGTGCAATGTTACTGTGGACTTAATAAGAAATTTAAAGCAAATCGGTAAGAAACTATTAGTGTTTTTACTAATTTAAATCTAGTTAACCTCAATATATATGTATTTTAGGCTAATTTATATTTAGAGTGATTAACTGTCAACCTTGGATATATAACCTAGAACTTTGATCAAAAAGGTCGAGGGTCATTCTATTTTCTCTGCCAAGAGTTTACATCATTTACTAAATTCAAATTGTTTTTGCTTTCAAATTTATTTAGAATTTGCTAAATTAAATTTTTAAAAGCTATGAAGCTTGGGTGGTAATTATTTACAAAGAGAGTTACAGGTATATTTGGCAATTTTTTTAAATCGTGTTCTATACCTTATTTCTGTATAATAAAATAAGTTTTCAATGTGGAGCTAACCTTTCCACTGAAAAATCACAATTACAAAACTACAAAATAAACGGATTTATAGGTTACAGTGTAATGACAATGCTTCACATTCATAGAAATTGGAATAGCGTATGGGTATGATGCATGTACATTACTACATTACTATGACTAAGCAGGTTTGTCCAGGTGGGTATATATATATATATATAATATATATATATATATATATATAGCCACCTGGACAGACCTGTATTTGCATGAAAAATATATCTAATGCAAGATAGATGATTGATAACATTTCATGTTACCTGTGATCACAGATATAAACATTGCAAGTTCTTTAGTAATGTTCGAAACGGAAATGTGAAGCATTGTCATTACGCAAAACCTATAAATAGATTGAATTCTGTAGTTTTTAAATTGTGATTTTTCAGTGAAAAAGTTAGCTCTACATTGAAAACTTATTTTATTATACAGAAATAATATATAGAACATTGAAAACTTATTTTATTATTAAGAAATAAGATATGTAGAACATGGTTAAAAACAAATCGCCAAAAATACCTGTAACGCTCTGTAAATAATTGTACCGCTTAAATTATTAATTTTCTTCAAAGTGTAAACAAGCTTACTTTAAATGTGAGCACTAATAGATGTAATTTATGAATTTAATGTGCAATCATAAATACAGCATGTCTCACAATATAAACATTTTTTGATGAAGACACTTGTCAAATTAATTGGTAATTATACAACAATTAAGATAGCATTTTTAAGAATTAGTAAGTACCTACCAAAAATGTTTTTTGACAATTTAGGTTTTCATCTAGGCTCAAGATCATATTATGGTACAATACAAATATTTTATCACATGACTTTTGTCACACCTTTTAAGATATTGACCTCCCATTTTCTAATATTATTTACTTATGTCATATGGTATTTCAGATTGGGCAATTCATTACAAATGACAATAAAAAGACCTCTGAGTGTTGGGTCATGTCGAAATTCTTCTTCTACGATTGATCTGCCGAGGATATACCTTGCCAATAGTCGATGTTTTTTCACTTTTCCTGGAGCTACGGCGAGTAGGCGGAAAGAATATAAAGGAAGGAAATTAATTGGGTGAGTTAATTACATAATTACCTTGATTATTCAAAGTGAATCCAAGCTTAAGGAATTACCAAAACAAAAAAGTCTGGTTTTTGCCTTAAAAACTATATTTTTCCAATATTTTAAATGTTATGTAAAAGTATTGTTTTTGACTGTACCGCATGGGCAAAACATATAACTTGCTGTCTAAACTGTACCAACACTTGCTGCTTTGAAACAGCTCTATTGTACATGCAACAGCAGGAAGATGAGTCACCAGTAGACATATGAATGTTGTAACGACTTTGTAACAATGGAGCAAAAATGTGTGACACTATTGTAAAACAAAAGACAATGAAAAACTTTTTTAAATGTGTGTAAGATTATAACAGCAATGTATGTGATATAAGGTATATAAATATATTTTTACATTTTAAACATGTTTATTCGTTCATTGTTACAAACAAAAGTACAGTACTACCTCGTTTATCCGGACCTCATTCAACCGGATGTCTGGATTATCCGGATCGATCCGGAACAAAAAATAAAAAATTTAATCAAGGATAAAATAAAGCAAAAGCTTAAAGTTTCAAAATATTTTAATAATTACTGTATTTTGAATAATATTTTAAATAATATTTATAATAGGCCTATTTTGAAACTTTACGCTTTTGCTTTATTTTATCCTTGAATATGGAGTTTCAACAAGAAATATCTGCTATTACATTAATGTTGATAAAAACGTGATTTCCTCAACACTACAGTGTCGCCTCGAGGTATTAGGGCGGGTTGTTGATGCACTGGGAAGAGAAAGTGGAGGAGCAATGACCTCTGCGTCACCATCCCCCTACCCCGATGCGGCATGACAGTGTGAAATAAATACAAACCAGGTGCATGTTTACAACGCATCATAAACCATCATGTCATTTTTACAACTTTATTGTTGTCGGGTTGCTAAGACTCAAGGGTGTAAATCAGTAAATGTGAACATTTTGTCACATCTTAAAGCGGTGCCGCCAGCTTTGTAAACCCCCGTTCTTTTTTTTTGGCAGTTGGCACATCACATCCCCAGTCGGGAGTATCGAGGACGTGAATGAGAATCGGCATAGTATTTAGAGGTGGGCGTTGTTACTGCTATTTATTTATATTCGTGTGTTAGCGTTTGTGCATGGAAATGGCGACGAAACGAAAACGTAATGTGCTTACAATGGCCCAAAAGTTAGACGCATTGAATCGTATAGACAGGGCCGCATTGAAACGTAACACCAAATTAAAACAGAGGAAGATACATAAATGACTTTTTTGTAAATAACAACTAAACCCTGTGTAAATATTTCAGGTGTGTAAATAAATGTTTTTCATCATTTACAGTACATTGTGTAATTTCGTGTGTTGTGTAAATTGAATGACTGTGTAAATATTGTGTTTTTTCATGACTTATAAATGGTAAGTTATCATTTTATATTTTGTTTTATTTATCTTTCTATAATTTTGGATTATCCGGATTTTTGATTAACCGGATCACTTCCGCTCCCAATTAGTCCGGATAAACGAGGTTGTACTGTAATATCATGTTAACATTTTTTAAATTACAGAACAGTATTCAATATTTTCATTTGAGTGCATTATTACACCTTCATTTTAAATTTAAACTCTAAATTATTTAAAGCCAAATACAATTGATTTTGATGTAAGCATGGTTCCAAATTAGCCTATATAGACGAGTAAATAGGGTTCATCACGGTACTTACCCAGCCCTGTCATACAATGTAATACGAGAACATCCTCTAAATGTAATGTTCAAGAGTTGGTTTCCTGTGCCTTGTAGGAAATGTGAAATTGTATTGGTAGATCAAGGAATCTCGCCCAGTGTACGTAGTATAGTGTAAATTTGTTTGAAACCATTGTTATTAAGGTTTTCTGAACCTTGTATTGTATTTATCACTAGTCTAGACATCGTTTCGTTCATGTTATTGTCTTCACCCCGGTGGGTCTTAAAGTTGTACAAATGTGAGAAAGCCTCCACTCACTGCACCTACGTCAGTACCTTGGCTCTGCCGAGTCTCATAACTAACGAATACCACAGTTTCTTGGAAGGTCCGAGTTCAAAATTAATTTTTAACAATAACTTTGCTATTTGTTATCGTAGAGAGGTGGGGTTGGTATCAGGCGCGGATACAAGGGGGGGGGGGTCACGGGGGTCATGACCCCCCCCCAAACGGGTCGAGCATACGTTTTTTTTTAAACATTAAAACCAACTTCTGGAATAAACTCAAAACCATAAATGATTAAAAACATTAATTTGTCAGCCGAACAAGGCTACCGTACATAATATCAATAACGGAACGGCGGCTCCAAGACGAGACAAAACGGAATCGGCCTGGCTGGCGAACTGAGCTGTCATTGTCCACACAATAATAATAAGTCGTCGCGTCGGGAGTAGGGCGATGTGCGCACTCACACCGGCCACCGATACTGACCTTGGGGAATATCCATCCCTTGACGTTGGAGAATGTAGTTTAGTTGTAGAAGATTATATGAGTAGTAAATTGGCTATACTTGAAAAAGGACTAAAAAGAGTAGCGGAGTACAAATCGCGATCGGACGATGAAAGTAGTTCAGACGAAGCTAAACCGTCAGAAAGCAAAATTGTCAAGAGATGTACTGTAACCGTAAAGAAAATAATGTAAAAGTGAATCTTTTTTAAAATAACCGTAAAGAAAATAATGTAAAAGTGAATCTTTTTTAAAAATGAATAAATTTAAATTTTTAAAATAATTGAAATTAAACACCTTAAAAGACATATTTATGCCTGTGGATGTTTCACGAATCGTGAAAGTCTGGGTTAATTTTTTGTTTGATATAGATATTTCCCAATAACTAAAGTTAAAACTAGGTATTTACTAACTTAATAAATGTATTTATATTGTTATTTCATACATATCAGTGATTAAAGAAAACCAAAAGTGATGGAACGAAACGCTTACCAGGCATAGGTCCAAGTCCAGGCAGCGGATTATGTTGATTCATATACTAACGCTTATACTGAATAAACCAAACACTGTAGTTAGAAACTCTTCAAACAAAATATTTTTGGAATTTCCTTCTCTACAAAATGGCTAGTTCAGATTAGTTGCGTTTTTAAAAAAACATGAGGTCATAGAGGCTCCTTTAGTTAGATGTATAGTAAAAAGAATGGGTTATTAGAAAGCTAAGCAGAAGATTTATAATTGGGCTTTCAAAATTCAAAGACATAGTGTTTTAAAGGAAATTTTATACTGAACACGAATATATACAGAACGTTGTAACTGCACAAAGTGCAGAGTGTGATATGGCAGTTGGAGCGAAAGGCTGCATATTTAGTTACGGCTTCCGTAAGCGCGTCAACTTGGCGGGATGCGCACAACGGCTCTACACTCGTCCTCCCGAATGTCAACTGCGTCATAGATTTATCACGTTACTCTAACTTGCTGATGTTTGTTTTTATTATGTACGATTTTAATCACTGTGTTAAAGTTGACTACTAACGATTTCTAGATTTATTTACTATTGTTTACATAATAAGCCGATATCAAATATTACAAATTAATTTGGAGGTAGTGGAGAGGGCATTCTCCATAACTCTCGCACTATAGTTCTCCTACATACCACAAGCTGTGTATGATCTGTAATTCTATGATATATGATCTATGATACTATAATGTTTGACAATGCTTGTACTCTGGCACTATCTCAAATGTATGCATTTCTTACTATATTATGTACACGAAAAAATAGTTTTAAATAGGCAAGAAAATGAACATTAAAAAATTAAAAATCCATATAACACTAACATTTTCCTATTTCACATTGATTCAGCACACGAAAGTTATCGTTTACCTTAAGATAAATAGCGTTTTTATAGAAAAACAATACTGTTTATTTTTAATTTTTTTTTTGTGATAAAATAGTGTAAAATGTGATTTCCAGACGTAAAAATACCAAAAATTTTCCGGGGGAGGGCACCCCGGACCCCCCGGTAGTTCGATGTAAGAAAATAGTCATAGTGAAGTATGACCCCCCCCCCAAAACTTTAGTCTAGATCCGCCCCTGGTTGGTATCATTTGCAGAATTGAAATCTGCAAATTTTTATCAATTTAGTCTGTTATAAATTGAATAACATATGAGATAGAAAAAAAACATTAAATAAAAACTAACGCACTGATTAACTGGATTAGTACAGTAGAGTGTCGGATGGTTTTTTTTCAAATTAATTTTAATATAAGTGGTTTAAAAATATTAAACTTTCTCATTCATCTATCCCTGTTCCCATTTGAAATAAAGACAATTCAATTCAATCCCCCAAATTAAAAAAAAAAAAAAGAACTAAAACTGCATCACAAAAATTGTCAGTTCAGTACTTGTCAATCAAAAAGTGAAAATCTATCATGAATGCTGTTGTTGGAAAAATATTTATATATTTAAAAGGGAGTATAAATTTGCTTTTTGCTTGCGTCTTAAACACGGCCTCAGTGTAAATTGTATTTGATAGAAATTGACTTTTGAATGATGGCGGTCGTCATTCACTTAGAAACGAGGTCAGTTTGACCCCCCGAGACGTTTGGAAGGATGAAGAAACGCTGCTGGTCACTATAGAGCGGCCTAGACACGTTTGAAAAAGGACTCAACTAGCAATGATAAAAATCCACGGTCTTATTAAGAAGGTGTTCTTATGCTTTGAACATAAAAGTTGTTCAATTTCCCAAATATTGATATTCCTCCGGTTTGAGGATTTAAAGATCTGAATGTAACAGATTAATT
This sequence comes from Aphrophora alni, assembly GCA_963513935.1. NCBI lineage: Eukaryota > Metazoa > Arthropoda > Insecta > Hemiptera > Aphrophoridae > Aphrophora > Aphrophora alni. The sequence goes on from OY740776.1 coordinate 41,391,812, forward strand.
AAATTTAAAGTCGATTAAATTAACCATTTAGTAATAATAGTCAGATCTCTAGCAAGTAATTTACTGAGAATATTAAGTAAGTATCATGTAAAGAAAGTAATTAGTGAAATCAGTAGAAATTATATGAAGAGAATTTGTTATTTAACAGATAATGAATAATAAATCATTATTAATTGTATTTGAACCACTGAGCGAGTTGTATAATTCATTAATTATCCTGACCGGGTTTTATGTAAACTAATAAATAATACATAGGCCCTTTACATTGACATGCAATTTTTAAATTTTATTTTAACCCATAGAAATTAGATATAGACGTGTGAATTTTTAATTCCTAATAATTGTACACCGGCCCTATTTTTAATTCCTAACATTTGCACACGAGCAACCGGCCCGGGTTCTCTGAACAGACTCCTCAACTCTCAGCCTGTGTGGCTTGCTTCTTATACACACTTTCCAATGAAGCGTACTTAAGTGTACAAACAGATGTTCAGACATCTGTTCCCTGTAATAGGATAACCTAATGTTAGATCAGTTTTAGTATAAACCTGTGACACCACAAATTGTGAGAAAGTAAAAATTTATTTTAAAACTGGTTTAGTTTAATTATGGATCTGTAAAATCTTTTCAAAATATGTAAACAATATAATTTACAATTATATTTTCAATTGCGATAGGAAGTGTGGTATATAGTTTTAATATAATGTGACTATACTTAAGATAGTAAATATTTGTAAAGTAAAATGACTGTACTGACTATTGCTTGAATACAATTGGTTGTCTATTGCGATTCCGATATACCAAAAACCATGTTTTTCAAGGCTCCCTCGTGGTCTTTCTGAGTTCTCCTGTTTGTACTAGCAATGGACACCACGTTAACTATAACTGTATTTGTGTTTCATTTAAGTTACCTCTCTACATTAGTTATAGTTTCCGTATCGTCTTGGTTAATTACTAAGGCGATACACTACAGGAAGTTTGTCTCATTTTGCAGCGTACAACACAAGTATATATGTCCACTTCATTTAAATATTTTTTTCCAAGATAGCATCCACAGTTCCTTTTGATTTTTTGATTTACAACTATCAAACTCATATTTTCGGAAGGATGAGTGGGGTTGTTTTTGCACCGTTTCTTTTCTATATACTCTTAACCACATTCCACCAAATTTCATTACAATTTTAAAAGATCAATCAGAAATGCTGTGTTGATTTGACATGGCTACATTTTTATCTTGAATTTTTTTATTATCATTCCAGATTTTATTTCTTTTACATATTAATAGAAGCATGATTTATTATAATATCTTTTATAATCGATTAATTTAAAATGATAAAACAATTAAATGATAACAAATTAGAAATAGTTTTAAAAAATATATATATGAGCTTAGGTCTAATGGAATATAAAACGAAATAGGTTTTCATTATTATTGTTAATCCAAGCTTAGATAGTACAATCTAAGAATGTTCCTAGGGGAAGTTTTATGACAAAAGAAGGCCGTCCCTCCACTGACTTTTACACCAGTGTCTATACAAAGGCACTCTGATTGAAAGGGGATTTGTCGGAATCTTAGGCATAACCTTGTTTGAAATTTATTTTCATAAATTATTTCATGGTTTATTTTCTCAAATATACCGTACGTAATGTGATAGGTAAAAAAAAATGGATTTTTTTTTTTTTTTTATAATATCCATTTTTATGTCCTCTTTGGAATGATACCTGTGTGTCGTATGTACAGTGCTCCACAGCACAAACGTGTGGACCAATTATAATCAAATTTGGTATGTGGGTATATTTTGGCCATATATAAAGTTGTTTTTTCTATTCATTTGATAACTCAAAATTTGGAGTTAAGAAAAAAACAAAATTTCAATTTTCTCTAAATCAGCTCTAATAAGTTTTATCAAATTTAACCTTTATCCTTAACAAAACGTACTGATCGCCAATTACTCCAACAATGGCAGTTCAGAGATAACTGTAAAAAAATAAGCTGTTATAAAATATGTGATATCTCAAAATCTCAAAATTCAAAAGTCAAATCTCAAAATTTTAGTAAAATGTGAGCATTAATGACCCAAATCCGTGTCCAAAACCGCAATTTAAAAATTAACGTTGAATATAAACTTTTAAACATTTAACTACTTAAAATAATTACTAAATATATAATAAATATTTTTATTCTAACTCCTAACAGTGTCGTCCCTAAATGTTCACGTTGTAATCAATCGAGCAATTAAATAATAGTTACGTTGAACATGAGGCTTTAATTCATACACTGCTACCAATCTTTACAATATATGTAATATATATAAAGTTATGTGCTGGTTCGAAAAATGTATGTTAACACTTTGAAGCCTAACTCTCTAACGCGCTGCTTTCCTACTGTGCCTGGGGGTTTTGGACATGTTTTTAAAAAATTGTGGTATTTGTTATATTTATCATATATGACTTATTATATATCATTTTAAACCTAAAGAAATTACCTTTTTAAATATATATACATGTAAATAGATATTTTACTCACAGTCAACACTCCTTTGTCTTGAAAAAGGGTAAAATACACACACAAACAAAAATAGCTACACAGCACTTCAATAAACATAATTTTATTGACCTTTGTATGATACAGTTTAAAACATTCAGGTACACAAAGGGGTACTGAACAATCTGGGCACCACCATAACTCATTAGTATTCAAGAAAAATAACAAACAAACATAACGAATCTTGATTAATCAGTCACTAACTTTGAACTAAACAAACGTCTGCTACGTTCCTCGTAGACGTGTTACGTTGCCTAGCATCAGCTTTATAATATTTATATTTAGTCCATATCAACAGCACAGACTATTCGAAAATTAAAGACATGCAAAGATAAATAACCAATTAGTTAAGCAAAAGTGCCGAAACCTGATTATATGCCGACATCGCGATCATATAGAATTATTTAGCGCAGCCCGATGTATACGCGGGCTTTGGCGGTGAGCGCTGTCGTACTGCCCGACATATACTCGGGCTTAGGCTTCAAAGTGTTAAGTTTTTGGCAGATTTTTGAAATCTTAAAAACGTCCAAAAGAAGTCTCCTGTTACCAAATTAAATTTCATTTATTGATATATTTTGACTTTATCTCGTAAGTTTTTTCATTTTTGATAACTAAAAATTAGCGGCACCAACGATTTTGCTCAAGTGTACCTCAAGGACCCAAACAAACGTATTGGTTGCTATCTCTCTAAAAATGCCAATTCGTGAGTTATTGGGCCTGTTAAAATAATTAATTTGGAAGCAAGCTTAGGCAGTTATTAAAATATATAAATATATTTTTTTAAAGATGTCGTCTATGATTCATTTTCACTTTTTGATTAACAATTACTGAAATTACATTTTTGGTGACGATTAGTTTTAATTGGTTTTGGGAGTGAATGAGTGAGAAAGTTTGTACAATTGTACAATGAACCAGAATATCTTGCTCACAAAATGAGAATATTATACCCACCTGGTGCTTGTCTTGTATTTACCGCAACTTTAACGATTTCCTAATTTGTTACAGATACTCCATGGAAGAGATGTACAGCGTAGTCTCCGACGTAGAAAATTATAAAAATTTTGTCCCTTTCTGCAAATGTTCTAACGTAACGAAACGAACAAAGGACTATTTAAGAGGTGATTTAGAAATAGGCTTTCCTCCGTTAATTGAAAGTTATACTTCACACGTAACACTCAACGAACCAAGACTAGTCAAGGCCAACTGTACGGACGGTAAACTATTCGATCATTTAACGACTACATGGCAATTCAATCCAGGATTAAAGAAAAACAAACGTTCCTGTGTTATTGACTTTTACGTCGATTTTCAATTTAAATCTATGCTGCATTCGCATTTGGCGCACATGTTTTTCAACGAGTTAGTCAGACAAATGGAATCTGCATTTTTCGACGAAGCTCAGAGACGTTATGGTAAAGCTACTGTACAGACTATGAAACTGAGCATGGCAAATATATGACAGGAATAATGATATAGGTTAAGTATATTTTGTCTGTTTAAAAAACGTGTTACCAGTGTATTAAGCAAATGAAAAACATAGAATTACAATTTTAAAATGTTAATTATTTATTATGTACATATAGGTTATTATGTATTGTTAAATTTGTAGCCTATAAGAATTGCTGTATTAAAATACTTAGGGTTCCTAAAATTAACCTAAAACGTCATTTTGTTCAAAGTTTTAAAAACAAGAAAATTAAATGTGCGCTTATTTATATTCTCTACTATCTTTTATTTAATACCATATATATTTTAGTTTATTTTTCAATTTGTAGCCTATAAGAATTACTGTATTTCATATCTCTCAAAATACAGTAGAACCCCTCAAACTCGACACAATGTGGACTTTAAGGTTGTCGAGTTTGGGGGTTGTCGAGTTTTAGGGAACTTTGGTATATAATGGTTAGGTTTGCAACAAATACTCAAAATTACTGTAAATAACTGTACATTTATTGATTATAATCAATGATTACACAGTTATTGCAAAAAAGTCCCTGCCTGACAACAACAAAAATAGTGTGTTCAATCACACATTAAAATGAAATTTATCGATGGATCAAATGAGATTTAACGAGTATTGGCCTTGTACAATAGGCTCAGTAAATTAAAAAGACCTATCCTAATATGCTGTAATAAAATTTACAGTAAAGTCTACAGTAAAAAAAAAAAGTCCATTAAATATTTTTAAAAATTAAAACAATTTTATTAAAAAAAAAAAACATTAGAGCAAAGAAAAAACTTTTAATTGATCTTTGTTTTTCATTTTCGACTCGACGTCTGGCAGCTTCGTCGCCGAAGAAAAAGAATGTCCATACCTGTTAAAGGTAAAGTTAAAGTTAAAGGGTCCAGGTAGACCAGGACAGCCCTAATCCTGTGTTGTCAAAACATTCGTATTTTTGTGAACCCAAGCGCATAACCACCCGGATCCGGATGCCGGTCATTAGCACTGGTTCCATTAAATTCTTGGAAATAACACGGTCTAATACAAATGCTATAAATTGAGCTGCTGATCGCATATAATTAAGAGTCGGGTCATTTTTCTCACCTGGTTGAGACCTTTATTACAAACATGAATCATAGTTCTACGACAATCCGTTGAATTGTTATGACAATAGACTTGCCGCTTACTTTAATGGAATCGGTGCTAATGACCGGTAGCATCAGGGTGGTTAGGCGCTTGGGTTCATAACAATATGAATGTTTTGACAACATATGTTTAGGGCTGTCCCGGTCTACCTGGACCCTTTATCTTTAACTTTGGCCTCTACTATACAGTAGGATTAGAAAGTGGCTAAACAAAGGAGCAACCCTCACAGCTGTATAAACAAAAGTGACAAGCCTCAACCTCCCGGCATCTGACAGCCACACATGGCATAAAACAATGCAGTGAATGACCTTGGAAATCCCACGCTTCTGGTCACTGGCCCTGTCGAGTTTGACGGAATGTCGAGTTTGAGGGGTTCTACTGTACTAGGATTTCTAAGATTAACCTAAAACGTCATTTTGTTCAAAGTTTAAGAAAATTAAATGTGCTTATTTATTTAGTTTTACTTAATACCATTTATATTTTGAGAGTTCAGTACAAAAGTCCATTTTTTGTTATAACTTGGGATGCTAATGTTAAACTGAATACTTTTTAGGACTATAAATAAATCAATTCATGTTTTCATTTTTGACCACTTGTATGGGCAGTACTTGTTGCAATCAAGAAAACAAAATCACAGCCAAGTACATTGATGATCTGCTAGCTTTTTAAACTTTCTCTGCTGTTAATAAAGTTTATTTTTATTGTTTAAATAATCAAATATGGATTATTTTGTTCTTTCTTATATGTATCTAGATTATGAACCAATTATGACTGTTTTTAAGCCTTACAAAAGCGTTAAATGTATTAAAAAATTGAGGTTATTACGTTGAATTAGTTGTACAATTTCAGAGTTTCTATGTAAATTATAATTGTTTCACTGTCATTTAACATACCAGTGACAATGTTGTAATGATAGCAAAACCGTTGTAATTGATACAGAAAGTATGAAATCGTACGATTAATTTAAAGGTAATACCTAATTGGTCAATATGAATCAATGCTGTATCTGCGATGAATATTAATTAAAAATTAATAATAAACCAAAAGAAAAGTTTAAAATAGGCAAGGCCTTAGTTACAAACTGTATATTGTATAAATTCAAAGACCATGTATTTTCTTACGGACTGTTCCTTCATCCACTATATTCTCCATATTTGGTTCTTTGCGATTTATTTTCTATTGCAAATTGTAAGATTCGCACCATTGATTGGTGAGAAACATTCACATCAGTGAAACAAACACTTATTCTGCGGAGTTCGAGAATCCTACAGTCTCAAACACTCAAAAAAAGTTGGAAACCTATTGGATAAAGTGTGTTGACTTAAGAGGAGACTGTTAAACAATAAATTAAATTTTAGCAAGAAAAAACCAAATTCTTTAATTTCAAAGTCACTAATGTCTTTTGTGGTTTATTTAAGTACAGCAAGTATTGTGCAATATATACAGGATGTCCCAAAAAAGGTGAACTGGCTATTTATTTTCAGAAGTATACCAACACAAAGACTTCATTTTTACAATTTTCAAAATGGCACCTGTTACAATTTTTTTTTTTTTAAGAACTGTTTTAGAGATATTCAACATTAAAAGTTTTAACTGGCCACGATTTTGAAAACTATAGAAATAGAGTCTTTGTGTTTGGTACACCTGTAAAAAATCATTTACAAAATGCTTATACCAAATCTGAACTCAATATCCTATCTATTTCTGGAGTTGTTTTTTATAAAAGAACAAAATGTCCGAAAAGACGGATAATGAAGTGGAATTCGACTATATGTTATTTACAATTTTTTGTTAGTTTTGATGTATATATTCCAAAAATGAATAGATAGTTCACGTTTTTCGAGACACCCAAGTGGAAAAAAGATATGAAAATAGCTTCATATCTTTGGTTCTACACAAGTTAGAAAAACTTGTGACACGTCATCTTAAACCTCTTGACCTTGAGTATCTACAGAGTTGTACAAAAATTTACTACTATTTACAGGATGTTCCAAAATAACACAAAACTTAATTTTTCTTAACCTTTTGTAAATTTAAGCATGGTTTTATTCTTACCGATTTAAAATCTTCAAAAGGGCAGAGTTCCTAGTTATTATTTTTATACGATTTAGTTTTAAAATACTAATGCCACACCTTGTTTACAATACAAAATAAAATTAATTACACAGCCTTGAACTTTTAAGTCACCAGTGCCAAACAAATTCTTGGCAATCTTTTACATTGACACTTGTCGTCTGAAGTTAATTATGCATTTGGTTTTAACCAACAAGAGAGACTGAAAGTGAGGTTTTGTATTAAAATTTGTATTTTATTTTACAAACAATATAGTTCCTTGAACATATGTACAAATCGTCTCATTCACCCTCCCCAAAATTATTTGTTGATAAAAATGTCAGTTTAGTAGTCAAAAAGTTAAAATTGAACTAAAGATATAATTTTTGAAAATTACAAAATACAAAATACAAAATAAATATATATATATATATATTTAAGTCTTCACATTTCAATGTACGAATGGAATCATTAAAGCCGATATTGAGATATAATGTCTTTTATTATAACAACCCAATGAGAAATTTTTATGTTTTTATTAACAAACAAATTGGCAATTTTGTGTTTATTTCTAGTGTGGAACAGCCCTAAGAAGGCACTTGTGCTCAGTGCGGGGCGGTAGAGGAGGACGTGGATTATGTCGGAAAATAACACCATTCCACAAACATTGACTTTGCTTCCGAATCGCCAGCTACCTGAGACTTGCCCTCCTCACACCCCTTAACGTTTACTTCGAGAATAGTACAGAGTTTTCACCCGATCTGCGAAGTGCCTTCTTAGGCCTGTTCCACTATACTCCACACATCAAATATGATTAAAATTGGTCCACATTTTGGACGTACATCATTTTAAAAATCACTTTTTTGAATGGGGGACTTCAAAACATATCCGCAAAACCTTGACCCACCACACAACTTTATGTTATAGCACAAGTGAAGCAAGTTTAGAGCGTATTTAAATGTATAAATATTTGTTTTAAAAAACAGCGTCTGTATTTTATTTTCACTGTCAAATTACCTTACTGACATTTTTGTGTAACAAATACTTTTATTTGGGGATGAGTGAATAAAAAGATTTGTGCTATGCTTGGGTAGGGGATTTTTTTTTTTTTGCACAATATAGTAAAAAATACAATTTTCTTAATTCATCTATATAACTTAAATTATGGTATAAGTTTATAAATCCTAAACAAATTAGAACTCTCATACTTTTTTTGTTAAGGAATGTCACAGAGTTATTTCACATTTGTCCACACTGAGATATAACAACAGGTATTTTGGGTTTGTTATTTGGTCCTGTAGGAACATTCTCGATCTTTCTCATCACTAATAAACCATCAATCACACGTCCAAACACAACATGTTTTCCATCTAGAAAGTTACACTTCGCACAGGTGATAAAGAACTGACATCCGTTTGTATCTTTGCCACTGTTAGCCTGCAAGTTGAGAACAAAATGTTATTAATAGAAATACAGACACAGCTATTATAAGTGTGCTTGTAAATGTTAGGTTAGGTTTCAATATACAAACAGTAGACTCCCTATTATCTGACCAGAGCTGTGGTGTTAATGATATTAATTTGGACCTTTAAATTGAGTTTATAAAAGAGTTAATTTAGAATCCGTTTCTATAGTTAAGCCTTATGAAATATACGCTTATAGATACTCAAACACACTTTCTGTGTAATTTTTCTAACTTGACATTCACTTGTCTTTGGAATTGGTTTATTGACAAAATGATCACTGTAGCTACGTGAGCAATGAGCATAACTTTCCCCACATCTGTACAATTCTATTATTTTATAGTATTTGGCAGAAGATAACTCAGTTATTAACTTTACAACTGTACGTTAAATATGAGTGATAAATTCATATTTTCCAATTCCATAAATATTTTTGTCATTTTATTTAACTAATTAGGTCAAATTTTCTCTCATCAAAGTCTAGAAGTTTAAACATGCTACTGATGTTTAGTTAGCACACATTTGGATTGTAAAAAAAGAGCTTGGCAAATTTAGTTACAGAAATAAACAATTATTTAATTTCAAAAATGAGTTTTATTGAGCGACATACATTTCGCCATTAGGCATTTTCAAGCTACAAAAATTGAAAACAATGCAACTAAAGAACAAAACTGCAAGACAGAGGAGAAAGTAGAGAGGGAGGGGTTGGGTATAAAGACAATTATTTGGGACAGAAAGGGCAATGATCTGACCAGTGGGATGGAGGGGAGGGGTATTTTAGAAAGTAAAGTTTACACAATAAGTTTTAATAAGGGTAATGAGTTCATATGTATTGTGGATTTAAATTGGAGGTAGGGTTTTTATAGGATAATTTGAGCAATCAGTGATTCCAGTACTAAAAATGTTTGTATTGACAATTTCTTTAGTTCATTATTATTGATTCTAATACATGTAAATAATCTATAATTAATTACTATTATCTTTATTCAACATTAAACTCATTTACAAGTTAAATATCTTAAGCTTTCATTCCAGGGCTATCTCCATGATTATCACAGAATAACATTTAAATGATTTCCAAAAAATTATTGATTTGCTCTACACATAAAGTTTTCTCACCTTGCTATTGCCATCTCCTCATGCTTTTCTGTCCGTATTGATCCTTCGTATTGAATTCTCTTTGATTAGCTATCTTGGTCACATTTGGGCAGTCTCCCACTGGTTCTGTCTCTTCTGTTACCAACTGACTTTTCGGCAATCTTGTGCCAGCTCAAGCCACCGACACCTGATTGCCAAGTCCTACCTCTCAGCAACCTCATGCCAACTCCCCCCCCCCCGAGCACTGATCGTCGATATCTCCTTGCTGCATCTGACCTCGATAGTTTGCAAGCCAAGAAATTACCTAACTTTTTGTACTCTGTCATAATGATTGTTTATATTCTAGTATCTATCGAGTGGAATTGGAATATTTATTTATTACATTCTAACTTAAATTTAAATTCTAAATTAACCATAAATCTTAACAGTATTGTTTCTAGTATTGATTGGACTTAGAATATTTGTTTATTACATTCTAACTTAACTTAAAATCCTAAATCCCAACAGTATTGTTTTCAATTTAGTAGCTTGAAAATGCCTAAAGGCGAAACATTATGTAGCTCAATGAACCTCAATTGAAGAATTAAATAATTTGAGATGCATTTTGTGGTACCAAGTCAGAATTAAATCTTACAATAATAAATTACCTTGTATGGTTTGTCTTGTGACTTCAGTCGATTTCTACATTATGACATGTTTCAAAGTTGTAAATCCATCATCAGATGTCCGTTTAATTGCTCACACAGAAGAGCTTGTCGTACATTAAAATGTTTAAACTAACACAAAAATGAATTAAAACAATAATGTCTTTCACTAGGTGTACGAGTACTATTATCGGTATAAGTGAAGAGTTCTACTGATGTTTATCTCCGTTAAACTTCGATAAGTGGTTGAGGGCTGTATCGTACAGATGATGGGACTGGAATGAAAGCTGATCATTCAAAATGTCGTTTGGTTTATTTTTGAATGCTCTGTAAATTTCAAACTCTTCATTAGCATTAATTATCCTGCCCTTTGTACATAAATGTATGGCCTCTACAATAGAGTGGAAGTCGCCCGATCTATGGTTATTTTCTGTAAGGTGGTGTGCTGGACTTGGTAATGTTGGATTTATTAATGGGAAGATGTTCTTTATATCTGTCTTTAAACGTTCTCCCAGCTTGACCTATATAATATTTGTTGCAATCTGGACAATTCATTTTGAATAGTCTGAAGTTTTTATCCATACGGGGTATCAGTTATACGCTTAAGAGAAGAATATACACTATTGTTTGTACAGAACGAAAGAGAGATGTTGTGTTTCTTGAATATGTTCTTTAAGATGTTGGGCAAGAGGTTGGTGTATTCTGGGGAAATGTACTTATTAATCTTAGTTGTGTCTATTCCAGTGTGAATTCTATTTAATTTCTTACTGTGGTTCTTGATCAGCTTGTCTATTAATGTGTTACTGTACCCATTGGCTTCAGCTATGTATTTGATGATGTTGATTTCACTATGGACAGTGGTAAATCTATGCATGAAGCAATGGAAAACTGCCATTTTTTAGGAGTGGGGATAATGTGATTGAGCGTGAATGGTGATGTCCGTTGTGGTGGGCTTGCGGTATATTTTATAATTAAGTATCGTTCTCATTTAGGAGTAAGCTTTAGGATATTGTTCTCATTGAGGAAGTCTGTAGTTTTTTAACGATATTCACTCTTACCAATGATAACCAATGTGTTACCTTTGTCTGCCTTAGTCACGATTGCATCATTGTCCAGTAAATTATGTTTGATTGTATTGAGTGTTTTGATCTTGCCTGAGAATGAGAACAATATCCTAAAGCTTACAAGTGACCCAACCAATAAATTTCACAAGAAACTGAACCAGACCTTAAGTGGCACCTTTTACAGGAGAAATCATAGTCGTATAAACACTTTTAAAGAAGGCTTAAAAAATACACCTGAAGTAATAAATAAACATACTATTTATAAAATACAGAAAAAGTTAATGAAAACAAGAACCAGAAATTTACCCGACGAAACAGTAAACTCTCTCACCAACTGACCAACAAATTTCTTAAAGATAACAACATTTTTTTCTTATGCAAGTTTGTTTTTTCTTTTCATGTATTGTATAAGATAGAATCAACTACTAAGGTTTATATTAAAATGAACATTTCTTTATATTATACTAATACTTGAGAATTTGCAAGCTAAAGGCCAACTGATTCTTGTATATTTGACTAGTTCGAGAATTTTGTCACCTGTGCTAGTATATTTTTTAACCCCTGGCTGTAAGAGTGCAACAATACTCCTTTTCCTGTACTCTAGTGATGCAATCCATGTTTGAGGCTTCACTTGCCAGCCCTTATAACTGACAGTTTTGTTCTCCGAGAAGAAACCCACTTTTGTTCCTTGAAATAGCCATGTTGGTTATGAAAGGTTATAGTTGCTTATGAAAGCAACTACCTGTTTCAGGTGTTCTTGTTCAATATGTTCGCTACTGATCATCAACTATAGTTGATGCCAAAGTGTTTCTATCTGACCGATCCATTGGACCTGCCTTTTACCACAGATTAAGAATAGTAAACTGATGTTAACCACAGACCAAACTTTTAATTTTACTTTTAAGATAAATTAGGGTCTAAATAAATGTAGTTTAGGTGATTTTTAGTAAGAAAAAAAAATCTCATTTTAACCTTTTTTTTCTTCTTCGTCAACAATAGTTGATGTAGGTCTATAGCATATTTATATTGTATATAAATATGTAGATTTGGTTATATAGACCAATGTCAAAACTAATTATTTGTAAATATATTTGAGGTAAACACAATCAAATATAACATTGTAATACAAATTGTATGTTTATTATAAAGTCTAAAAATACAAATACCGTACAGTTCATGCTTTAGTTAAGTGTTAACAAAAGTTAGCCGACTGCAGGGGAAAAAATATCCCACACAGGGACCACGTGTTCGTGATAGTGTTCGTTAACTATCTAGTATAGTTAACGGACATTCCTGTTGACCGACTAACAAAAACTAAGTCGATAAAATAGACCGTACGGTTGTGAGAAATCATAATAAAGCTAAGTGTTCGCGTCAACGACAGTTGACATCGGTCTGCTGGAATCAGCCCACACATTAATTATAGTTGACACTGGTCTATTGGGAAGTTTGGCATGTTGTGGTGGTTTTTATTTAACATGTCTGTAGCAAACGTGTTAAGTGTTATCAGGGACTCTGTTAAAGCTAACCTTTGATGGATGCTTTCACATTTTGCTGCCATCTTCAAAGTTGTTCTTTCCTGACCCATTGGTTGATTGTGTTCGTAGATAAGTTTATTACATTACTATGATACTGGCAAATACAACAGTATCATCATACAAACTAACCCCGTATTTCTAGAGTACTAATATTACAATGTTGAATGAGTTGTCATAATAACAACTCAAGAGTCACAAAAGTTAGCTTACCATGGATAACAATCCAGGTGCATCATGTTTAAGTATAAAGTTTTCATCTCCATACGTCCCTCCTCCGTATATGCTCATCACTCCTGTACCATCTCCCTGAATGAATAAAATAGTAAATATTTAATGATTATCAGATATAAATCATATACATCTTAACCTTAATTTATGCACATACTTTTAATTAAATCTATGTGTGACTGTTTACATTTAATATAATTTACGCAGTAGTGAAATCGATCAGCTTATTGACGATGATAGTTTTATTTTAAGTAATGTCATTCAAATGAATGTGAAAGTGAAATTGTAAATATTGATTAAAGTGAAGCACATTCTAGTGAAAATTTATATTGTTGGGGCAGATGATGATTCTGTTCAAGGCTAGGAAATAAGGAATGTTTGACATGGTATGGTTGGAGAGATAAAATTATCTATCAGAATATTCCAAAAAACTTGCAAATATGTAAATAAACTCCTTGGATTCAATTTAGGATCTAAGTTAATTGGTTTTTTATTATACTTTGTATTTTTAATACAGTATAAATTTCATTAACCACGAGTCTTGGGACCCGTACTGATGACGGATAACAGAAGTAGCTCCGATCCGGCGCAGTGACATACAGTTCAGTGATAAGGACGTACTATTTTTAGCATAACCTATATTGATATTACATTTAAATATGTGCTAAAAATAAACTCAGTTTCTAAGTCTTTTGTTTTATAGTTTAAGCTCTCTGTATTTTTGGGCTTTTAATAACATTTTCTTTATTAAAAATTTATTTATTTTTGTACTAATAATCATTAAAATTTTTTTAAAATTAAAATAAAAGAGTATACTGTTGTTTAATGTATTTTACGGTTGTTTGTCCGATTCCGTATATACTGCTAGCACTTTCACCTTTGCGTTTTATAATTTCTAGTTTTTGTGAAAGGTCCAAAACAACAAGCTTCCATTTTTCGCTCATTTTGATTCCACATTCAAAAGCTTGTGTACAATATACTCTAAACACTTGACTAGGAGATCAGTTAAGCGAAGTTGGACATGACACAACTAATCAAACTGACTAATAATATTAGCATTCCCAGAGTGGAGAAAGAGGGGATGATGAGTAATCGGTCTTGGAATGGGGGTGGGGTCTCTCCCCATCCACTCTTGCCTTCACATGTCACACATTCAGTAGACAGTCACGAATTTGTTTTGAGGCTACTTTTTTTGGTTTTTGTAACGTCTATTTAATGTTTATTCTATTGTTCATTTCGTTCACCAATGTGGACAATGGAAAAATATATTATTATAAAACAATATTTATTTTTCGTTGACATGACGGTCAATAGAAACTGATGGTTAAAAGGGTGATGGAAAATCGAGTTTCCACTGTATAATAAATCAGGAAAACAAGATTCCTCGAACCACAAAAACAAGAAACAAAATTAAGACTGTTATAAATCTTCTATGTTTATTATAATATCCTTATGTACATTTTGATGACATAGTCATCATCCTCAGAGGTTTATAGCTAAGCAACATATAAAGCTACGTGCAAGTAGCACCACCTCCCACTCTTAACTGGCCAATCACAAAGAGGCATTTGATCTAATAAATAAAAAACAACTGAAAATTGGGGTATTCACTGTTGCGAACTGACAAGAAGTGTAATGAGGAGGCAGCGGGGTGAAGGAAAAGAAAGGGAAGGTATAGTTTATGGTTGCCCTTATAATAATAATTGTAGTAGGCACACTAAAAATATCGTCTATTTCTAAGAAATGAACTAAACTACTTCCACTTGTCTACTCTTTAGTTAATGTCAGTCAAGTGCTGTACATTGAATAGTGAAATTTGACTAAACAGTGAGAGCTATGACGTTGTGTTTGTTTTATTGTGATCAGGTTCTTGTTTTCATTTCAAGTAGTTTTTTTTCTGTGATTTAAATAAGAGATTTGAAAGCAAGGTAAAACTATATAGTGTGAAGTGAGAGAATTATTTAGGTGTGATATTGAAAAATGCGATGAAGAGGTGAGAAGCGAACAAGTAACATATACCTTGAGTCAATCTAATCTACAGGTAAAAATGATATAGTATATTAACCATTTGAAAATAATCTAAGGAAACGGGTACAAAAAACTGTCTACTCCAGGTAAAAAAGGAAAATGGATTACAAAAAAGTTTGGAAAAATGGGTGAGGGAAATATTATTCCAAATTTGAATGAACATTCTCTAATAAGCATTTGATAATGCTTCCTACCCATTAAAATGATGAAAATGATTAATCCCACAAGAGAAGTTTTGTGTTGAATTTAGTCAAGCGCCGAGCACTAGTTTGTAACTTTTGTGGCAGCAAAAATTTTTAGGTCAGTTAGTATTGTTTGACAAAGCAAATGATAGCCAATAGCTTGCACATTCCTTTTGCTACACTTTTCGTCAGCTCGCAACAGTAGTTCCTGAACTCGTCATTACAGCTAAATGAATAAAATATTAATGTCAATCAAACTAAAGCAACTTTTTGCAATGAAATATATAGGCCTCGTATAAATATCATTTTCATCAAAAGTCAGCTAACTTGAAAGGTTACAAATTGTCATTCCCTACATGATCAACTGTGTCTGCGTAGGCTGGGGCTTAGAGCAGAGAAAAATACCGTGTACATTATTTCCATTTACAAAATTTTATCAGTAAAATCGTTAATACAATGCAACAACCAAAAGACACGAAAAAGATATTTAATTTATATGAAACTTATAATAAATATTTTTAAAATGATATTAAATTAAAAATTGGGTATTAATTGAATATATAAAAGTTACGCAAACACCTTGTCAGTTTTTTAATTTAACACAAACAAACAATTTAAAAAATTTTATTAGTAGGTATACACAAACAAAAAAGATACTGAACTAAACAAAATCATATGTTTCAAGTTAAAAAGGAAAATTATGCCTAATTTACTAATTATACAAAAATCACAAGACACTGTGTGTACGTTCTCAATGTTGTAAGAAAAGAGCACGTGTTGATTTTGGCATTCCCGGTGATACTTTTCAACGATAAAGCTGCCAGA
Organism: Aphrophora alni; assembly: GCA_963513935.1. Classification (NCBI taxonomy): domain Eukaryota; kingdom Metazoa; phylum Arthropoda; class Insecta; order Hemiptera; family Aphrophoridae; genus Aphrophora; species Aphrophora alni. The sequence goes on from OY740776.1 coordinate 41,408,066, forward strand.
ACTGCTGGTCATTTAGTTAAATAGTTTCTCTATAGGTTACAGCACTCTACACACATCACAACATAAAAATATATTGTTAAAATGCAACATGTTTCTTGGCCAGTGCTGCTGGCCTTCCGAGCGTTCGATGGTTTTTATCTTGTCCAGTACCACTGGCCATCCGAGCGGCAGGAACAACTGATGTGGAATTAAATCCGAGTTGTTGCGCAAATGTCCGCGGCCATTCGACAGATAAGGACAACCTATAAATACTCTATCCGAGCGCAAAGGGTTAAAGAAAGAAAAGTTTTGTTCTATTTATAATGAACCAAATTTGGCAACAGAGTTTGTAAATTTCCAATTTTTTCAACTATTCCATTTGAAGATCTGTAAATGTTCACTTAGATTATATAAAATTATGTAACAAATGCTTGATTTACAAGGTGTTGTAAAAAGAAAATGTTACTTTATTCTTTGAAGCTATGCAAGACGGTGCAAAAGATAATTAATACAAATTTTGTATTTATTCAAAGTGTGGACTAGATGTTAATTGCCATTTTATTGTAGTAAAATCTTTTCTTCATCCAAGAATCTTTCATCTGCTGAGCTATTAATGAAGCTATAAACACGAAAAAATTTAAATATGTAAATTATTATTCTAAACTTATCTTTTGTCCTGTTTCGTGTTAAGGTTTCACCATCTAAGTATTGTCTGATCACTCCATCGACTCACAAATATGCCTCACTTCAATTTAATTAAAGAGAAAACTTCACATTTTTGTTTTTAAATATAGAAAATTCAAACTTGGTTGTGCAAAAACCGATTCTTTAATTTTATATACTACATCTCAATAGCTTGATTTAAACTTTTCGTCTACTCTCTCAGATTTCTGGAACATTCTGTCTGTGACGGTTAGGTTTTTGGTAGGGATCAGCGGCTTTTATTTTTATCTAGTTTGCCGAAGGTCAAGTTGATAAATAGTTCAAAGTTTAGACAGAGTGACAGATAGCGGGCGAGTCCTTATTTGAGACGGAATGTGTAATTGAAAAGTATTTTTGTTTGTAACACGACAAATTATTACACAACAATTTGTGGTACTATTAATTTAATTGAGTTTGTTCTAACAGCCATGGATGGATAGGGGCATACAATTATTGTAATTCTGAACCTGTCAAAAGATTGTGTAGACTTTCACATACTGTTTAATAGATTAGAACTAAACGGGATCAGAAGACTACCACTTGATTGCCATAGAAAACAAGTGGTCCAGGTCGGAAATGCTTTATCCGATCTAATTGAACTAAATTATGGAGTTCCACAGGGATTTATTTTAGGCCCAATATTGTTTATTCTCTATATAAATGATCTACACTTCATTGTTAGGGGTGGTGGTCTAATTCAGTATGCTGATGATACCACTATAAGTTTGAAGGGACGCTGACTTTGTGATATTGAAATAAATGCATTTATCCTAATAAATACTGTTTACCACTATTTTTATGAACATAATCTTAAATATAACTAAATTTACCTATTATCTGTCATATGACTTCGTTCAGCTTATATCTATGACATGTTTCGAAACATATGTTTCATCATCAGATTCTTCAAGACATTAAAATGTTCACATCACATATACACAAAAAACAAATAACCCACAACACATAACACGCAATTGAAACATGTAACACATGTAGACATCTATTATATTGGATGTTCGAACGACTACTGATTAGGTCCAGAGTTCAGTTTGTGGGAGTCATAGATTCTTCAAGCTGTAAAAATCAAGCTGTATTAATTTTGGATCAGAAAAAAATATATTTGGGATACAAAATAACAGTGACGAAACCGTGAAATATGTTGGTTCAATAGGGTTACTGAGCAGGTATCTGTTATTTCAGCAATGAACATTCCCACACAACATCCATTTCAAAAGACAGTCTTGGTATCATGTGAAGAAAGGTTGTGTGTGGATACTTGAAATTAGATATTTGTGATTCATAATTCCATTGAAGAACCAGCACATGGTTTTGGTTAGGTTAGGTTAGGTTTTGGTAAGCATACGTTGTCATTAGACAACAAAATGATCTTCATTACTGTTGAGACCGAAGGTTCTTGGTGGAATTCCATGTTTAAAGATAATAAAACACAATTTTTTATTTTGTAACATCCACTTTTTATTAGTCTAGCCGACCAATAGTTTCGCCTGTTAAGGCATTGATGAGGCTGTATTACAGACTGAAGAAAATTGAAAAAAACAGAGAACCTTAAAAACTAGATGGTGGGAGTTAGGATTTGTATTGTTCTTATGGTCATTGCCCAGGCCGGGTATTTCCCCACCCTTCCATTCATTGTACCTTAACTCCAACCATCTAGTTTTTAAGGTTCTGTTTTTTTTTCAATTTTCTTCAGTCTGTAATACAGCCTCATCAATGCCTTAGCAGGCGAAACCATTGGTCGGCTAGACTAATAAAAAGTGGATGTTACAAAATAAAAAATTGTGTTTTATTATCTTTAAACAAAATGATCGTTAATCCTCAGATATAAATGTGTATGCTGAATGTAAATGAGGTAGCTGTAGACTATATTATTTTAGTTAAACTGCTACAATAAAACGAAAACATTAAAAAAATTATAGTTTCATTACTTACATTGACAAAATCTCCTCCTTGAATCATAAAATCCTTAATGACACGATGAAATATAGCACCTTTGAATCCAAGAGGAACTCCGTCTTTTCTGTACTCACCCGTACAGAACTGACGGAAATTTTCACTTGTTTTAGGTACTACGTCTGCAAATAACTCCATCACCATTCTTCCAATTTCCTAGAGAAGTAAAAACAATAGTTTTAATTGTGTGAAATTTCACTTAGGCTAGTCTATATTAAGGCATACTTTATGAGACCACTAAATAAAACTGATTAATCAGTAAATATCTGACAAATCACTAATAATTTGTGTTCTAAATAGAGAAATAAATTAAAATTTTGCAAAATTAATTCAGTACAAACTTTTTATTTACAGTTACAAACTTATTTTGAAATGAAAAATAGTACTTTATTGTGTATGGAGAATAAAAAAGAGTTGCATTAGGCTACACAAAAATTAACCTACATTTTTAGATTATAATGAAAAAGTAGATTAATTAGTTTACCACTACAATAATTTCAGTAAATATGTATTGCTGTTGTCCAAGCGATTTTAGTGTGAAATCTCGGCAATTCCTCTTCAAAATAGTGTTTTTTCCATCAATAAAATACTCCTTTTCCACGTAAGTGGTTTTTTACCTCTCACAATTCATTATTTATTAAACAATCATATAAATTGACAATTTTTTTACATATTCAATCATATAACCATATGAAAATCACTCGTGGAGGGCATGCACACTTCATTAACTTCTACAGGTTGATATTACTATGCTTCTATGATATAAGATTACTGACGACTAGGTCTCTGCAACCCAGACCTAATAAAAGAACTATAGGTCAAGTAAGGTAAATATATATATATATATATATATATATATATATATATATATATATATATATATATATAATGACCTTCCTTGATCTGTAATTCTTTAACTAGGTTGAAACTCTCTGATATCAAAGAGGAGTAATTCGCACTTATTACATGACACAATTGATACTAAATGATATCTAATTTAACAGTTCTTAAAACAGAACTATATTCGCGGAATAGTAAAAACATCGATTGATTTTACTTAAAAATGATAAAATAGTAGTGGAAATAACCTCAAAACGTCATAAAAGAGTCATTTTAAATCGCTGATTTTGGACAGAAATAATGAATTGTGAAAGATAAAAAGTGAAATTCGTGGAGAAGATATATCGAAAAGATGGAAAACACGCCATTTTAAAGAGGAATTGCTGGGATTTCCCACTAAGATCGCTTGGACAACATCAATACATATTTACCGTAATCTCATACCGGCGTTTTGAAATAATTCATCAAGGGTTTGTTCATTAATATTTATTTCTTAATAGCCAGAAATGATTTGTGATATTGTTATTTATTTATAGCAAAATATGATTAAACTATAATTAATATGCTATCATAGACAATCTCAACGATAATATGGACATGGACTAACCTCAAAACAACATTTATAGGTTAACACAAGTTTAAATAAATTACTTACAGTAGCTCCAACTCCAATATCAAAAAATACGACTGGATTGTTAGGATTTCTCAACTGTGACTGTATCTGGTTCCAAGTTGGCATTTTTATAGTTTAACAGAACAAAGCGTTATATTTACAGGTCGCAAGTAGGACCTCTAATGAAAACAGTTGTTTGCATACACGAAAACACGAGTGTCTAGAAAATCATGAACCCTGAAACTTAACGCGCATGCGTACAAATGTCAGTGACCAACCAATTAATTATTGTTAAAAATTGTATGTACATTCTATTCGTATTGGAAATTTATATTTTATAGTTATTACTATTTTTGTTTCAGACCGTTCCAATCTCGTTCTTAATTATGTTCAGCCTATACAGAGTGAGGCAAACCACTCATACACAATGTATAATGGGTAAACTAAATGAGGTAGATCCTTCATAACAACAGAAACTACCCTATTCTACCCCAAAGAATTTGGTGAAATTATTTTGAAATATCCAAACGCGCCAAAAGGGTAGTTTTTGGGGAAGGGGGGTAGTTTTTGGAAAATTTTCAAATGCAATGGTAGGTTAGGTGATACCTCATTTTAAAGGTATTATTTGTTCATTAATCATTTTAATAAAAAAAAGTTTTCACTTATTTTGATGCTCATGTACAGGAAACGTCTAAAATTCAGGGTTTTACAATTATTTTTATTGCCAACACCTACAATAATGTAGAGGAACACAATTTTTATCTGAGATTAATGAAAGGATACCCTTTCCAAAAATATCTTCAAATGTCCCATTACCCCAAAATTTACACATTAAAAAAATAAATACAATTTTGGAAAATGTAAGAGCTTGAAAGTGAAAAAACTCAAATAGCAACGTAGCTTGTGTTGGACTTCATTAAAATTATCTAAAAAACAAACATTTTCTGCAGTTAAACTTTGGCTCTATCTCCAACTGTTTCGAAGCTATGGTTATGGCGATTGTTTTACTTGATTACTAGTATAATAAATAATAAACCAACAATATAACAACCTAGCTTTTTTATGCCGTTTTTCCTGATATGTTTTCGGTTGGTCAATATGCATTTAGAGTAAAAATATTAAATAAAAATTGATTCCAAAATTGCAACATAATAACTGTTTAAATGAGAGTTTAAATGGGGAACATTCTTTTCTTTGCAACGAAGTTTAGAAATCTTTGTAAAATGTTAAAAATTTCCGCCATTTTCCACTATGGCAGCCAAATTTGACATTTGTTTTAGAAAGCTCTGTATTTTATGGTTTTTACAGGCGTAAAACAATATTTTAAGAATATTTTATTCTTGTATATTAAAAAAATAATAATAATAAAATAAAAATCTTTAGCGGTTTAAGAATTACAGGCACTTAAAGTTCAGTAAATTAAACGTTTAATAGGCCTACAAATAATTGATTCCCACCTAAAATGTTACAATAGCTAACTTTTGAACCATTGAGGTACAAATAAGTTTTAATTTGGAACTCCCCTTATTTTTGTACCCTCTAAGATGACATCGAAATCAATTTTGAAAAAAATGCTAAATTTCATTAAAAATAGGGATTTTTTTTTTTAAATTGGTAACCTTCAATTATTATAATGAAAAGTTATACTTTATAAAGAATTTATTATTTCTTAAATATCCAAATAGTTTGTTATTACGATAACATTTATGTTAACCTGTCTTGTAGTCTCACTATTTGTGTGATATTAAATTACATTGTTGTTTAAAGCTTTTTTGTTTATGTGAGATTTTTGGTAAAACATCTTATTTTACTTTGTAATCAAATTTTTTCCTGATAAAATAGGACATAAAACTAATAAACAAATAAAGTAAATGTTCTTCAGCTCTGTTATTATTAGGAATTTTGGGAAAGTGCCTAATTAAAAAGTCTCAAATTTGACCGAAGAATAAGTTTTCATTATAAAAATTGGGGGATACCAATAAAAAAAATCAAATCATTATTTTTAATGAAATTTAGCACTTTCTTCAAAATTGATTTCCATGTCATCTTAGAGTTTACAAAAATAATGAGAATTCCAAATTAAAACTTATTTCTACCCCCCAACGGGTACAAATTTTAAATTTCAAATTGTAATAGGTTGTTTTATAACAAATATCAAATTTGGCCGCCATTTTCGATAACGACAGCAATTTTTAACATTTTACAAAATGGATTTTAAAACTCCATTGAAAAGAAATTAAGTTTCCCTTATTTAAAGTACTCTATCATATTTATAATTCAAAAGTTAGCTATTGTAACATTTTAGATGGGACACCCAGTATTGTCTTAGACTCAATACAGATAATATAATATCAAAACTATTGAGTTTTGAGACACCCTATATTATCAAAAATGACAATAATTATTGTACACGGTTATAGAGTACAGTTAAAGGCGGAAAAATGCGTATTCCATTTATTGTAAAAGCATTTTAACAATTCTTATTGTTTCGAATTATTCACACTACGTCATTTGTCTATTAAGGTCTACAAAAGACTTTGTACATTCATTTCATAAAACAATTAATAATTATAAAATAAAACAATATCATACTAAAGTATGACGACCGTACAATCACGTCCATGAAATTAGAAGTTGCAAAACTATTGTGCAAACAATCAAAATCTCGCTTTGTTCTATTTTAAATATTTAATCGATTTAACCGTAATCGATTGCTGTATAAATATATAAGATCAATTATTTTAAATCCACTTTAATTTCAACCATGTATGTGTCTAGTATTTTTGTTTGTATATGTCTAACCACGTTAGTGACAGGAAGTATTGATCCTGACAATTTTTTTACTCATCGAGAAAACGTTCCCAACTATGGAGACCATGTCTTAATGTCTAAAGATGATGATATAGTAACAGTGGTAAATCCTCTTCAAGTAAGAATGGCTAATTTGAAGAACAGAAGAACTGATGTTGATAACACTGTAAGTTTTATTTGTTTTTACCTCTTATGCGTTACTATAATGTATAAATATTAAATACTGTTACACTTTTTATAATACATAAAAAAAGTGCACAACCTTTCTCAGATGTCCATTCGAAAAAAGCAAATAAAAAAACAACAAAAAATTTTCGTTATACATTTTATTTCAGTTGATGGTTATCAAAAAGTGAAATGAACCAAATAAGCCATCTTTGAAAACAAATTGATTTATTAAGTAGGGTCTAAACAGTACTTGTTTGTGCCATAAACTCTTCTACAGTTTCAATTGACGATTTTCATTTTTTTAGATAATTTGATTCCTTAGCTGTAATATATTTTCACCTGCGATTTTTCACACGGTATGAGGGGGTGAAGAGGGAACTGCACATGCGCTGATCGCATTTAGACTACTAGACTAGTGAAATCACTTTTAACAACTACGGTACTAAACGGTTTGAAAATATCAGGTTGGGATTTTCCACAGTTGTGAGTGGTTTTAAGCGTAAACGTAGGCTATGTATGATAGAAATCTGTTAGTTTTAAGTGAACAACTAGAATGTAACAACTCCCCACTCCTCAAACCATTAACTAGGTCATAGCCCTTCCCATTCCTCTCACCTCCTTTATTTAGGTTAACAAAGAGGGTTTACCCAACTTAAAAACATATATATTTCCACTAATAATATATGTATATATATTATATGTATATTAATAAAACAGGTATAATTGACGTGCGAGCGACAATTGAAACCATTGATATGGTCTTATTTTTTATCAAAATTCACTGTCTAATTTATTTTATTTATTTTTTTTAACTGGGCTGTGATAGCCTCCTTCAGAGGCCTTACCGGCGTCGACCTAAAGGTCTTTTGCCGCCCCAAGTTCCTTCCTACACCCACTTAGTAATACCTGTCATCCTTATAAAGGAACAGATACTACCTATAGAGTTGTCTAGGATGGTTTCCATCTCTTTCCCCGGAGGGCCTAGAGAGTATAGCCTGGCTCATCCTAACGCTTCACACTCTAAGACAGTGGTTCCCAACTCAACCCGGGCCGCGGACCACTTTACTTGACATTAATAGTAGCACGGACCACCATTGATATATATATAGTTTCAAAGGCAATAAAAAAAAAAAACATTAATCATAAGCAAATTGTTTATTTTTAGAACATTTTAGCAACAGTTACATTTTCATTAGAATACTAGTTGAAATAGAAATTAAATGTTCTCATTGCACATAAAATGTTTTTTTAGGAATTATTTTAGTGAGACTTCTGAGCTCGAATCTGTTTTACTAGTTCAGTAATTCTCGGTGAATGGTTCTTGCTCAGTGCTAGTCGCAGGTCGCTGCCTAAGCTCAGCCGGTTTCTTTGTTTATTTTTTATTAACAGCAAAGTTGAAAAACCTTGCTCGCACAGGTAGGTGGTTGAAAATAGCACAAGGTACCTAAGTGCTATTTTCCGGACGTATGGGTATGAAATGGCCTTTCGACACCACAGCTCTTCCAAATCTGTGCCACTTTCAAATGTGTCCTTCAAATCATTGTCATTTTGCAGTTCAATCAACTCCTCTTGGATATCGTCGGGAACATCTGTGACTTTACAGCTGAAATTATTTCGAATCATTTTTTTAATTATCTGTGTGTCTTTGTCGTACTCAGGAAAGTATCGTGAAAATTCTGCTTTAAGCGTTCCTAAATGTGTGAGGATGTTTGGTAGAATTTTATCCACATGAGAAGAATAGCTCTTGTTGTCCGCCAGATGTTTCAAAGTCGGGAAGGATTGAAAGTTTTGCTCTTCAATCTTTTTCATCCACAGATCAAGTTTGCACAAAAACGCATGGAGTTTGTCCTCAAAAACAAAAATGTTACCAACACCCTTCAACTTGTCATTTCCTGATCCTTGAAGCTGCAAGTTCATTTGGTTCAAATGTCCAAAAACATCTACTAGGTACGCAAGTTGTACCTCAAAAGTTGGATCACACAAATCCTCCAAGAATCGCTGCATTTTTGTTTCAATAAAAAACACTTTCAACTCTTCTCTCAACTCAAATAAGCGCTCCAGCATATTTCCCTTTGAAAGCCAACGCACCTCAGTATGAAAGAAAAGTGTTTCGTGTTCAGAGTCTAACATTGCACACACCTTCTTGAAAACACGACTGTTGAGTGAGCTTCTTTTGACTGCATTGACCATATTTATGGCCATCTCCATTGCACTTTTTAGGCTCTCTGGCAGTGTCTTTGATGCCAACGCTTGACGATGGATCATACAGTGCATAGTTACTGTAGCAGGGTTCTTCTCCTTTACCAAGGCTGCCAATCCTAAACGTGATCCCAGCATAGCAGGAGCTCCGTCTGTACAAAATCCCGCTAGCTTATTCCAGTCAAGGCCATACTTTTCTAAATTATCACAAATTATTTTCATTACGTCTTTGCCCTTAGATGTGGTCTCCAAATCTTGAGTAATTAAAAGGTCTTCCTTGAACGTACTGTTGTCGCCCAAATAACGAACAAAAACTAGTAATTGACAGCACTGCGTAACATCAGTAGTTTCGTCACATTGCAAACTGAAAAATGGAGATTTTTTTAATTCAACAATTAATTGTTCTTTAATGTCGTTACTCATTGTATCAATTCGTGTTTTAATCGTATTATTAGATAGGGGGATATCCTGCATTTTTTTGGAAGCTTCAGTCCCCAAAACTTGCTTGACGGCTTTAATTATACATGGTTTAAGAAGATTTTCGCCGATGGTGTGTGGTTTCTTAGCATTAGCAATTAAGTGCTCTACTTTAAAAGAAGCTGAGAGTAGTTTTTCTGACTGTTCATAAGCTGTCCCAGATTTGCCTAATTTCATTTTCTTTAAATTTTCCAGTTTACCTGCGAAGAATTCAGGTGGCCGGTCACTCAGGTTTGCATGATTTGTCTTCAAATGACGTTCCAATTTTGCGGGTTTCAATGCCTCGTTGCTGAGAACGTCTGCACAAATTACGCAATGAGGTCTAACCTCTTTGTTCACTTCAATCGACGTAAACCCGAATTTAATATAATTACTATCATATTTCCGCTTTGGAGGCATACTGAATGCAAATAGTAACCATCTCAACAAACACTATAAAACTTAGCACATAAATCAAAACGTTCAAAAGGATAGAAAGTTGTAGTTAATGTACCGTAGTGTAGTTGTTGACCTATTCGACTCACGCTCACGACTGAAAACAGCAAGTTGCAGACTACCCCTGCCACCACCCCCACCAGTTTGGATCCCACTCCCACCACACACTCCCACCATACCGGTCTACCGGTCTACCTTATTCCGTCTACCTCCGCCGTATCGAACTTGTTAACTTAATTTATTTTTTTTTAAAATTACATTTTACTCAATAATTATTTATTTCTTCTAAGTCCCTCGCGGACCACTTTCAAGGCACTCGCGGACCACCTGTTGGGAACCAATGCCCTAAGAGAATGTGTTCTGCGGACTCTTCAGCCAAACCACATTTCCTGCAAGTATTTTTTGCAGCAATCCCTATCCTGTGTAGGTGTTTTCTGAGGTGACAGTGGCTCGTTAAGAGCCCAACCACCCACTTCATGTTATCCCTTCTAACTGAGATGAGTTGTTCAGCATGTTTCTTGCTTGGTCTAAGTAGCCTCTTTGCAAGTCTATTAGTAGTTGAATTCGTCCAGGCCCTATTCATCTCCTCCTGTATCCATGTATCAACCGCTGCTCTGGCATGTCCATAGGAGATCCCGAACACCGGTTCCGGGCCCGCGAAAGCCGATTCTGAACCTGACCTGGCTAATACATCTGCTCTCTCATTTCCATCAATACCTGAGTGGCCAGGAACCCAGCCCACAGTGACCGTGTTCACCTGACTAAGCTTTATCAATGATGAGATGCAGTCCCATACCTGCTTCGACTTTACTCTAGTCGTGTTTAGTGCCTTAATAGCAGCTTGACTGTCTGTGAAGATCAGAATGTTCTTACCTGTGTATTCCATTCTTAGATTCTCCTTGATACATTCAGAGATTGCACCTACTTCTGCTTGGAAAACAGTAGCATGCTTACCTAGGCGCAGTACGATGGAACTCTCTGGGTTGATCCCATTTATACCACTGCCCGTACCCATCTCCGTTTTCGAGCCATCTGTAAACCAGACTATATCCTGCTCATTATATAACCTCTTTCCAGACTCCCATTCTTCCCTAGAGAAGATTTTCGTCTTGGAAAGCTTATCTAATGAAACATTAGGTATCATGTGATCTGAGGGCATGTCTAACACTTCCCTAACACTGTCTAATACACAAGGTCTAATGAGGAAGTGTGGTGTTAATTTCAGTAGAGGTTGATCGTGGCCGTTATGTAAATAAATATGTTGTTTTATTTTCAGGATGCAGAAATAAAAGAATTTCCAGAGCTTGTCGAAGTCCTTAAGAAGGTATTGTTTCTTATCTGATATTCATAGATTCATACACAATTTCTAATGAAGACGTATATGTTAATTTCATTGGAGGTTGAACATAACTATTAAGTAAAAAAATATTTCCTTATATTTTCAGGATGAACCAGAGAAAAAAGAAGAGTTCACCCCAGTCAAAGTCATTAACAAGGTATCGATTTAAATTAAATAATTATAATACAAAATTAAAACACAAATTTAAAGGAGAAAGTGTTATGTTATCTTCAATATAAGATGGCAGGTACTATGAATAATTTTGTTGTTTTACTTTTAGGATGAACAAAACTTAATGGGTAGAAGATATAAACGTTGTATTGTTTTTAACTGTAATTCAAATACTCATACAATATTTTCAGTGAAGTATTACGTTAATTTCATTTGAGATTTCTAGTTATTAAGAAAATGAAAGTTTGTTATTACTTTCAGAGTAAACCAAAAATAAAAGACACGTCAGCGGCACTAGAAATCAGTGATATGATGTTGTTTTTTATCTGATATTCTTAAATTTATGCAAAAGTACAATGATAAAGTGTTATGTTCAAATGATTGGAGGTGTAATGTGAACATTAAGTAAATTAATGTTTTGTTTTATTTCAGGGTAAAACAGAAATAAGAGAGCTTCCTGCCACAGTAGTAGTCAATGGCAAGGTATTGTTTTTTTCTGATATTCATATAGTTTAGCAAAGGTTACAATGATTAAGTGTAATGTTCGTAAGATTTGAGGTGTAATGTGAACATTAATTAAATAAATGTTTTGTTTTATTTCAGGGTGAATCAGAAATAAGAGAGCTTCCTGCGACAGTAGTTGTCAATGGCAAGGTATTTTTTTTTTCTGATATTCATATAGTTTAGCAAAGGTTACAATGATTAAGTGTAATGTTCGTAAGATTTGAGGTGTCATGTGAACATTAATTAAATAAATGTTTTGTTTTATTTCAGGGTGAATCAGAAATAAGAGAGCTTCCTGCGACAGTAGTTGTCAATGGCAAGGTATTTTTTTTTCTGATATTCATATAGTTTAGCAAAGGTTACAATGATTAAGTGTAATGTTCGTAAGATTTGAGGTGTAATGTGAACATTAAGTAAATTTATGTTTTGTTTAATTTTAGGATGAAACAGAAATAAAAGACATCCCTGCGCCAGTAGAAGTCAATGGCAAGGTATTGCTTTTTTTCTGATATTATTATATTATTGCATACAATGATGCATAAATATTTAAGCATCATATTAATATATTTTTGCAAAAGATACAATGATTAAGTGTTATGGTCAAATGATTGGAGGTGTAGAGTGATTATTAAGTAAATAAATGTTTTGTTTTATTTTAGGATGAAACAGAAATAAAAGACGCTATTTCCCCAGTAGAAGTCAATGATGAGGTATTGTTTTTTTCCTGATATACATATATTTTTGCAAAAGATACAATGATTAAGTGTTATATTCATATTTGAAGTGTGATGTGACCATTAAGTAAATAATGTTTTGTTTTATTTTAGGATAAATCTCAATTAAAAGTCACATCAGCCCCAGGTAGTGCAATTCACCAGGTATTGTTTTTTCCTGATATTCGTGTTTATATTCGTGTTTCCTGTTTATTCCTGATATAGTTTTGCGCAAGTTACAATGATTAAGTGTTTTGTTCAAAAGATTGGAGGTGTGATGTGACCGTTAAGTAAATTAATGTTTTGTTTTATTTTCAGTATACAGCAAAAATAAAAGTAGTAACGGCGCAAGTAGAAGTCCTTGACAAGGTATTTTTTCTGATATTTATAATATAACTATACAAATGTTACAATGATTACCTGTATTGTTGATATGATTGGAGGTATGTGACCTATAAATAAATAAATGTTTTCTTTTTGTTTTCAGGGTGTTCCGTCACCAGTAGCAGTCATTGACAAGGTACTGTATTGTTTTTTATCTGATATTCATAGAGTTATAAAAAAGTTTCTTGACATTTTTAATGATGCTATAATGTGTAATATACCTATACAACTTGTAATATAATGTATGACAAGTTTATATGATTTATAGTTACATTTTTCGTTACTAGAGTGTGTTAGTGACGGTAGTTGTTCACCATTGGCTACTAGAGAGTGCTAGTTTAATTAGTTTAAATAGTTTATTCGTTTGCTTCTAGAACATACTAATGGCGGGCAGTAAGTTGTCGGTAATTTTATTCATCATAGTGCTTACTCAATCCAAAAAGTATTTTTAACCATTATAGTGCCTTTACCCAACCCAGAAGAGTATTTTGAACAATCATAGTATTTACCCAACCCAAAATCAAGGTGAATCCGTCATCACGGTACTCACCCAACTTGGTCAGAACTGATCCACCCTAACTGTTATAGTACTTACCCAACCCAAAAAACACTAATACCGTAAAAAAAAAAAAATTTACGACGTGAGCTATATGTAATAGAAAACTGTATGCAAGATAAGCATTATTGAGACACGCTTTTACTCTCAGAACACTAATAGTGGAATGAAGCTTGGTCGGGGGGGGGGGGAATTCATTTCTCGAGCTTGAATCATGCAACCCACTTATTGTGCAACTCACGGAGATTACATAGAGACATGTTATGGTTTTGCAGTATTTTATTCTTTTTGTAACACAGATTTTACATACATATATTTGATGAACACTAAATGAATGCACAACACTTGACACAAAATAAAATTGGTTAAATTTAATATATATATATTATATTTTCATTATAACTTAAAGTACATCCAGCTAGGAATATCGGGATTTTCGGATTATGATTCAAAACTGACATTGATTAAAACGAATTGTCAGAAGTACTTGCCCGTCAGCAGGTTTGCATGCCTGTCTTCATGCACCAACAGTATTAGTATTGCACAACACGTGAACCAGCTAGGATATGTTTCCGAGTTTTTGTGTATGTATGTGTGTATACTTGTGTGTGTTTGGATTTGGGGTTGGGAAAATACTATGATGGTAAAACCCTTTTGTGTTGGGAAACATAATGGTCATTAAAAATGCTTTTGAGTTTGGTAAGTACTAGGATGGTTAAATATATTACGTACTTACAAAATTCAGTTGACACAAATGGCGGAACTATTCTTTCACTCTAGTGTTATACTAAACTTGTCTAACGGGTGAAATTCTGACTTGGCATGATGTGTCAAGGTTAAGCGTTGAACATGTCCGGACATGGAGGTTTCCTGCGCAGCTACTAAGCGTCATTTCACTGTTAGTAACTCTAACTTGGCATGTGCCAAGGTCAAGCGTTGAACATGTCCGGACAGGGAGGTTTCCTGCACAGCTACCAAGCGTCATTGCACTGTTAGTGACTTTGACTTTGCATGTCCAAGCGTTGAACATATCCGGACAGGAATGTTTCCTGCGCAGCTACCAAGCGAATTGCACGTGCCAAGGACAAGCATTGAACATGTTCGGACAGGAACGTTTTCTGCACGGCAACCTAGCGACTAGGCACGTGACAAGGGCAAGCGTTGAACATGTTCGGGCAGGAAGGTTTTCTGTGCAGCTACTAAGCGTCATTGCACTATTAGTGACATTGACTTGGCACATGCCAAGATAAAGAGTTGAACATGTCCCGGACATGAAGTTTTCAAGACAAGGTCAAGCGTTGAACATGTCCAGGCAGGAAGGTTTCCTGCGCAGCTACCAAGCTCCATTGCACTGTTAGTGACATTGACTTGGCACGTGCCAAGGTCAGGCGTTGAACATGTCCGGACAGGAAGGTTTCTTGCACAGCCAAAGCATCATTCCAATCTGAATGCGCTCAGAGTAAAGTCACTGTTTAATTAAAGGCTTATATTACATACAGTTTTGGGCTCACTTAGAAACTAGTTGTTTTTTACGGAATATTAGTGGTGTTTGTGTGTTTGGGTTAGATAAAGACTATAATGGTTAAGGCGGATCCCTTTTGACCAAGTAGGGTGAGTTCCGTGACGACGGATCCGTCTTAATTTTAGGTTGGGTAAGTACAATGATGGTATTTATACTTTTGTGTTGGGTAAAATACTAACTGTGTGCCACTAGCACGCTCTAGGAGAAAACCGATAAACTATTTAAACTCTCAATACTCCCATTAATACGCTCTAGTATCAAAAAGTGTAACTATAAATATTATTATTTTTGTTATTATATATTTTACAAATGTAAAAAACAAAATGACTGGCTAGATGTACATAAAGTCGAATGAACATAGTGTTTGTGTTTTTAGTGTTTTAATAAGGTTTCGGATATTCATATAGTTTTGCAAGAGTTACAATGATTAAGTATTATGTTAATATGATTGGAGGTGCCATGTGACCATTAAGTAAATAAATGTTTTGTTTTATTTCAGAATGAAACAGAAATAAGAGAGCTTCCTGCAACAGTAGTAGTCAATGGCAAGGTATTGTTTTTTTTCTTCTAATATTCATATAGTTTATCAAAAGTTACAATGATTAAGTGTTATGTTCATAAGATTTGAGGTGTAATGTGACCGTTAAGTAAATAAATGTTTTGTTTTATTTTAGGATGAAACAGAATTAAAAGCCGCTTCTTCCCCATTAGAAGTCAATGACAAGGTATTGTTTTTTTCTGATATTCATATAGTTTAGCATAAGTTACAATGATTAAGTGTTAAGTTCAAATGATTGGAGGTGTAATCAGTAGCGGCCGATGGTTAAGGGCAACGGGAGGGCTCTGTTTTATTTTATACACATAAGGGAAGGCATGTTATCATTCACTTAACATTCACAATCACAAAGGGTTAAACTTAAAAACATAAACAAACAACTCGTGTGAGTGGCGAGACACTATTTAGAACAGTTGCGCCAACTTATTTTGCCCATCGAAAACAAGGTTTTTACTAATGCGGAACATCTAATTTATGGTGGCTTCACTGACTGATGTCTGCGCGCGCAGCTTCGGACTCTGCCCTAGAAGCCCATTACACGCTGTGTAAATGACGTCACGGCACCCTCAGCTCTGTCTACTGCTTGCCACATATGACTAAATGCAATGAAACTGGGACGCTCTGGCCACCGTCCGAACTCCAGAATACATTCGTGAAATATTTTATATTGTAAAACTTCCGCTACAAATGATGGTGAAATCCATAGCGGCAATTCATAATTCATTTATCTCCAAAGAATTAAATACATATAGGTATTTACATTATTAAAATAATATTATCATGGGGGGGGGCGGCGTCCGAGAGTCCTTATGAGTAAGCCGCCACTGGGTGTAATGTGAACATTAAGTAAATTAATGTTTTGTTTTATTTCAGGGTGAAACAGAAATAAGAGAGCTTCCTGCGACAGTAGTAGTCAATAGCAAGGTATTGTTTTTGTCTGATATTCATATAGTTTAGCAAAGGTTACAATGATTAAGTGTGATATTCATAAGATTGGAGGTGTGATGTGACCATTAAGTAAATAAGTTTGGTTTTATTTCAGGATGAAACAGAAATAAGAGAGCTTCCTGCGACAGTAGTAGTCAATGGCAAGGTATTGTTTTTTTCTAATATTCATATAGCTTAGCAAAGGTTACAATGATTAAGTGTAATGTTCGTAAGATTTGAGGTGTAATGTAAACATTAAGTACATAAATGTTTTGTATTATTTCAGAATGAAACAGAAATAAGAGACCATCCTGCGCCAGTAGTAGTCAATGGCAAGGTATGGATTTTTTTTCTGGTATTCATATAATTTAACAAAAGTTACAATGATTAAGTGTGATGTCCATAAGATAGGAGGTGTGATGTGACCATTAAGTAAATAAGTTTGGTTTTATTTCAGAATGAAACAGAAATAAGAGAGCTTCCTGCGACAGTAGTAGTCAATGGCAAGGTATTGTTTTTTTATGATATTCATATTGTTTAGCAAAGGTTACTATTATTAAGTGTGATGTTCGTAAGATTGGAGGTGTAATGTGAGCATTAAGTAAATAAATGTTTTGTTTTATTTCAGGGTGAAACAGAAATAAGAGAGCTTCCTGCGACAGTAGTAGTCAATGGCAAGGTATTGTTTTTTCTGATATCATAAAGTTATGCAAAAGTTACAATGATTAAGTGTTAGGTTCATATGATTGGAGTTGTAATGTGACCATCAAGTATATTAATATTTTGTTTTATTTTCAGGACAAAACAAAAGCAAAAGAAGCTTCTTCCTCAGGAGAAATCATTGACAAGGTATTGCTCTTTTCTGATATTCATATAGTTTTGTAAGAGTTACAATGATTAAGTGTTATGTTGATATAATTGGAGGTGGTGTCATGTGACCAATAAACAAATAAACGTTTTCTCTTTTCTTCAGGATGAAACAGAAATAAGAGATGTTCCTGCGCCAGTAGAAGTCAATGACATGGTATTGTTTTTATATGATATTCATACATTTATGCAAAAGTTACATAGATTAAGTGTTTTGTTGATATGATTTGAGGCGCATGTGACCATTAAATTAAGTAAATAAAAATGTATCGTATTTTGTTAAGAATGAAACAGAAATTAAATACTTTTCTTCACCAGTAGAAGGTACTGACAAAGTATTGTGTGAAAGAATAAAACTCGAACAAAAGATCTCACAAGAAATAAACTATAACATATTGTACTATATATATTCAGCATTTCCTCAATAAATGTTTTAATAAGCAGTTGGCTTTTAAACAAGATTTTAATTGGCAGTTTAAAAGATTGGTTATGATCAGTCTCCCTGTCTGACTCCAGTTTTATTTTAAAAGGCGCAGGGAATTATCCGATGAATTTTACTTGTGATTTCGTATTTGTTAGTCCCCGCTCATTTTCATCAGGTATGCTTTTTTTAATGTTTGGAGGACGGCAAAACTACGTTTCTATAAAGTGCATGATTTTGGTTTTAATCAGTGTTTTAATATTGAAGATGTGATTTGTGCACGGCATTTGTACCCAAGCTTAGTATTCCCGATCTGTTTGTCTGTGTTCTTTGATTTTGTAGTATTTTGTAAGTTACCGCAAACAGTTGTTTCCTGTGTTGTATCTTGTCTCCTTTTTATAATAGCAGGTGTTCCAATCCTCCCAAACCCTTTCGGTGATCCAAACTTTTTGGAAAAGTTCTTCTAGCTGCTCTTTAACTTTTCAACTAGAACTAGTATTATTATATGACAATAGATTTTTAGGCGGACAAGAAACTCTCAAGGAAATATTTGGAAACCCCAGATATCACATTTACTTTTATAAAATCTACAACATAAATTATACATTAAAAAAATTAATAAACACATTAAATAAATCAATTTCAATAAAGATTCACTTCGAACAAGACAGAAACAGTGATCATTTTGACAGGAAGTAGGAACAGATGTGAAACTCAAAGGTGAGCAGTATTGAATTTCATCAAAGTACGATTTTGCTCAGCCAGAATCTTTCCGCAAGAATAGAGAAAGACCTAAAATTATAAAATTATGGCTACAATGAAAAATAAATAAAATAATAATAATAAGCCAATCGGAAGATTTCAAGAAATATTTTCTCCTATCAAAGACGATTAAGAAAACCACACGAAAAGACAGTCGGAGATGTAGGGTAAGAAGAAGTCAGTTTGGGGAGAGTTTGTTGAACTTGCACTTGGGTAACAAGTGGATGGAGTATAAAATAAAAATCTAATTGTGGTGTAATAAATAAAAGGTATAAAAAGTAGTATTGCCATGAGTCATAAAAATAAGTGAAGTGGTTAGTGTTTGGAGAATAAATTACAAATTAGTGAAAGTGTCTAGTGAGAAAGAGGGAGTGTGACTACTGAATATGTAAGTAGTTTTAAAATAAACCTTTCGTAAGACAGATCACGAATGTTATCAAACAAAATCATATGCACAGAAATATAAACAAATTTAAGAGTAACTCATTATTTTAAGTAAACTTACGTAGATTGTTCAAATTAACTGCATTGGGGATGTTTCTCAAGAATTAGCTGTAGCGAAGGTTTCGAATAAACACCTCATAAGGAATTATTGTAGTTGAATCTGACACTAACCTCATTAACTTACATCTTCTCGTTACCTTTCTCTTCTTTGTTTGCTGGTTAGGAATCCCAGGATCATCTTCTTCAATCGACATTATGAATTCTTTTCAGATTGTTTGTTAATGAAATAATGTAACTATTATAAGTTATTTAAAACACAATCACACTGATTACCTCAAACATCATACACAAAGTCATAACAACAGCTGACTTCTATTTCTGGCAAACAGTAATGCCAATACATGGATGACTGTGATCGATATTCCACTGTTTTAAGTGACTGTGATCGTTTTTCCATTGTATAGCTAAATTTCAAAATTCGTTTTACTCTAATTGTGGTCACTTTTTTGTGACTTTTGACCTGCTATGTGATAGTCCAATGCAAGAGCATTATGACAAAATAATTTTCTCAAATTTCGATTTTTTTTACTATGATCGTTTTCCTGTGCACCATTCAATTATAATCAGGGCCTACTGTTTTCAAAATTTTCATAATTAGTAAGTGAGTAACAGATGCAGAATCATTATTTGATTAGGTCGAGGCAGTACAAAAAAAAGTTATCTAGGTAAATGAAAATGTTTGTGTCAATTCAAAGATGTATAATTAAGTGTATGGATATTTTAGAGTAGGTTTTCTTTCATTTAAGTTTAAAATTGTAATCAGAATCGGGTAGAAGCTGTCACGGTTGTAAAGATCGTTCCTTTCATATTAGAAAGATTATTAATTTGTTAGTATTGGTAAATTTGTTTTAATTAAGTAGAAAATATTAAAATTTTAGTTTCCTAACCATTTCATGTAAAATTTCAATGGATAAATGAATATTCTTGTATCAAAATTGTAGTATATATAAATTTGTATAGAAGTATAAACAATATAATTGACAGATTAGTCAAGTCAGCGCTTACATTATTTCTAACCTGGTCTCTTACTTATGGAATCATCCTTCACGCTAAGCAAAATTTGACTCACAAGGGTCTGGTGGAGTCCCCAAGTTAAAAGTAATAGCTTAATTCAAAGTTAGAAGAAATTTAAAGTAATTTAGTAACTTAGTAATTTAAATTTAAAGAAATTTAGTCTTAAGGTACTAAAGATGGAAAATATTACCTGGTGAAAGCACCTATTCCAGTAAATCTATTAAAAGGAGTAAACGTCTAAATAAATTGATCTTGAGAATATTTACAAAGTCTGACAGAGTAATTACAAAACATATGTCCAAAATTTCAAGCACTTATCTTAATTTTGTTTTATTTAAGAAATTTTATGAGCTTTTCATAACCTTTCAAAATTTTAGAACATTGATAGAACACCATCTTCTTAAGCAACTCCCAAAACACTATTTTTGAATTGATGATCAACATCAGAGTTTGAGTTCTTTTAAAACATTTCACTTACATTTATTACTTTAAACTACTGTATCTTCCACTAAATAGTTGATACAGATTCCCTTTTTGCATCCTTATTTACACCCTGTTAATTGTTTCTCATCCATTTATATAACATTTATTACATTGTTATAATATAAATAATTGTATAATGTTTACTAAGTCAAAAAACAAATTTTTGTTTGTTTTCAGCACTTTGGAAGCAATGAAAGTACAGAAGTAAATTTCAAACTGTCTTTCGACGAACATAAGAAGGTAAGAGAAAAATTCAACTTAATAAAACTTGCGATTAAGTAATTGTAAATTTTAACAAAATATTAAATTTAAACATGAAAATATTATACACTTCACCGTCGTACAGATTGAGAGACAGGAAGGGAGGAAGAAGAAAGGGTTTCTGTAAGTTGTAACAAGGAGTAACAACCTCTTGAAATAACATTAAAACCCCTGGCTCAAAAATACCGGAAGAGCATTAGTTTCGTAAAAGAACAATAGTTGGTCGAGTGCAATCTGATAAGGATGACAGGTTGATCTAACACAAGACTATTTAAGAAAATGTGTAGATCCAAAGTAATACTTCTGGATTGTTATGCCTGTACTCATTATAAGTGAGTCAATAAGAGTGGGGAGAAAAACAGGTGACATGTAAAGAGATTTAGTGTCTCCCAAGATGAGGTGAGGCACTTATTAATTGTCGTACAAAAAGGAATACGAAGGAGGACAAGTTCTTGCTGATAGGAATACATTCAATAGAAACGTGAGATATGGATAGAAGTTACGAATCAAGACAGTCAAGAACCTTTACAACCACTGGATTTTAAAAGTAAGAGTTAGTATGGAGTTATTTCCGAATTATATTATGACTGGGGGCAGCAGAAAACTCTTAAACCATAACCCGTTATATTCTAAATACTGTCTAAGCAAATTATTGGCTATTGGGCTCATAAAGATTTCAAATGAGATGGAGGAGTAACTCAGGTTTAAGAATGAACAAATTCTCGCTTCTTGGTCTCTATAAGCAACTTGTAACTGACCTAATGTTAGGCAGAGGTAAGGTATAAACTGATAGCTTGTGCAGTAAGCTTTTACACCCATCTGTGTAAACATTCCTTAGAAGGGGTGTATTAACTGGGAGTCTCTGTGCAGGAATTGTAATCTACAGAATACCTCCCCATAGTCACATGTGGGGAATTATGTAATTAATTTATAATTTAATGTTATTCTGTGTTTTAGGACAACAAATCGTGCACTCTGTTTGTCAATAAATCAGGAACTATAAAGAGTTTCAAGTGTAACCAATCCAAGCAGCAGGAAAAAAGTAAGTATGCAGGGCTTTTACTAAGGACTTTAAAACTTTAAACGCATGTTGAAGTTTATTCACATAACTCATATTATCAGTTAAGATGTCATTTTAAAACAAATACTTCGAATTGTTTACTAAACAATCATTTGAGTTTGATGTGACTAAAGACTTAAAGTCAATTTCATTCCAATTTCGAATAAGTATAACAGACGCTATTTCTGCATAGAATTGAAATTTGAATGCTTTGTTGTAATTTGCAGAATAAATCAAAACATACTATATGATTTAACAGTTACAACTTCCTGAAACTTTTTATTATAGACCAGCAAGGACGAAACTGATCCTAAAACGTCTGCAATCCTTACCATTTTCCTGTAGAAATGTAGATAAACTGATGTAGACGGAATTTGTTCCATAAAAATCCAAACAATTATTTCTCGAAACACAAATTTTAAATTGTCAATATTACCTAATGATTTTTATATATGAAGAGGAAAATAAACAAACTTAAATTGAAGTATTTGAAACCGTCTATCGTCGTAACAATAATAAATAAACGTTTTATTCAAAATGGCTATTTGAATAATAAAAAGATAAAGTTAGATTGCCAAAACTTGGATCTTAAATACAAACACACTATTTCTTCGACTGCCACATCATTCCACCGTTTTAATACTGATAGTGTGTATGCATACACGTTTCCAACATGACAACAATACTATTTACAATTGTGGTGATCTACCCGACTTTGAGGGATCACCGCTAAAGATAAGCGAGGCGATGCGTGCGCATCGAGAGGAGACTCAAGCCAGTCTACACAGTCGTCAGTGAGTGCTTCGATGGACCAGTTTTAAGTTCGCGTGGTTTCTTATTCTGTGAGTAATTAACAGAAATGACTGCTTAATCCGCGAATTGCGGGGTCTGATCGACCCCCGGGGACTACGCAGTCATTCGTAGGTCAAACCGGTAAATTAAGAAGTAATTATTATGGCCTAAAGGGTTTAACATAATTCTCCCATCACGCTCTGTCCCTAACCGTAAGCTGTAACGATAAGATAATCAATTATATTAATTAGTAAGTTAGTTTAGTAAACTAATTATAAGCTGGCTGTGAACATAGTGATTAGTTTGGTTGAGACTAAGCGTAATTAACGTTATAATATATTTAACGGTTAAGTCCAAGCACGTTTTCCAAACTCTCATTCCGGAACTTAAGCTGTTCAAACGTCTGGTCCTAACCAATAACGAGGGCTGACGTTTCCCGCACAATAAACAGTAATATACAATAAAATATATTATTTAACTGTTTGTTACAGATTTGTCTGGCGGAGACAGTCCGGCCTCAACAGAATGATTATTTCACATTGATTAAGTAAAATTATAAGGAGATAACCAACACGTAGAGATTTTCAATCTGTAAATGTAATAATATTAAAATAAATTTGTTTGTGTCTTCTGATGTTTTACATCTCTTACAATCTCAGCTAATGACCCCCCGCCGGATAGAGTTTTATTTTTCAACATAAACTCAGTTTTAATGTGGTCTGTTACCTTGTGATTTATATACACTATTTAAAAAAAATAAATTGCAAAACAGATTTCACTCATCCATCTCAAATCCAAAAAAAAAATAATAGTGAATAA
The DNA here is from genome assembly GCA_963513935.1 of Aphrophora alni. Lineage (NCBI taxonomy): Eukaryota > Metazoa > Arthropoda > Insecta > Hemiptera > Aphrophoridae > Aphrophora > Aphrophora alni. Next base: position 41,431,916 of record OY740776.1, read on the forward strand.
AACTGTCAGTACAGTAGTGAATCAAAAAGTTAAAAATTAACCTTAGACGCCTTCTTTTTAAACATTTACAAAATTAAATAAAGGCACAAATTTGCTACGCTTTTGTCGTAACCACGTCTTTAGCGTAAGTTGTATCTTATTAAAATCAAGCTTTTACTGGCAGCTGTCAAAGATTCCTTGCCAATTAAATATAATATTTGTTTATTTCACTTAGACACAGTTTTGGGTCGTAGATCTTCACAATACACTGATATTTGAGCGAAATCTGTTAAGCCGATCCAAAGGAATTACGTATTTTACAACAGCCTTATGGCCGATTTTGTTCTCTTAGACAAACAATTTACAAATTCTTATTTTTGATGAAATGGCAACTGTTTCTTTCCATTTGGATACTCAGAGGCTTTTCTGTAACAAAATTTGACTTTTAATCATTAAAGGCAATCAAAAAGATAACATCGTAATTCTATATGTTTTTCTGTTTTACATAACGGTGTGGTCGTGGTGATAAGCATAAATGGGTCTGCGCTCTAGTAGCCCTAGACATGTGAGAAGTCTATATATATAAGAATTATATATAAAATATATACAAAATTTATAGGTACGTAAAATTTATAGTAAGTAAATTTATAGTAGGTAAAATTTATAATTACAATAATGCAAGATGGTTGGGCCCTCTATTATCGGCAAGCTCACTAGCCTGGGTTATTGCAACCCTACAAGGTAGCAGCTGAATTATCTAAATATATAAAAACCTTATTAAAAATAGACAAAACTACATTTTATTATAGTAAACAAATTTCATTAATAATTTAATAACAGTCACTTGTATTGTACATAAGGTTGTGATTATTCTCTAATTTGGTTCGTCAATTACATTTCTCAGTTTCCAAAACATCCATTGAATACATTTCTAAATCAGAAGATTTTTTAACGAAATGAAATTTTCCACAGCTTAATAATAATATAGAGTATGGACCCAAAACAGATACAATCGTTCGAACACAGTGGTATTATGTACTTTAATTATAAAGTGCTTCATTAAACATTAAATGAATTTGTTGTAACATGTTTCATGAATTAATTTGTTATTATTTTAATTAATATTAAAAACTTTAAAAATACGTTCTCATCAATGTTAAAAGTAAAATTAATTATTACATCCTTTGTATCTTCCCTTATTTTAAGGTTAGGTAATCAAACATTATGTATTTTAGAAGATAATAAAACTATTGTTTTCCTTTATAAAATTTTTTACACAGATTATTTATTCAGTCACAAAGATATAGCAAAATAAAAATTCAATTTACGAAAATTCGTTCAATTGTTAAAAAAAAAAAGAATAAATCTTAGTTTAAAAAAGAAGAAAATCCACGTTCATGCAATCATTAAAACAATCTTTAAACGATAATTCATCTTTAAAATAACTTTACAATTGTAAATTAAAACAATACAATCTATCATTTAGTCACACTGTTAAAAACAAAAGCTCTCTCTATAAGTACTGACAAATTGCTGAAGCAAAAACATGCTTTGTTCTTATCATCAATAGATTTAACACAAACTTTTGCAAGATACATAATATAACATCGATTATTTTAACGTTTGATTATTTGTTTTTAGTAATCGAATAATGTATCTACCAGTTATTTTAATCATTGTAAATTTACAGTATTTCGTCGTATCCGAAGACATTCTATTGACGAAAACTTCAGTAAATACAGGTACAGAAAACACATTGGATGATAGCGAGTTGGGACTCGATTATTTTATGTTACAGAAAAAGACAGAGGAATACAGTCCTATCCAAAAACGACAAATTCCACACTTGTTGAAAAATATAAAATATAAAAAGAGAGAAATAAATAATAGCGTAAGTTTAGTAATCTTTTGTCCATAATGTAGTCTAGAGTTAGGTAAGGTTATGTTAGATTAGGTTATTTTAGGTCCATCACTTTTATCTTTCCTATGAGTTAGTTTCTTGATAACAGCGTAAAAAACCCAAAAATGGAAATTTGTTTTTAAAAGACTTCCTTTTAAAAATATCGCCTAGCTCTAAATACAACTTTTATAGATCCTTGCAATTTGGTTTTTGTAAGTTTTGATACAATTAAAATATGGACTTTTAAAGGTGACACAGAAACTATCCTGTTCTTTCAAACTATTTCACAGTTCGTAAATTATTGGAAATCTGGATGGTGATGGAGTTTAGAATAATTCTTTACAGTTACTCTGAACAGTTTCTCACACTTCCAGTACTCATTTAGCATTGTAAAATTTTAGTATTCCAGCAATAAAGAATCCTTGAAATATGTTTTAAACAGGGCAAGAATTATGATCAATCATCAATACGCGAATAAACCAAACCAGTTGTTACATTTAATTGTTGCATTGATTCATTAGTTTCAATTGCTGGCTAACATAGGATCACCTATATATAGAGTGTCCAATAAAGGTATTCCAATGTTTAAATTGTCGTTGAACAGTTACTTTTGGACCGATTTCGTTCATATTTCGCATGGAAGTTTTAAATATATATAAAAGTATACCACAGAATATTCAAAGAATTATCTTATATGTAAACAAAATGGCGCTGTTTAAAATGAAACACAGTTTTGCGGATATTAAAATATCTTATTTTTATTAACTACATTGTAATTACACCAGAAATTTTACTAGTGTATTCGCTTTAATAATCAAAAATAAAATACGAAAGGAGAGACAATAATCACTAATCAGATTGGAAACTATTTACGACTATGCATTGATAGCTTTGACGAATCATAACCGTGTTAGAAACAAGTCTTGTGAGATCTTGACATTTTCATTTTTAATTACTGTCTTTAATTCCTCATCTGTATTGATGGTGTGAAATAAATGAAGTAGCCTACAAGTAGAGTCACTAACAGTTGGGTAATGGTGGGCAGTCTATAAATACCTTTCACCTCTCAATCCATTGACCACCAAGATCATTGTTTAAGAAATGTTTGATAAGATAGAGTTGCTTTATCTTGCTGGAAGATGTAAGGCTCCAGTAGCTGTAATGAGTGGAATCAGGTGTTACAACATGTTACCTAATTCCATTCATAGCTTTCACAGAAATGTCGTAGACTAACCTCCAATAACTAACACTGCTGCATAAACCGTAAACATCAGATAATACAATTATAAGATACCATTCAGGACCACTCTAGTAATGTTCAATGATTTTAGAACAACCCTTCTGACTGGCGGACCCACGGACAGTGTAACTCTTGTAAAACTTTATGTACTTTTATAAATAATGATTTTAAAAACCCTAGATTTGGTCACAACGTCGTTTAAATCTACAGTTCTAATCAAAGTCGGTTTAGAGAGAGAATCTAACAAGGAACAAACTTCTTTTTTTTATATCCGGGTCAGATTTTCTACTGCATTTTTTCAGTATATTTCGATTATCCTGTTGTGGTGGTTAAATATCTGGATTCATATGAATCGTCTTCTTGCTTCAAGTTTAGTATTAAATGTGATTGCCTATGTTACTTTATGCTCTACTGAAAAAGCGATGATTAAAACAACAAAAAGTGGTTAACTAATAGATACATCTCTTGAAAACAGTACAATTTTAAAACTATTCAACAATAAAAGCTGTTTTTTTTCAAATTAAAATAACATCTGTTACTATTAATAATGTAATCTATAATCGACCGCAATTTTATTTGTATGCAAGATTCTGTGGTAGGCTATACTTATTATTCCTCTTGATCTGTTGTTCCTCTCTTCTCAGTTCACTTAGCACTGCTCTGCGCAGTTTGTTTCATCTGGCCCCACTACTTCCCCACAGCACCGTCCCAATCCTTTTATGTCCTTCTATGTACCTTCTATAGTCTCTCAAATAGTATTATCCTTTACGGCCAAACCTCATTACACCCCATTACTCTCCTATCCTTAGACATGGCCAGAAGAAAACTAACATTGTATTCTTGTTAAATTATTTCTCTGTTCTCCCCTCGTGCCTAGACTTTGCTTTTGGAAGTATTTATCTACATTTTCCTGCTTTGTAGCTCTTATCGTCACTAAACCCTCTGAATATTTGTTGAGGGTCTGCTATTAATAATATGTAGTCTGCTCAAATTGTAAATTGAGTATTTTTGTTGGAAGTAAATTCCTATACCCAACTACTGCTCTGGGTAACAGTTATAAAGTTTTAGATTGTCTTCCTGTTTAATACCTCGACCATTATTAAATGTTTAAGACTCCTGATAAATTCCTTAATGTCTGATAATAAATTAGAGGATTTACTTTTCTACATATCTATACAAATTCATCCAAATCGGTCCAGAAACATGAGATTCATTGTACAAATTTCAATTGGTAATATTTTTAATAATAGTGATTTTACAAGATGTGATAAAAATAATATTTAAACATATATTTATTACGTATTAATTAGTATAAAAATAATAATAATGATATTCATGAAAATGAAAATAATTTTAAAAAAGTTTTGTGTTATTTTATACTAAAAGAAAATCTTAATGGAATTATTGAAACAATAGTTTTAAAAACTTTCGAGGTCCTTCTTAAAACAAGTAATTTCAAAAATATTAATACAAAGTAAATAAACAATATTTTAAAGACATACTGTTGTACATTTTTTAGTCAGCCTTGATATAATGTAACCCTTGTGAACAGTTTCGTTTAAACAGATTCATATTTACAGGCAGGTACCAAAAACTATGTCCAGGGCCAAACCAAAGTACTACGTTAGCTCCAACAAGTGGCAAGAAATCATTTGTTATAGAACTATAATGACGGCAGCACTGAGGTTTGTTTATTGAAATAAATTTATTGATATGAAACTAGTTGACTGAATTTTACCTTTTTCTTACTCAAAATATACATAATTGGAACGAAAATTCCACTAAGATTTTATGATGGGACTTTAATTTTTTGGTAAGATGGACCCAGATAGCGAAAGTCTTGATGAATACAGACATAAACGTTGCACACACATCCACAATTTACTAACATCAATAAATATCTGTGCGTTATCAATCTAAAGCTCAAAATGAACTATGTCCAAAACATTACGTCACTAGTTCTCAGCGAATATTGTGATTGATACCGAACTTTCAATGATGTCAGTCAAGTTCAATTTAGGTTTTTTTCTTCAATTATTCCTGACCCTACTACTTGCGACTATGTAGATGGGTTTAAGTAGTCTTTAGATTCCACTAATATTTGATCGAAATGGGTGAAGAGGTTTTTAGAAAATTATATTTAAAAAAAAAAAAAATCTGTTTTTTATTAATAAATGTCGAACCGATATTTTGGAGAGATCGACCATTTCACTTTGTTTGGGATTATAAAGCGAAAATTTGACCCTAAACCGTACAGTTGATTGTGGGAATTTCGTTTTTGGGGGTTTTCCTTACATCAGCTGTCACTAATTTTGAAAACAAATAATTAAAAATAAATAAAAATGTCCCGGGATGAAGCCAAAATATGGCCATATATTTAGTTCTATTACAATCGGTAAGTAGGGGGTATCTACACAGACTGCACATAAGTTGAGGGACATAATTTCATAAAACGATTTTTTGGACTCAAAACGGACATATTCGTATAAAAGTTGTCATTGATATGGATAACTTAAAACATAATTACGATAAAAACAGATGTACAATACTTATAATGTGCATCATTTCCTTAACCTAGAAATTATACAATTGTAGGAAATGTGATTCAAGGTGCAAGAGAGATGAATCTCTCAATATAAAAGTCAAAACCCACTGATTGATCACGATATCTCTGGATCCAAGAATCCTAGAGCTATGAATTTTATAACATGGTTTGAGGTAGAACTGTAGACGTGTAATAAGAAAGGGTTTTGAAAATGTTCCACTCCAATGGTGTTTTATTTTACCCCTGAAGAATATCTCTAGATATCCACGAATGAATTCAAGAAGCCCAGAGCTTTGAACTTTTTAACATGCTTTGGGGTAGGTCTGTAGACACGTACTAAGAAAGGGTTTTGAAAATGTTCCACTCCAATGGTGTTTTATTTTACCCCTGAAGAATATCTCTAGATATCCACGAATGAATTCAAGAAGCCCAGAGCTTTGAACTTTTTAACATGCTTTGGGGTAGGTCTGTAGACACGTACTAAGAAAGGGTTTTGAAAATGTTCCCCTCCAAGAGTGTGTTTTACGCCTAAACCATATCTCTGGAGTCACGAAAACAAGAGCTATGGATTTTTTTACATGGTTTATGGTATGTCTGTAGATGCGTACTAAAAAAGTGTTTAGAAAAATGTTCCCTTCCAAGAGTGTTTATCCCCCTAAAAAAAATAACATATCTTTGTTATTTATGGGTCGATTTTGATCAAAATTGGTGTGTTGCTGTATTTGGGCATAATTTATTTCTATAGTATCTATCACCTTTAGGGCTTTGCAAAAAAACATTATAAAATTATCTTAACTATCTCCAGTTGAAACTGAGGCCATCAGTAGTAATGAAATAAACTGATTGTAGTTGTAGTTTCAAACATTGTGTATATTATAACCCTCTTGTCGTCCGCTAGATTAAATGTTTTTACGTTAACAAGTATTAACTCGCTTCCCGCGTATCTAGTATAGTCTCGTTATACTTACCGGGATGTTAGGGTTAGAAATTACATTTTTGGACAATAACTTTCCTATATCTACATAGAAGCGGTGGTTGTAAAGCGGTGGGGTTGGGGAACCATTAACTTCTAAATTGAAATATACCAAATTAAAACTAATTTATTGTTATTAGTTGAATAGTACACGAGATATGAACGAAAAACGGCTTAAAATGACCGTCAGTTTGATCCTTATAATTCTAGTTTTCAAATATTTTATTGTAGTGTTTACCTACACACTACAATACATTCAATAAAATTAGTATTATATCAGTTTTAACTCACAATACCTCATAAATTGAAAACCTGGACATCGATTTGTTGACGCATCATTTAGAATGGTGGGAAAGTAAAAACACAATGAAAATTGTTACTTAAGAAAAAAATAAAATATTTTTTTAAGATTGAACATTTATTATAATATAATAATTACCCAACAATCTCGTAAAATATAAATCATCCCTCTTAAAAAGAAGGTGAATATCATTTACAGAAATGTGATTTACAGATAAATATTGTGTTGGTGAAACAAAACTGAATGCTTTCTTCTGTAGAAAAATAAAGAATCTAGAACCGGATCTTCTTGTGACCTTTATTATGTTTATGTCTGGGTTTCTTTTTTGGTCGACGTTTACGACCGCGATTACGTTTATTTTTTGGATGTCTTTTTTTATTTTTTTTACGATTTTTATTTTTTCGCCGACTTATAATATGGGGTTCCTCATCAAGTGACTTGTTATTATTGTTATCGTCTTCATCGTTGTTTTGTCTCAATGATCCTTCACTCTGTTCTTCATTGTTAAAATCATTTACACGGTCTTCAACGTTATTTTGTATCAAGGATCCTTCACTCTGTTCTTTATTTTTTAAATTTATGTTATATTTATTTTCATCAACAATGTCACCATTATTTGAATGAGGTTGAAAATCATCGTCAAAATTGTAAATTACTCTATTGTCGTCTTCAGGATAGATGTGACCTATTTTTGTTATATCGTCAATAGCATGAGGGTATGGTGGTATATCCATGTCTTCAATTTTGTCATTATTATCACTGTTTTCATAGTCGTCTTCTTTCGGTGATAATCCGTCTTCTTTTTTTAATTCTTCTATTATATTTTTTAGTTTAGATATAGCTAGATGTTGTGTTATAAACGGCAAATGGAATATCTTATCCATCATTGACTCACAAAAGTCTGATGGCACTTCATTTAGAAAACTCATTTTTATTAATACATTAATATTCGCTTTCATTATTTCATGTTTAAGTTTTAGTTGTGAATCACTAGGTATATTAGAAATTGTATCACACAACGAATAATACCGAACTCTATCCCTTTTAAGTCGTTTATCTTCCAGATTTATTGTTTCTATATTCAAGATTTTTGTTTCCAAAAGATTAAATAGGTTGTCAGATTCAAGAAGTGTTTTTGATTGGTTTACGTTCAATCTATGATCTGGAATCAGACATTCAAAAAAATCCCATAAAATACAATTTATAAAAGGTAACCTAACTCACATGAATTCAAAACAGTTGAAGGGTATGAATAGAGCTCACTCTCATGTATACACATAAATATGAATTTTCATAGTAAAATAATATAAAGTTACTTGTAGTCACAATCATATTGCAAAACGTTCTCACTTACACATCCCCCAAATCATAATCAAAACCAAACTAGAAATGACAGTCCATTTAGTCATTAAGAAAATGTTAATGAACTATACAAACGTTGTCTTCAAAATAAATGTATAATTTTCATTAAGACGCCCAAGGTTATTTTTTCCCCTCTCAAACTTATTCCAGAATCGTAATTTGGTTTTACTTGCGATTTTGGTGGTTTTATAGTGATTTTATATAACAAACCCCTCCCCCATCTGAAAAATAGGTAGGTTTGTAAGAAAATTTTGAACAAACCATAAATTATACAAAAAAAAATTATAAAGTAAATGACGAAAAATCTCTTGCGTTTGTTAATTACTTTAAAAAACATCAGAAATTAGAAAATGGAGTCTAATACCGCCAGTGTCAGAAAAGTAAAAGTGTTGGTCAATAGAGAACACCATATAGACGAGATGAAACAAAAGGATCCACCCCAAGATTAGATGAAGGTAAGTGTAGATACAACTAAATTACCAAAGAATTGCCACTGAGAAAGGAGCCTTTTGTACGTTAATAAATAAATTTGTGAAGGCATGTTTCTAATTAATTGTCAAACAACGTTATTCCAATTTTGTAATGGACAAGATTAGGAGCAATTGAAAAACAATACATTTCTTAAAATACTTTAAATCTTATACTTACCAGTTATACTGTTATGATTTATGTTTTGCATGCTTACAGAGCTTAGACACATAACTACGATCATTACTGAAGTATACATAATCCTGCTGGTGATATCCAATAATATCAAATCATATAAAGAAACTTGTCTAGTTTATATCTTGCTTGAGCATCTTGCTTGCTGCAAGGTTAACAAACAATACAGGTAATACGACTCTATTCTTCAATATCGAACGTGTGCATAACAAACTGATTATCTATAAAATAATGGTATTTTTTAATTGACATTTTTTGTAGTTCAATTTCATTTCTATACGATTATAATTTTGTTTGGAAAAGTATTTCTATTTGTGTTTTTGAACAATTAATTATTGACGCTTTGAAATAATACGTAAAGCAGTTTGTAACAATTACGTAGACACATAAATCTTAAATATGTTTGAAAATCGATACGTGGCTTTCTGAATATCTTTAGATAATTAGAAGAATTTCCATATTAGATGTTTATTTTTGTATTTTAAATGACGTATTAACGGGCGACTGGGTAATGATTCAAACATTAAAACCTGAAAATCAATGATGGATTAGAGACACAAGAAAAAAGAAAAATATTATAATTCAGTCATAAATAAATAAATTAATTAAAACCACAAAATAAACGTCAGCAAAAAACAAATTAGCACAGAAAAAGACCTTGAAATAAAATATAAAAAATTAACCTTGAAAACAGAATTAAAGGATTTCAACCGAAACATTTGGAACTTTCAAAAGAAGAAAAATAACTTCGGCGTATTAAAAAAAATACAATAATTTCTTTACTTATTACATATGAAAGAAATCAGTTTATTTTACCAGCACAGATTTCTGTATGTAAAATCAACTTCCTTTAACAGGACTTATTTATTTGCATGTGATTGTTGGGTCCTAATTATAATTTTTTTTTTACCTATCCTCTTTGACACAATTCTGCGGTCTGTTTTTATTTCCACATTTAAGTAAAAATAAAGTTGATTTACACATTAAAATATCAATTTCGAATTTTTGGCCCATATATCCGGATTTGTTGTATTCTGAGTCAATTTTTTTTAAGTGTTATCGGAAAAACTAAATACGACAAGATTTCTCATTGTTTCAAGCAAAAATATTGTTTCGAATTTTCAGGACTTTAAAATGGATTTATCTGGAAACCAAAGCAACTTGTTGCTCATTGTACAAAAAGCGTTCGGCCATAACGGACAAGCATTAACGAAACTGGTGAAAACAAAAGAAAAATAGTTTAACAAATTACTCTAAAACTAGTTGTTATAAAAAGTATTTTCTAATAAGGCTCAGGTTTAAAGGCTATAAAACTTCAGGTAATGAATAGGATTGTAAGATTGTAGTCCCAGAGATATGATATTAAACTACATAAATGTATAATGTACAAAAGACCAATTCGTTGTAGATAATCACTGCAATCTATTTGTTATGCACGTGTTTTAATCATAATTAAAATTTGTCTTCATGAATGTTCCAAACCGCTTGTATATATAAAGAAATTTTCCAACCGATAACAATTAATTGTTAAAAACACAAAACGTATTATTTTTCCTTTCAAAAATTATAATCGCAGAAGAATGAAATTGAACAAAACAATATGTTATTTTAAAATACCAATTTGTTGCATATAATACAAGCAATAATGAATTAGTACATGTTCAATGTATTTATTATTTCTTGAATCATCTGATTTGTGGTCTGTATTGTTCTTTGAATTACTGACAAACCAAGTCAAGATATATTGCAAACAGTGTTTCTATAAAATCTTCAGCTTCGAGCATATTCGGACAAGTTATGATTATTTCTGTGATATTTGTAATTATGTCTCTAGGCTCAATAACCACACACAACATAAATCAAAATAGTAAAACTGGTATGTATCTAATTAAAGGAATTTTAATACATTTATTGTTTTTTTATTGCTGCTCTAATTTCAATGTACGGTCTATTTAGTAAAGTAAACATGTTGATTCATCTGACTAAAGAAAAACAAATGACTTTGGGTTCTATTTAGTTTGTTTAACAAAGAAAGGCCAACTGTAAAGATTCGGTATTCTCTGTACAAGTAGACGGTAAATTAAGAATCCTAATTCATTACATCCATTAATCTTGCACATTTTAATCTTGAAAAACATAACTAACCAGAAAATATTTTTAAACAATAGTTAATAAAAATTTCTTATTTCATTTCATATATAAAAAAAGGAAAAAAACCTACAACTAAATGTTGGTCTGATTTTCTGTTTTAATTATTCAGAACACGACGTATCGATTTTCAAACATTTAAAAAATTTATTTCTCAGCGTGATTTTTCCAAACTGCATTACAAAATCTTTCTAACTGTTTATTATATAATTGTTAAAAAAAAATAGTAATATTTCCTTATAAAAATTATAATAGCAGAGAAATGAAATTGACCTTAACAAAATTTTAATTGAAAATATCCAATTTGTTATACATAATCAAAAACCGATTTGTTACTCACATGTTTGATTTTAAAGATAGAAGTTGTGTGTAATTGTATCTGTATTGTTTGTTAACCTGCAGTTCAATCAAGATAAAAACAAGTTTATTTTATTAATAAGATTTAATATTAGTATTGCTTCGTGTATCACCGGCAAGATTCAAATTACTTCGGCAATTTTCGTATGTGTCTAAACTGTACAACTTTTTCCTACAGTCTCGGGTTAAATCCCTCTCTTTTTGTCTTTGTTATCATGTTTTTCTTGACCAATTCTTGTTGTTTACCGACCCTGACGCTATTAGATATTCATAAGGCAGTTGTATGTACTGTATTTTAAGTAGTTATTTTTTATAAGGCGATGATGACAGAAAGATTATTCGCTATTTCAACAAAAAGATAAAAACACAAAAAGCTAAAAATATAGAAATAGTACAAAAATAAAGGTAATGAAAAGGTTATATAAACTAAACCGATGAAAGGTTAATTCTACCATGGGCACTTTAGATGTCACTTTGTTTTTAAATCTCCCCATTGGTCAGATGGGGTGGAATGGATTTCACCTCTATACAACCATCAAAATCACAAATAAAACCAAATTATGATTCTTTATAAATTTGCAATATACAAACATCCTTGACCGTCATCAATAAAATCTTGATTTAATATAAACTCTATCTATCCTGAGGTGATGTTTTTGATACAAGTGAAGCAACTTTGGTCTTAATATAAAGGTATAATTATTATTTCAAAGACTGTATCAGTGGTTCATTTTTACTTTAAGAGTGACATATTTGTATTTGGGGAAGTGTGAGTGAAATTGTGAAATTTTATACACTCTGACTTATATAAGTTAATATTATTTTACATGAGTGTGTCACCACTAGTTTTAGGCCTTAACTATAAAGTGGATTATTAATTTTATTATATAAATTGTATTCAATGATTTATATTTTGGTTAGTTCCAGATCGAAGATTCAGCCATTCAACACTGCTTAATAAATCCAACAACCTATTGAAACGTTTGGCAAAAAAAAATAAAAAGAAGACAACTTAACGGTACATTAATTGGGAAACATGTTGAGAAACTATCAGCTCTACCATATTTCAGTGAACGTCTATGTAACAGGATCAAGGATCTACCATCTTCGTCGCAAAAAAATATTAAAAATCAAATTTTTAGAGTAGTTGAAAAAGAGGAAGTTATCAGCTCAAAAATAGAAAAACGTAAACATATGAGTGAAGAAAATTTACAAAGGAGAGACTCTGGGTATTTTATACTAATTAAAGTACCTAATGTTAAACAAAAACAACCTCGAGACCTGTGTAGTGTACTGTGGAGGAGTGTCAAAAAAATGTCACCTTCATCGCAGCGTAGGATTAAAATTATACTACTTCAGTTAGTAGAAGAAGAAGAAAAATTAACAGAGAGTTATGAGGAAAGTGATGAATTTCAGACAGAATATGACCTTGAAACAGATGAAGAATTTTTAACAACCACACCACAAAATAGAAAACACAAAGCAGTTACTAAGAGACCCTTGCCACAAAGCCTAAATACAGAAGAAGTCTCCGATTTCACTGAAACGCTACAAACTGCTGATACTGAACCAGCAACTACAGTGGGTTACGTAAATGTAGAGTATACAGAGGCGACTAAAAATGACAACAAATATATTGAAAACTCCTTGTCACAAAATAATACAGAACAGGAATATAGAGATAATATTATCACACATGGATATTTGTGATATTGAACAGGTGGATATTGGAACGAAATTAAGTAACGCGAAAAGAAGATCATATCTACGAAGATTAAGAGCAGGGTAGAGTATCATTACAACATCAAGACAAAAACTATTATTAAAACATAAATCAAATCCACTGACAAATTAGAAAGTTGAATGTATTATAACATGAACTTCAGTCAAATAATATAAAGCGATAAAACAATCATCACAAAAAGTACAAGACATAGAAGAAGATCAGGAAGTAAAATAATCAAAAACAAGAAAACAGCTCCTTTTAAGGAAAACGTTAAATTATTGCAAGTACAGGATTTCGACAACAAAAAATCCATAAAAAGAAACAAACATAAAAAATTATCAGCGAAATAAAAAATATAGGAAAAGTAACGTAAAACGATATTTATATTAAATGTTATGTTTGACTTATGAGAAAAATTATACAGGATAACAAACAAACAGAACACAATTCTCTCAAAAAATACGCCTTTGTATCAGACGCAAGGGGACGACCTTGTCGTTGAAACGCGTCTGATACTTAGTCGTATTTTTTTGTGAGAATTGTGTTCTGTGTGTTTGTTATCCTGTAAATCAATATCTCCATTATTTTTCAACAAGATGAAAGGATTTAATTTTATTTCACCACCACAGAATTTACCTCGTTAATAATGATAATTATCTACCTTGTAACAATTTACGTTTTATGTGTTTCTTGGGTTGTTATTATATTTTAATAAATGTTCAATCTTAAAATTTAAAAAAAATTGTATTCTTTGTATCACCATTTTATATCGTGTTCTTACTTTTCCACACTTACATAGTTAAGTGTTTCATAGCAATGTCGAGTTATTGGCGATATATCCGTTTTTAAAGTATGATGGCAACCATTTTATTTAAATGTGTCTGAACAAACTACAGACGAGAAATCGAGTAATATCGTTTCAATAAATGTTTAGATAATACAATTTCTTTTAAATTTTTTAAAGTTTCCTTCAATATTTTTAACTCCTTACAAAAGAACAATTCATCCACCCCACAGTCCACATGTGGCTACTTAAAACATCTTCGGTATGTCGCCATTGCTCCCCAGACATCAACAAAAAAGACATTCAGCTTCATTGCTGTCGTCATTATCATCGTGGATGGAAATGTTTTCTTCCTCATCCATTGAACTGCAGTCATTGTCACTGTTATATCTCTTCTTTTTAAATTTTCCTTTTCCTGTTGAGACCCTTTTTCTATTTGCTTTCTTTTTACCTTCATCTATTTTTTTTTTTCACAGTTTTTTTTTCGCTTTCTCTTCACTAATATAAGTCAACTGTTTTACGTGGCGTTGATGTAATGATAGTGGGTTTGATAGCTCACTCTCTGGTACACTGTGTAAATTTATTTCTTCAGGTGTCACTAAGAGCGGGTTGGAACTTGATGGTTGACCTACATTGGCGGTACTGCACCTTGGTTGTGGTGTGATCGGTGTCATTAGACTCGCATTATCTGTCGATGAATCAACCCTGTGCGTATGAATAGGGGAAGTCTTCCTCACCAAATGTGTTTTAGTCAAAGGGAGCAGCCCTGTTTTTGAAGCCATTTATGAAGTGGATAAGATGACCCCGGTTTGCAGAAGTCAAGGTGCCAACATTCGTTTGCCTTTCAACGAGATAACAACTGATTTGTTATCCCCGTTTCATCAACGATGTACGGCCTTTGTGCTTGGCTCTTATTTTTTTTTCAACTCAGGTTCATAAATTTTTAAAAAAACTTATGGACATTATCAGGGCTAAATCTTTTAATCCTTGCAAATGTTGTGCTTGAAGTTTTCTTTAAGTTAGCGGTGGGTGTCGTTTTAGAAACGCCCTTAACCATATTACCACAGCGCATTGTTTTTCTATTGAATAAGGTTCCTTTAAACCATTTTTTATGGCAAGCCGAAACGCTATTGTTCTAATATCCTTTTTCCTTAAAATAAGAAGTCTGGAATCCAATTCAACACAATGTTTTACAAACAATGTCTTGTTGTAAAGTAGGACTTCGTCCAATATGAACTTTGACTAATGATTCGGTAGTTTTTCAAATTCCTTAATAATGCTCCAAAGTTCCTTTTAGAACTGCGAAACATTTGGAAGCTTTTTTGTAACCCATGCTGGCTGGCGGTATTTACAGTTTTTATACGACGGAAAAATCGCGTTCGTAATCAAACGAGGTAGGGCCTTTGAATTTTTTCTCTTGTGTTTTTCCTTCGGAATACATCCAATAACGATCTAGAAAGCTGTTTTGAGCCACTACAACTTAATTATACAGGCGTAATATTACTTGAGGTTAGCGCATTGACAATCTGTGGAGGGTAAGCACTTTGAAAATTTATTGTAGAATGGTATTATTAGTAATGTACCGGTATGATCGAAAACATTTTTTTAAATTTTAAAATTAAATATTGTAATATTTAAAGTTGATTTGAAAGTTAATTTGTAGTTGTATTGTTAACAAATTATCAGTTATTGTTTATTAGAACTGTTTAAAGTTCGTTATTGGATCCAGAAGTAATAATAATAGAAAAGTTTCGACCACGCATTTTACCCCGTTTTATTGTTAACGCGATTTGTTTCGTCATTACAACTTTGAATGTTTATTATTCTAAAACGATCTTAAAATTGATCGAAAAACTGCTGTCACCATTGTTTTCTTTGTCAAATTATACAGGAATATCAATCATGTATCACATGTCCAATTTACTATTTGACAAATAAAGTTTGATTCAATATGGCGGATTGAGGATAAAATTTCAAACTTACAAAAAAGTATAATTTTTAAAACTATATTCTACATTTGTTTCTAGTTTCGTGTCATGTGTAATGGAGAAATTATATAAATAAAAATAATGTAAAAAATGGATTATAACAGTAGTTTTTTCATTCAACAACTGAAAACACAAGCTTTTGTTTTGAAAATAATGTATTCAAACATTTTTTAAAAAAATAAATAATAAAATGCAGTTTACAATGATTTTTGGAAGTTATTTTCAACTATCTTTTTATATTTAAAATAAAAAGCTAATTATTTTTATCAAAGAAAACTCTTTTTGACATCAATTAACTAAGAATATAAAACTGTACAAAATTATTTATATTTTAAAACATTTTATGGGTGAAAACGTTCCCATGCAATTTTTGATTGAATTTTAAAATCTTTCGAAAATAATCTCGTTAAGGAACATGTCCAACGGTTTATATAACCGAGGCTATCTATCAACGTCTAACTAAATTTGGTGTCTATTAGCGTTTACGTTTCATACTGCGAGAAAAAAAGGTTGTTGCCAAGTTGTGTATCAGCATTATAAAGTGGAAGATCATAAAGGTTAAACTTAATTTATATATTTCACAATTGGTAGGATTTTATATTTAAAAATCCTTCTTTTTGTTAGTCATGAATTCTTTCCGTCAACCCATGTCATGTACATCCCAAAAACACTTTTTGCTGCAACACTAAAAGTTCAACTTAGAAAATACAAAACAGGAAATCTCCTTAACCATGTCATTGCACAACATAACCTTAAAACAGATTTCAGCCACCAGATGTGTCCTATTCCATATTTTAATACAGAACTTTTATCTTCCTATCATCAGTGTGCGACGTTGCCAAGTCGTGTTAGTAAAACAAATTGCTAAAATAAATTTGTCTCATTCCATCTATGGCAGATCAGGGACAGACTTGCTTGGGAACAAGTGCCTTATATTGTAAATTATTTCTAACTCAGTCTTGGGGTCGAGAGGCTGGGGAAGTGATCACTCAGTTGAGTGTCTGGTCATTCCCCCAATCTCAGGGGTACGATATAACCGTACTCAAGACCGACGGATTGGGGCGCACCAATAAGATGCGACTCAGTGCAGTGAAGAACTGCACCCTGCTCGAGGTGACCCTGCACTGGACAATTAGTCCAGACTGAAACCGTCGGATCTAGGGGAGTAAACCCCGAATCAATAATCCCTCATCGCAAGGTGTAGACTACCTTAAATTTACGGGATCAGTCATTCAACGGCAAGAGGAAGAAGAGTGGTAAAAAAGGCCACGGAAGGAGTATATCAAACGTTGTAGACAATTTCCTGAATAGAGATTAGGAAAACATCTTCTCTCAGGGCTAAATCCTGCACTGACAAAGGTGCTGGTTCAGTATAACAGGAGTCTCTGAGACAGGTCGTTTCCATGATACCAGATATGGCCATAATAAGGTGGGACTACTACAAGTCTCATTTAATTGTCATCTTTATGGTCTCATAACTGAGACGGTAGCACACATATTATTTGACTGCGGAACCCTGGAGTCCAAAAGGAGAATGTTTGGACCTCAGCAAAAATTTAATAAAAACATCCTACACAAATACCTTGAGTTTCTCAGAGACACTGGGGTCGGTGCACGGTGTACAATAGGGTTATAGCTTACCACTAGGAGGCCACTAGATCTTATAGGAGGTCATAGACTGGAATAAAAACCTTACAAAGCGGTTGTGACTAACCACGTTGCGCTTCTGAGAAAGCTACAAGAAGATAAACTTGAATTCATTACACAATAATGAACAAGCCATTGACTGTCTAAATACACAATATACCTGATCAGCTGTTTAGTAAAAACTTACTCATTTGTATGGACTCGTTTCCAGAGAGCCAAAGCAATTTTCTTTTGTAATTAACATTGTTGATATATAAACTTTAAATTGAATGGTATTTTCAAACGATATAAAACTTTATCATGATTAAATGCGAATCCTCTAGTATACATTTTATGATACTTCATGATACTTGAACCATTTTAACACATAATCCACTTATTACCAGTTCTCCCTTTGATATCCATCAACTGAAATAAACTGATGAAGTGTTTTGAGTTAAAAGTAAAACAATAAATACATTGTCAATACTATAGTGCACACAAGGGACTATGTTACCCCTGTATACACTACTGTATTGAAACTATCCTACATTTAAACAACTCAGCTACTTTACTGTCCACAAGGGATTCAATGGCGCAACACCTGGGAATTCAATTGGAAATACATGTTCAATACGTCTTGTCAATACGGAGGTTTTATTTTGTACGTATAACATGAGAAAATATATTTTATTGCCGTAAAGATCCAAGTAGGTTTTTACCTATTTATTAGCAAATGTTGGTGTAAATTTCTAGTTGTCATCGCCACTAATTTGAAAAATCTCACTAGATTAAATAATTTAGGAGACCTGTCGACCAGTGCAGACACTCTACTGTAGGTTACAGCTGATCACTGCCACTTCAATCACGTGTTGATCGCAGTTAGCCGTGCAACTTACTGTAGATTGGCGCAACCAAAGATTCATCTATACCCAACCAGAATGCCAACTTCGATGAGTCACACTAAATTAAAAAATAATATTTTATTTTAGTCAATTTATAAAGTCTAGTGCAACAATGTGTTGACAACTTAACAATTTATTCAATGACAATAAACAATTCAATTAGGAATGTAACCATAGAAACAATATAGTAACATTTTCAAATATAATAATAAATATTTCTTTTATTCGTTTACTCCAATATTCTTACTCTAGTTTGTTTTTCTTTAGTAGATCTTTTCTGAAAAACGGTATTTACGAAATTTGTATTACATTATCGATATAGTTGTAGATAAATAGTAAACAATTAGAAATATTCAATTACAGACTATATAAAATAGCCTAGTCTTAATCTCGGGGTTCAGAAGTCCAACAGTTTGTAACTCTTGCCTTGGCTTTTAAATAACACTTTTACATGCACGAGATAAGTTAAAACTTTAAAAACTTAATCTAAACAATTAGGATATCTTAAAAACTAATGAAAGGTTTAATGGGAAATGATAAAAGAAAGATAGGAGTGGATGTGATACAAAGTTAATGGTGGGTTGTATTAAGAAAAATGGTATTTATATTGCTAAAGTTAATAAAAGTTTTTTCGTTCTCAGTTTTCAGTTTGTTATCGTGAACTTTCATGGATTTTGAGAAAGTTGTAATTTTTGTTGGTTAAATTCTTGGAGGAATAAACAACGTTATATTAACATTATTTTACAATTAATTATTCAATTACAAAATGAAGCCTACTTAAAGTGTATTTTTACAACACTTTTGAATGCACAACATAAATTAAAACTATAAGAACTCAATCTAAACAATTAGAATATTTATTATCTTAAAAACTAATAAAAGGTGTGTGATGGAGTGGATAAATGATGTGTGAATGTGATACAAAGTTAATTATTGTGAGTAGTGTTTTAAACAAATGTTATTTATATTGCTTATGTTAATAAAAGTTCTTTCATTCACAGTTTAAGTTTGTTATACCCTTTAATGAATTTTGAGAGATTTGTAATTATCGATGGTTAATTTTGGCTGGATATGATCTGGATGTAAGGTGAAATTTATAATGTTGAATCAATTCCATGTAGGGATACACAAAGTTATGTATTCCATACATCAATATTTCTAAGCTTGAATATTATATTTTAGCTAATTAGCTGTTTTGTTATCACTGAAATAATTATTTAAAATACTTAATCTTCCTGGATCTATAACAGTGATGGTGTCTCTTTGGATGTTTTAAATAGAACGTCCCAAAACTTTTTCTTCTTCTTCTTCACCATAGAGACTTCCTTTTTCTTCTTCATCGCCATAGAGACTTCCCTTTTCTTCTTCTTCGCCATAGAGACTTCTTTTTTCTTCTTCTTCGCCATAGAGACTTCCTTTTTCTTCTTCTTCGCCATGGAGACTTCCTTTTTCTTCTTCTTCGCCATAGAGACTTCCTTTTTCTTCTTCACCATAGAGACTTCCTTTTTCTTCTTCTTCGCCATAGAGACTTCTTTTTTCTTCTTCTTCACCATAGAGACTTCCTTTTTCTTCTTCTTCACCATAGAGACTTCCTTTTTCTTCTTCTTCACCATAGAGACTTCCTTTTTCTTCCGCGTGATACTTCTTCTTCCTGCCAGTAAGTTTAAGAAAATGCACTTTTAATAGTTCACCCAATTGCCGTTATACCAGGACTGAAGTTAATGTGGAAAAGCATTATCATTAAGTGAATACGTTACTTGAAGCATTCCATTTGCATTCTAATGTCGGGCTTCTGAATTCTGATTGGGTAATTGGGTTTATTCTCTAATTGAAATTGTTTGATCTAATAATTCAACTGTTTATACTGATGACCGACGGTACTTGATAGAATTCCATGTCAAACAAATATAAATATCTTTGTTTAAGTCTCGTCAATGCCGTAACTGGCGAAACCGTGGTCGGCTAGACCAATAAATGTAGAATTTAACAAATGATATTTTGTGTGTTTCATTTGTTTTAATACTGTATTACTACAAGATTAATTAAGTAATGGGCAAGTTTAATATATGTCAGATAAAGTGGTGAATAATACAGCATTTAAACATTGGTATAAATTAAAAACATAAATTCAGACAATACCGATTTACTTTTATATCCACACTAAAAGTCTTGCCAACATTTTGAAAGTTACGCCCCTCAATGACGCCAATCTTCTCATTGGATTTCTTTCATTCGTTTTAAGAAATTCTTCACTGACCTAACCTAACCTAACCTTCACTGACTCCTTTTTCGATGGTATCAACCCTCGTTGCTTCTTCCAATCGTTGAGTTGGTTTAAGTCGCACGAACGTGACTTGAAAACAAAACAATTTCCTTTAATCAAATCTGTAGAGTGTGCATCAAGCTTAGAAATGAAATTATATCAAAACACAACTCTATGTGTTCGTTGAGTTTTGAACTGTCGTTCCGTCTTGCTGAAACCAACGTGTTCAGAGTTTTGTCTATTTGAAAGAGGAAGAAAGCAAGTATTTAGCTCAGTTTGGAGTTTATAAATTACTTGAGTGATTTTCGATGAAGTAAATATTTTAAACACATGAAGAAAAGAATTCCTGACTCTGAGTGGCTGTATAATGAAGCTCATGAGAGTTTTCAACATTCCAGTTGTTCATATTTTATTTAAATGATGTGCTCGGGGAGTCGAAAATCTGCTTCTTCAGACGTGATCAAGTAATCACAACACTCTGGAGTTGGAGTTTCTAGAATTTTGTAAATATGTTAATAATCACTTTCTAGACGTACACAGTACCAAACCATCCTTCCAGCAAACGTTTAACTGCAGCCAGAAATCTTTATAAATTTACTAGTGTCTGCACTATTTTTTGGCATTCTCCAAACTTTTTCTCTGTTGAGAAACTAATTACGCAATCAGTTGGACCTTATACGATTGGACCTTTCTCATTTATGATCTGGAACCCCTCCTTCAGTGCTCAGAATATTTGGGTTCATTCTCAAAAATCATGTGTTGTACCATCGAAATTCTATGATATTCTGAATATCCCTGACACATTTTAAGAGAAGTGAATGTTCGTGCTCTCATATAGTGCCTAGCGTGTGCTCACAAAGTGCCTTGCATGTGCTCAGGGAATATTCTAGATCTGATCACAACATGCTGAGAACAATGTAAGCATTTTATAAAGCCTTCAAAAAATCGAACTGCGAGGAAGGCACATTCTACATACATATTGGACACATGTTTTAATCA